>OX463865.1:9698630-10298630 GCA_949825065.1 Odontocerum albicorne
TATTTGCTGATGACCTCAAAATCTTTCAAAAAATTCGTTCTTATACCGACTGCTTAGACCTACAGGCAGATCTCAACAACGTTTGTGAGTGGAGCCACAATAATAAATTATATTTCAACGCATCAAAGTGCAAAATTATGTCGTATCATCGCTCACACGTCTTGAAATTCCATAGATATACACTTGAATCTATACCTATTCCCCGCACAAATAATATTAAAGATCTGGGTGTCTTGTTCCACAGCAATCTCGCGTTTGGTCCTCACATAGAAGTTATGTGCAACTCAGCTTATAAAACTCTAGGATTTGTTATGAGAATCTCTAAGTCATTTGAAAACCAATTGGTGCTCAAAACGTTGTTTAATTCATTGATCCGTAGCAAACTAGAAAGCAATGCTTGCATTTGGAGCCCGGTGGGGGCGCAAAACTCGCTCATGGTGGAGAAAGTACAAAAAAAATATCTACGATATCTCTACATGAGTGAGTTTGGTGTCTATCCGTGGCTATATCCTACGCAGTTTCTGCTGGGCATGCTCGGGTATAACTCCTTGAGCGTAAGAAGAGATCTGCGTCTCTTGGTATACGTTGTCAAACTCGTTCGAGGAGTTGTGAGCTGTCCAGCATTACTACAAAGATTAGCGTTAAATGTTCCTAACAATTACACTAGACTGCGCCGGCAGGAACTGTTCTCAATAACATTCGCAAGAACGGGTCTTCCAGCCGCTATGCCTGTTGGAAGGGCCTTAACTCTTCTTAACGGGACTGCTTCGGATATTGACATATTTCATATCACATTACCAAAAGCAAAAGTAAATTTTCTTCTTAGATTAAGCGCGTTAGAAAGCACTCATCAACATACTTAAGTGACTGAATATATATGTAACATACGTTTGTGTGTAAATACTCGTTTGTATACATATGCATTATTTTTTATTTTATATAATTTAAAAAAAAAAATTTTTTCCCTGTAATTTTTCTTCTTTTTTAATGTCTTGTATTTTTCAATGTAATTGGGCTAAGCCTGTTTTGAAAAAATAAATAAATAAATAAATAAATAAATAAAAAAAAAAAAAAATAAATAAAAAAAAATAAAAAAAAATATATATATATATATATATATATATATATATATATATATATATATATATATATATATATATATATATATATATATATATATATATATATATATATATATATATATATATATATATATATATATATATATATATATATATATATATATATATATATATATATATATATATATATATATATATATATATATATATATATATATATATATATATATATATATATATATATATATATATATATATATATATATATATATATATATATATATATATATATATATATATATATATATATATATATATATATATATATATATATATATATATATATATATATATATATATATATATATATATATATATATATATATATATATATATATATATATATATATATATATATATATATATATATATATATATATATATATATATATATATATATATATATATATATATATATATATATATATAATATATATATATATATATATATATATATATATATATATATATATATATATATATATATATATATATATATATATATATATATATATATATATATATATATATATATATATATATATATATGGTTCCAAGGTTTCTTCTTCATCAAGAGAGCACCTCATCATCAAGAGAGACAAACAAGACTCCCCTGATTATGAGGTTATATAAAATGCAATAAACAAACAAATTACAATGTCTTTAAACCTCCACAGTGGTAATGCCTTAACTATAAATTATATATAAAATGTGAATAGTATGATATAAAAATTAATATAGAAAATGCGCTCCATTTGAAGAGCAGGTATGGCAAATGGAAATGAATAATGCATATACGGACCGAATACCAGTAGATATTAGTTAGGTCCAGGTCGGTACGCCTCAGTGGCAGCTGAGCGTAACACGTTATGGGTTAGAAATTAAGATTTATGCGGGGTATTAGAAATTTATTGCCTCACGACTAACTAATCAAAGAGGTGGCTGGAATAAGGAGCTGTGCACAAAAATACATATACCATGTTTTAATTGACAAATAAAAAGTCATTATCATCCTGTCGTGTAGCTCATGTCTGAGCATTGTGACTCTCATGATAGCTTCTGACGACTCCTCTGCATCCATCCCGGCACTCCGTGGCTCGAAGGGCAGTTGTCAAGGTTAGTCCAGTAGCGTCTCTCATGTGGTCAGTCCAACGTATTGGGATTCTTCCTCTTGTGCGTCGTCCTTCCACGCCTCCAGTAACCACAAAACTATCTCCTTGGCCACGGGCAATGTGCCAAAGAATCTGAGGACTCGTCGAAGACATATTGTCAACAATAAAGTCAAACCTCGGGTCACGAACGCCTCTAGTCACGATCAAATCGGCTTACGAACACAAATTTTGACTCGACCTGCGTACAATGCCTCGGCTCACGAATTAGTTGTAACGGCGCATTACGCAATTACGCATTAGTTGTTCTCAGGTGCGCGCGTTGTGAACATTGTTTACTTTTGCGTTCGTTGTTCTTGGTACAATTTTTTTGGCTTTTTATATATATACGAGTATATAATATACAGTATAAATAAAATATATTTTTTGTATATATAAAAAGTATATATAAAAATTGTTTCGGTTTGCGAACATTTCGTCTCGCAAACGGAATCAAAGAACGAATTAAGTTCGTAACCCGAGATACCACTATAATCGGTGATTCTCAGTTCTTCGAGAATGGTTCGCTTTGCTGTCCATAGAATTCGTAACATCCTTCTCCAGCATCACATTTCAAATGCATCTATTATATACGTGTCTCCTGTTTTCTGTCTTTATGTTTTCCTCATTTTGCCTTTATTGAATTCGGCTTTTGCCTTAATTGAACCAGGATTATATTGGCAGGTGACTTGAATGCATAGGCAAGCGTCAAAAGATATGAGTTTGAATCGGTATTAGGCAAGTTTGGTGATATACCAACATATAGTGATGGAGATAGAATGATAGAAGTATGCTTGGACTGTGATCTTTGGTGTCTGGCGCTTTGTTTTCTCTGTCTATCCCAATAAGGATATGGCGGGATTGTATGTACGAGGATACGATGAGTGTATATAGGTACAGGAAAGTACGAGTATTAACTGCGGTCATTAAATTAGGTACTTTCCCGCATCTGCATATGTTCACAAAAACATATTTGGTAAGACTACCGCTGAAAACTTACCAAGGGAAGACGACTTAAAAATATATTTGTAGATCTTCTGATATATGATAATAACACGTTTGGCTTTAGGTGTAGTGTATATGTGTAGTATTAATGTACAATTATATTTTTTTACAAGATCTACCAAAAAGCTAATGGCCGCAGCTACCACCTTCCTATCCTTACACTCTACTTATAAATATTTGTTTTGTAATATATTTTATCTATCAATAAAAGTGTTATCGAATCCCGATTCAAAGCGGCCTTGAAGAGGGTGTGCTCTCTAAATGGCACTTTATAAATTGTTTATTTTTTATTATTATTATTATTTGAATAGAAAGAAACGATCGATGGACGAACGAAAGATCCGTTGAACCTTAATCCAACAGGTCCCTCAATTAGCAGAGGTGTCACACGTCACGCCGGGGTAGGAAGAGAAGATATATCGCTGTAGTTTTTATTGGCTATCACGAATAAAGAGGCGGCCTCTCTGTGCCGCACAGTAGCTGCTTCTATGAATATTAAAATTATCCTAATTTATTGGACTCCGCACCGGTGTATAGGCAATGTTCAACTACCTACCTATTCGTAGGCTGGCCACTGTAGTCAGTACCGATCTCAACCTAATAAAGTCCAAACCACATAGTAACAGATGTGACATCTAGCTTTGAATTCTGTATAAAAAAAATTATAATAAAATACATCTTTAATATTGCAATAACTGAGTTTAGGTTATGATATGCTGTTGAAAGTGACGACACTTACAACCTTGTCAAATGGAAGAAAGATTTTTGACCTCACAACATTGTTTAAGAGATTGTCAACTCGTATTTCAATTGTCCGGAACTAACTCAGATTTTCATGTTACACGTTCCTTGTAGGCCCACTTGGCAAAATGTTTACTTCCATAGTGAATTGGTCCCAACTATTTGTACAACTCTTGCGTAACAAGAGTGCACAGATTGGGTAATCAATATGGGTATTGTATGGATTTTCATATACCATTGGTTGTTTATTTATTTTAATTTTATTTAACACTTTTATTGCAAATACAACCTGGCGGGCTTGTTACCAGGCGGCAATCTCTTCCAACCAACCAGACAAAGTAAAATAAGCAAGTTACGTGGTCGCATAAATCATTCAAATAACTATCCATCCCCATGAAATCCATAAACACATAGGAGAGCATATACCCACGAAACCCACAAAGACGGAGATTCACCCGAACATTATTTTTCATGTAAAGTGAGATAATATGTCATCAATCAAAAGGAAAGGAAGGTATGGTGGAGAGGAAAGGAAGAGAAAAATCAGGAATGAAACTCGTTATTTTACTGACTAGAAATTAAGAGTTTTTTCAGTCGCTTCTTAAAGCATTCCAAGGCCGGAGCGAGTCTTATATTGGTTTGTAACTGTAACTTTTTTTTAACCTGGCGAGTTTATTACAATGTGGCAATCTCTTCCAGCCAACCAGAAAGATGTTTTTTTATATACCCTAAGTGTTAACCAGACTGAAATCCAATTTTAAAAAAATCTGGGATCCAGCGGGGATCGAACCCGCAACCTCCGGATCGGCAGACAAGTGTCTTACCATCAGGCCACGGAGGTCGTTTCTTACTTTCTGGTTGGTCGGAAAATATTGCAATATTTATATATACAAAATACTTAAATATAAATAAGTACAATAATTATATTTACTTAAGAATAAAAATATAAAAAATAAAAATTAAGTCAACGCTCCGTTAATATACGGAAAGGGTATATCGCTTGAATGGACGAGAACCGAAATGAATGGAATTGGATGGTCCAATAAATCTCTTTATAGATAACTTATACACATCTACCTACCTGTTGTTAAATATATCACAGATATGGTCAGACCTTCGTCAAACGTGCGATGGCTGTTTCCTTTTTGGCCGGTTATATTGCCTTCACGCCGTCTCTTCAGAATCAGTGTCAACTGTTCACTTGACGTTGCAAGTTGATTAAAAAAAAAGAATTTATTATATTGTATTTTATTTTTGGTACAAATTCAATTCAATTTCATCAAAGAAAATAAATTCTACCAGAAAAAAGTCAGATAAAACAATAACGGACACAATAATACATACACACCACGTCATGCCCTCTGGGTAGGCAGACAGAACAGATCTCCAAACTTGTATATCTAAATACACATATTCGCCTCTTCCACAATTTTATATTACCTATTCATATTTCTCACTTTACCTTACATATTTCAAAACCTGGTGTTTTCCTCCGTCTATCTCTTAGATCAGTGTTCCCCAACCTTTTTAGACCTGTGGACCGGTAAAAAAAGGATTTTTTTTTTCGCGGACCACTAATACTGAAATCAAAATGTTTTTTTTATTTAATATTTTTTTAATCTTATATTGTGACAGATGGACATGCTCGTATGTAACTACAATATAATTAACAAATATACATATATTCTTGGCTGCAGTGCTGTCTCTGACATTATTTTACTTGATGTACTGTTACTCCCACCGGTCCATTCCAAAATGAAAACAATTATATATTATGAAATTCTTGGAAATATATTTAGGTAGGGTTTTGCACCCGAGTTCACTATCCAAGAGCAAATATTTCCGTTCTCCCTAAGTGTATCTGAGAAGATTTATGACTGTCCATTCTGAGAAAACCAGCAACCATCATGTCGCATTATCATAACAATTATATTTATTTAACAATTACTAAAAATACAAGCCAACGTGCAAGCGAAAAAATCCTATATTTAATATTTTTGCATGGCGAATTTCTTGAAATTTGACATACTGTTTGCGGCCCGGCGGAAAGTCTCTGCGGCCCGGCACCGGGCCGCGGACCACCGGTTGGGGAACACTGTCTTAGATGCACAATTTGCACTTATGATTTGTAAACTCACTTAGTCAATATTTCATAATTCATTATCTCAACATGTTCAAATTATCTCCAAGCTCCATTCTTCGTGTTACTTAAAAATCGTGTTTCATTCCTGATTTTTCTTTTCCTTTCCTCTCCACCATTCATTTTCTTTTGATTGATGATATCTCACTTTATATGAAAAATAATGTTCGGGTGGTTGTCCGTCTTTGTGGGGTTCGTGGGCATGTGCTCACGAAGATTGCGGGTTTAAATCCCGCTGGTACCCAGATAGAGACTCTGGAATCAGTTACAAACCAATATAAGAATCGCTCCGTCCTTGGATGCTTTAAGTGACTGAAAAACCTATAAATTTCTAGTCAGTAAAATAATGTCTTTCATTCCTAATTTTTCTTTTCCTTTCCTCTCCACCATCCCTTCCTTTCTTTTTGATTGATGATATCTCACTTTATATGAAAAATAATGTTCGGGTGATTGTCCGTCTTTGTGGGGTTCGTGGGCATGTGCTCACGTATATGTTTATGGATTTCGTGGGGATGGATAGTCATTTGAATGATTTATGCGACCATGTAACTTGCTTCATTTACTATTGTCTGGTTGGATGGAAGAGATTGCCGCCTGACATTAATCTCGCCAGATTGTATTTGCAATGAAAGTGTTAAATAAATAAATAAAAATTTAACTATCCCTCAGCAAAAGTGTATTGTGTCTATTTTCAACAGCCTTTTTCACTGAAAGCAAATCATTCGATATTTTAGATGAAATAAAACGGAAAGAAACAATGTGTTTGATGCAGTAGGCGGAGCCTGCATTGTACTAAGCTCCTCCCACCAACCATATGCAGACCATCCACGCGTTTCATTGTTTTCTTATTTGTTAAAAAAAACAATCAACTCGCACCAATCAGATATCGATTAATTCTAGTCAGTGTTTCTCAAGTGTAAAAATAATTTTAATTTATTAAATTTTATTTCGT
Source organism: Odontocerum albicorne (assembly GCA_949825065.1). Taxonomy (NCBI): domain Eukaryota; kingdom Metazoa; phylum Arthropoda; class Insecta; order Trichoptera; family Odontoceridae; genus Odontocerum; species Odontocerum albicorne. The sequence continues at coordinate 9,705,759 of OX463865.1, forward strand.
AATTTGTGACCACAAATCCCATCCTAGGCATCTACGTTTTAGTATAACGCATCTTAAACAGTCTGATCTTACGTGACGACCTACGTGGATTAGTTAGTAAAATTCTTGTCTTTCAACCCTAAGGATGCGAGTTCAATTCCCGTTCGTACACAATTATATATAAAAAAAGATTCAGTCTGCTTTTCACTTAAGTGAGTTTCAGGCAAATCTCACTGAGGACATACTCGTATATCATGAAAAAATAAATCGATACTTCTGAATCGATAAACCGATTTTTGATCATATAAAACCCCGTTGCACATTCTCATTTGCATAGCCACTTTGATTTGTTGACATAAATCATTCTAATGTGGGTTAATAGCCTATTTTTTTTTAAATTTTCACGTAGTTTTTCCACTTACTTTTTTGACCATTTGTTTTTCGAAAAATAGTTTATGTTTGAATAAAATTTTACATATGGTCTACAATTCCACCCTTGTATATAATTTTGTCCACCTTTTTTTATATGTATTCGCAAAAATTATTTAACCATGAAATTACTTTTACTAACGTATCATTTTAATATTGGACTGTTGTTTAACACATTTTGTATTTTATTTACTCATTCACTGATATAATTATCAATGACATAAACTTCACAATTTTTTATCTTATTTACTTAATAATTTATATGCAGTATAAATAATATTGGTCCCAAAATGGAACCGTGTGGCACTCCTTTTTCTATTTTTAGTTTTAATGTATAATATCTATATATAGTTTTAGGTTTAATAATTTCAGCAATCCACTTGTTTTCTTTTCCAAATACCTACTGTTTGTTTATTATACACTTGCATTCAAATACATCTGGTGAATTTATTGATTTAAAGCAATTTCTTCCAACTAACCAGTTTCGTTATTATTGTTAATATTTGAGCGTCTTAAGCATAGTTTATGAAAATAATATTGGAAAAAAGTAACATGAATTAAATGTAAATCTCAATTAAGGGCAAAATTTTGCTTAGATCTTGAAACATTCGGTTTTGGATTAAGAGGAAATATGGAATCTATTGAGAGAAATGAGAGTTTGCGAAGATTTTGCACCAATTCAAAAAGTTTTCGTCCCGGATTTCTAGATTCTTAACATATCGAGAATGTGGAATTATACGAGTGAAGCCATCAATTTGAATAAACGGAAGATTTGATCGACTTGTCCCTTTAGGGACTTGTGTTTCGCATAGAAGGATGAGGTTGTTTGAATAAAAGTCGTCGAGATCGAAATAAGTAAAGAGAAAGTTTATTGTAAGCGTCTGTATTTATAATGTATAGAACGGCGCAGAACATGTCGCTGTCTCGCTTCCGCGGGACACGTGTTTATTGTTGCACGTTCTATATACATCTCATACTACGGTCTGCAGGAGAGGCAAGAGATATATCGGTGTCTCGCTCTTCGCTACTAGTGAGTTCAATGACCGCGCGGACAAGGGTCGCCTTGGTGGGTTAAGTGACCGCACGCACGGTCGCTACATCCCCAAAAGACGTCGCCAACAAACTATAGGATGTCTCAATAAGAGCGCTGGTTTTAAATTGCTGGTTTAAGTTCTTGGATCAGTTGAATCTTGTGTGCATGCAGATCCAGCTCTTTTGCGAGGATAAGCTGTAAGGTGCTTCTTGGGATCTTTAATTCTTGTGAACGATGACCAATTGATGTCTCTGGAGTTTCAGTAACACTTTCTCTCACTGAGGCTATGTCTTCGAGGACGCATGGGTCACTTATTGTCCAGATTCGAAGCAGTTTTCTCAATTTTTAAAACTAATATCTTCGAATTATTTGGACCGAAATTTCCATGAAGTTTACGAATTGTTTCAGCAAAACTTTCCCCGTTTTTTATAATGAGTTTTAACAATAATAACGCAGTTTTTTTTCATGTAGCTTTCCATATTTACTAATCGTAAGATTGACAGTTGGCACATATGAAATTTTAGAGCTGTCAACCGTATAAAAAAAATGGTGTGAAATTTAAATCCGGCGCTCTTATTGAGACACCCTACATAATGATAGTTTGTAACATTATAAAATTAACGGTCATACCGTTTTCTTTAGAATTTTTCTTCACGCTTATACAAATTTACAAAAACAATTTATTTAAATAGTTTACAAGGTTTGAGAAGTTAAGAAAGATCTAAAAGAACGTGGCACGACCAAATAAATCAAATTTTAAAAGCGATAATATTGATAATTTTTTGTTATAGAAAAATATGTATGCCGATGGATATGGGCGTGGTAAAAGCGAAAAAAATTGAGCCAGGACAGAATGAAGTAATTCACCTATTCTCTCTGCTTACACCGATAGGGGCATGATGTGATAGTGATGTTGATCTCGTAGTCCAACGATTAGCATACACGCTAAGCAAGCAGACGTCCCAGGTTCGATTTCTGGCACATTTTCTTCCGGACGAGTTTTACACATAACCCGTTTTACATTTAAATTTATAATATTTCTGTTGGTTATATACCACCACCCATAAATTTTTATAGCTCTGTAAAGCAACGCCAAAATATCTACTTAAAGAAAGTTTCCAGTAGACTAAAACTGCCTATCGTCATGGAACTTGATTTTCTTGCAATTGGAACTTTGGATTTGATATGTTAAGATTGTGTGCTTGCTGAAGTACGACAGCTTACACAAAATAAAGTAATATACATACACAGACGTCTTCCATCCGCAGGATATCTGGCAATTATACTCGATCACGAGGGTTTGTCTATCATATCAATATTTGTTGTTCATCAGCTCTCAGCTTCTTGCTACTGGAGATAGAACATGTTCGTATTCCAGCGGCTGCACAGTAGCGGCCATCTTCGGCCTGATTAGGTCATCGGAGGCGAACAATAACGACTATTTATGAGTCGGGTCCTTTGCTGGACATACCGGCTTGGGTAGATCAAGTGTACAGTATTATATTTCAGAGCAATGAAAATATATTTTAATAAATATAACATGAGAGTTATAAGATACAAAAATGATGTACCACTAACGTCCAATAGTTTCTGACATGGACAAGTTAGGGCGTGTATTGACAGATGGATACCTGGACACGTCTATTATACATTTTTCTATCAAATACCTATAGAATTTTATATCAAATATACATTTTATGCAACATACCTATACACTTTTTTATATAAAAACCCCTGAATGATTTGATTTAATTACTACCAAGTAATAAATCCCAAAAAGTATTTACATGTAAGTGTTTATGTAAAAATAAATAAATTGCTTTTTTTGAACCTCCTCTAAGATCAAATATTCCGTGGTGTATGTCACCAAAGTCCTAAACTCTGACTACCATGTTTATCCACAACTACATCCTCTATATTCCTACAAAATCACACCATTAGTCACGATGCAATCAACGATTCAGATATCTAAGGTAATCTAATCTAAGTTGCGTTTTCCTCTAACTTGAAAAATGCTCTGTGGTTCTGTTTTACATAAAACGAAACATCAAGAGAAAATAGGGTTCACAAAAATTACATAAATATGCACCACACGTCATAACTAGTTGTTTTTTCTTTCAATGAGTGAATTCCGTTTATACCAATCAGTTCTAAGACTCGATGAATGAAGCCCTGAAGGGATGTCTCCATCGTTTCTTTGGAATCTGTGTCTAAGAGATGTTTCTTCGGAAAGGAGTAGACCTTTGAGGTCGATTTCATTTTCTTCTAATAAATTGATTGTTCCGAATCGATTCGGTAGGTTTGGTATTATGACAAAATTTTAACCGGTACTGGTCTTGTGTCGCGAAATGTTAAAGATATGGGTGGCGGATACAGCTTTAGGAAGCACTTGAAAACAAAACTTTTTAAGAGGTCTCATCCAAATTTATAATTAAGCAACACTAAACACATACATTACATCTAAAACCGAATGTATTACGATAATAATAAAAGTATAATTTATATAGCGCTGTTTAGAGAGCAAACTCTTCTCAAGGATACTTTTACTTGGGATTCGAACTCACTATTATTACAATTAAAACCACATATCGTAAGATCTACATTGTTGTCCATCTTCCCTTGGTAAGCTTTCCTCGGTTTTCTTACCAAATATATTTTTCAAAACATATTAAATTCGGGAAGGTACCTAATCTGATGGCTACAGCCACACACTTACTAACCTTATACTCAACTTATATATTTGAGGTTCATGGTAACGCACTGGACTTTCGTGCGGAAGGTCGCAGGTTCAGATTCCATGCTGTCCTACTCCCCTCGAATGGTACAGGCAATTATTTTCTGCCTAGTATTCGTAGCTATAAGCTTACTTATGACTTCGGTCTTATCGTTTCAAAAAAAAAAGGGAAAACACATGCCGATGTTCTCCGATCATTTGACTACGGTGTGCCATCAGACCCAGTACACAATGACCGATGAGTTTGCTGGTATGCAACGGTTCACTCACTTATACAAAGAAACGAAACTACACAGCACAACTTTGCTTTCTAATTGAATTGATATAGGAATGATAAGGGGATCCTCGAATACGAGGTCCAGCAACGAAGACGGAATATTTATTTTGTGATACCAGTATATTTAATCTGTCAATAAGACAGACTTCGATACCTGAGTTAGAACGTCCTCGAAGAAATTCTGCTCTTTTAATGGCGCTGCATAAATTGTTATTGTATTATTATTATTTCTTTGACATGTCAACCCTATTTTTGGAAATCCGGCCGCGCATGCGCGCTTTACATTACCTTATAATTTATGTCCCAAAGGAATGTGTCCCGTGTATGTATACATTATTATTTTTTATTGCTCCCCGCTCCGGCTCCCACCTACGTCCTTCCTCCTCTCTCCTCGCCTACCCGTGTGTTGTATGCCGGTAATAACGTATTACTTTCCTAATGTAATAAGAAAAGCCGGCGCGACACATACGAGTGAGTATCTATGAATCAGATGATCTGTGAGCATCGACCGTGAATACGACCTTTGGTAAGGATACACGAAGCTAAGATCAAGGCAAAGATGGAAAAAAATCACTAAGATGTCATACCCTAGACGAAATAAGTAATATACATTGCAATACCAGCAAGAAAATACATCAAAGTAGCATTTTTGTAGAATCCAATGGGATCGATACGTATGTCGTTGGCAGACGTATTTGTGTAAGAGAAATTGAGGTGAGATACAGGACTGATGGAAGACTACATAATCTGCGCAGATTACGTGCCCAAACAAGAGTTGCTCATACGAGTAGCTACATGAATCACAGAGCTGGAATATGTGGATGATAGCGCTCTTGTTGCGCATTCAGAGGAAGGCCTCCGAGAGATCACCAGTGTCTATACAGAGATATATCAGATGTTTGACTTGAAAGAAATGTGAAGAAAACCCAGGTACAAGTTGTGCAGAAAATGAGGTGCTACAATCACCCGAAATTCGAGGGAATGACATGCAAATGGAGGACGTACCTAACTTCACATATCTGTGCAGCATCGTGACATCGAACTGCTCTCTTGATTATGAACTGAAGGGTCGCCTCGGAAGCGCGTCAGCAACTGTTTCTAAACTGAATAACATAGTATTCTACATATTCTGAACTACAAAGATATCAGTCTACAAGGGCATTATCCTCCCCATACTTATCTTGGATATGAGACTTGGATTCCCTATAGAAAATATATTCGAAGTCTTGAAATGTTACACCAGAGTTTCCTTCGTCGAATTCTTCGGATTCACTGGAGTTATCATGTCACAAATGTCTCAGTCCTGCAACACTCCAACTGTAAAACTATAGAAGATATGGTTGCCATGGCAAAATTGCGGTGTGATACGCAAGGGCGATCATAGGCTCCCAAAACGCGTCTTATACGGGAAATAGTGGGCAAGCGAAGAGTTGGTGGGCAGAGAAAGCGCTATGAGGACAATCTGCAAATATCGCTCTCTTTGTGCTGGGCGCCTGAGGGCTGGAAGATGATACAAATGTTGGTGCGCTTTGGGGTCTATGAGATACAGATTATCTGCCTCGAACACACTAAGTCTATCGTGCGACACACGTGTATGTATATTAAATACATAAAAAAGTGGAGTTTTGTGCATTGAATCTTTTAATTTAATAAAACAAATTGCGATCATATTTATACATGTTGCATCCAATAGAATTACCGCTATACAGTAATTTCTTCCACTTAACCAACTTATTTTTAATACGTTCTTTATGCATATTTACAATGATGACGATTATATTCAGCCACTAAAATGTGTATTTTAAATTTTTATCATGGTTTAAATTATATATGTACTGTGATAAAATTTTGTTTGAAAAATCTGTCTCACACGAACCTTCACTGGGTTATTTTATTTCACTTCATTAAGATCTGTGGTCTGTTATCATCAAGACTGCCTCTTCTGAGACGTTTAGCTTCCTTCTTTTAAAAGGTCTTTCCGCGTTACGACAACCCCACGTGGCCTAAATGCTAAAACGCCTATTTTCCGATTCGGGGGTAGCGGATTTGATTCCTGTTGGATGGCATTTTTTAAATAAATGGTTCCATTCCAGTTTTCACTTACAAAGCATCATGCCGTTTCTTTTCTATCATGACATAAATCTTTCGCCTTCTTTATATCCAAACAACTACTTGGCATGTTACACTGTATACATTGAAAACGATATGTGACAATTTCATCCAACCAACGAGAAAGATGTTGAAGATACATTAATACTGCAGTATAAAATAAGATGAAAAGTATTCTGAAGTGATATGAGAGCGGAAAAAGGAAAATGTATGAAAAAAGCAAAATGAAAATCAAATGCATGCCCTTAATGTCATTGATGGCTAGGAAATGGGAGGAGAGATTAGAAGAGAGAAATGGAAAACGGAAAAATAACGCCACATCTCTGAATGTTTTTTTGACTTGCAATTTATTTTATATGTTATTATATTATTGAATCATACCAACGATGGTGCAATACTAATGTTAATTGGTTCCAGAGCCTAATAGCGTGCACTGAAAATTTATTTATTGTAATTGGTTTAGTTTAACGCTGTTTATTCCACTTAATGTAACGGTATAAACTTGACCTCATCATCAGGAGGAGGACAGTCAAGACTGAATTCTGTTCGAACTGATACCGACATACACGCTTCTTCTAACAGTAAAAAATCGGGTTGGGGATTGTGGGTGAAGGAAGGATGGAGACAACTTCAGCAAGCAGTGGGGAGATCTTTGGAATATATGTGTTTGTCAGATGTTCATCCCAATACACTGCCTTGGATATTTCTAGGGCCTCTAATCTGTCCAATGTATTTCCGTTATTACTGATGTACAAGAATTTGGCATCATCGATAAAAAAAATGTGATTTTACTGTTAGAAGACTGAATTCGAACGAAATCCAGTCTTGTTTCGGCTCTCCTGATGATAAGGGTAAAATCTTGAAACCGGTAGGGTTATACCGTTATACAAAGTGGCATGAACAGTGTTAGACTAAACAAATTACAATGTCATTAAACATCCACCGTGTTTATGCCTTACCTATAAATAACATAAAATAAATGTGTCATTATATTGTAACATTAGAGACGTATTTCCATGTGGCAATCTCTTCCAATCAACCAGAACGATGTTAAAGAAGCTTTAAGGGAAAACTATACTGGAACTCTATTTGAAACCAAATTCGGTACTATCAGGAATCGGAAGACAGGTGTTTTAACAACTAAGTCAGAAAGTTTGCCAAATCATTGACTTGATCTATGTCCAAAATAATAGCCATGGCCCATGTGGTATATATTATATTATCTGACACCTTTGTACCGCTAGCTACCTAGGAATGAGAAAACAGTAGTTCCGCTAGCCAGCGGGAAGGAATGCTCACGGCACTGAAGCGCATTGTGAAAGGTGGAGGCATAATAGTTGCGTGGGGCAGATACTCGTATGCTGTGGAGGAACAAGGAATGTTAGATCACAGAGAATAATTAGAGGAATTTAATGTGGTAGGGACAAAATGGGATAAGATATGTGTGCGATATAACGTATCATTCTGATGCTATCCCTCAGATATCAAATTTATAATGTGGGTACAGTATACAGCACTGGTACAAAGAACTGTAAAATAGGTGGATGGCTGCCGCTTAATACTCGTAGATTCCGGTTTACTTCTTGCGTTTTCGGTGAAAAGTAGCAGGGTGAAGAGATTCATCTTTAGCAGGTAGAAGTTTGTCGTAAATAAAACACAGTAGGTACCTAGACGTTCCAGAAACTGAGAATATATTTTGCTCATTTTTCGTTCCTTATGTGCAGCCCATCGCTCATCGTAAGCCCCTTTATTCGCTCGTGTATGCCGTCACGGCTTACCAGATACTTGCTAGATACCGTGTATACCGCGCGCTCTCTGCATGCATGGGCTGTTCGATTATTTATGGTGATTATTGCGAAGGCCACGCATAAGGAACATTTCATTACAATAGGTACAGATATCAACTCTACAATATTTACACAAATAAAATCATATATTTTAGGTGAGGCATACGTCCAATACAAGTAGGTTAGAACGCAGATTACATTTATACGAGTACATAGGACATATGCGAATTGCTTTGAAAAATGATTTAGTCATCTACCTATTGTACCTAATAAGACTCAGGTCGGAAGGTCTAATATAAAAAGTTATTCGGTGATGGGGAGAGAGGGCCTCCTTAAAAAGGGGGAAGACGATGGCAAGATCCTGGGTCTAGAAATCAATAGGTCAAAAACCAAGTTGATGATAATATACTGCAGTCACAAACTGCCGTCAATGAATCATGTTTTAGAACGGGGTGTTGACTTTGTTTACTTAGACCCCAGTATTAACAACAATAGTGGATGCGAGGCTGAGATTAAATGGAAAATTTTGAATAGTGAAGAATGCAATCTTCACCTGACGATGAAGACGGAGGTCTTCGAAACCGGTAGTAAACTCAAAATAAACCAGTGGTGAACACAAAAATATAAAAGAAGTGTTTTATTTATTTATTTTATTTCTTTTTACATACAACATGCCACCACAAAGTGAAAATAAAGTCTTTTCAAAGATTCAAGAAAGAATGCAATATCAAAGCTGGAATAGATATGGAAGAACAGAACTATCACCATCATGACAAAAATGTGCCTAGTTAAGACTCATGTACTCGCAATATTTATGTACGGCGCAGAGACGTGGACTCTGAGAGAAATCGAGAGACGTTAAATACTCGTAGATGCATTTGAAATGTGGTGCCGGAGAAGGACATTAACGAATTCCGTGGACGACAAGGCGAACTAACGCCTCCATTCTCGAAGTACTGAGAGTCACCAACAGATTGTCAACAATATGCCTTCAGCGAGTCCTCAGGGGATGGTGGAGAGTAGGTACCCAGTCGCACCACCTGACAAATTAAATGTCAATATTTACGAAATTAAAATATTTACGAAATTAAAATATTAACGAAATTAAAATATTTACGAAAATTATTACGAAATATTTACGAAAAATTAAAATATATAGAAATTAAAATATTTACGGAAATTATTACGAAATTAAATTAAAATATTTACGAAAATTATTACGTAATATTTACGAAATTAAAATAAAATATTCACGAAATTAAAATGTAATATTTACGAAACTAAAATATTTACGAAATTTTATTATTTACGAAATTAAAATATTTACGAAAATTATTACGAAATATTTACGAAAATAAAATATTTACGAAATTAAAATAAAATATTTACGAAATTAAAATATTTACGAAAATTGTTAAAAAACGAATTTAACTATGCAATAAAATCGATTCGATAAACACAATTCGCTCACTATTGAAAAAAATCTAAAGCCTTAGCGAGCTGTAACAAAAGAATAACTTAATAAATACTTGCATATATGTTATGTTATATTTACAAAGTGACTCCCGTCTTCGAATAATTTTCGTTTGTATTTTCACTCATTTATTAAACTCTATTTATTAATTTTTTTTTTCAGGTCCTTTGTGCATTACAGGTTTCCCTAATTCGTACAAGGACCAAACATAACAAGTACAAAAAAAACATGAGCGAGGCGTCTATTATGACATTTCGCAATATATAGTACCTATATATCATACATACATATCATCAGGCCGTATCCCTTGTGAGGCAGGCAGATACGAGTATATGTAACAAAAATACCGAGGAATGAAAATCGTTAAACATTATTTTAAACATTTATACGCAGAGTTAATTCTAATAATGCGCAATTTGATATAATTAAGGGATGATTTATTGGGTTTGGAATCTACATATTCGTGAATCACTCACAATGATCAGATATTCATATACACAGTATACACAGTATTTTAAAACACACAATTTTACAATACGCAATAGTATTAACGTGACAACCTCCGTGATCTGGTTGTTCGGCTACACGTCTTTCAGCCTCAGAATTGCGAGTTCGATTCGTGTTAGAACCAAGATTTTTTAAAAAGGATTCCTGTCTTTTTCACTTAAGTTTATGGAACATCTTTCTGGTTGGTTAGAAGTGATTGCCACGTGGGAATAAACCCACTAGGTTGTACTGCTTACAACGAAAGGATAATACAATACAATATTCCTATAGAATCGAAAAATAATAAAGATTAATGCATATTTTTAGAATCGCAACCGCATCACTCACAGGTATAAATTGCGTCGTAAAATCTGACAAGATCCATAGTTCTCTTTCTCTGTTCCTTTCTTTCTCATGAACAGTGGCAACCAAAATGTTGTCAAACTATATGACCAACCACATCAACGAAATATATTGAAAGAAATATTATCGGTTACAAGTATAGAATTGTCACTAGTCTGGGATAGAATATCTCTCGTTGTGTATCATTTTCTGCCATCCAATGGATGGTAAACGCTTGTATTTATTGGATGAAAACTTGTACGACCATACATACACTTTTGACAGATCAAATTCAAAATTCCGCTGACAAGGAGACATTTCTACGACGATCAGCAGGGTTTAATCTGCGATAGCCTTTCGTTATACAAATTTAACCCTAAAGTGGAAATAATGGGAACAACAATGGTCTCGGATATTAATAAACCGTACCGTACATTCATGTCACACGTCACGTTTTTTTTCGGCTGTCAGAGACGCCAAATCTCCAATCTATGCACATAGACGTCACCTCGTCCACATGTATACATTGCATTTTTTTACTATCACTTTGCAAGGATTTCTCCTGTTACACAAAGAGGGTCTGCTTCTAGTTAGCTTATTCGTTAGGAAGAATATCAGCCAGGATTCTTCTCATACTGCTAGGTGGTGCCGAGAGAATATATCCACAGTGTCACTCAGTTGGTTCAATATTTCTATAGCACACGTGATCTTTGCAAGAAATGTGTTGCAGTCAAAACAAATTATATGATATCAAATGTCAAAACAAATTATATGATATCAAATGTCAAAAACAAATTATATGATATCAAATGTCAAAACAAATTATATGATATCAAATGTCAAAACCTATGTATGGACTAGTTGTTAAAAAGAATTCCAGTCTAGTTTTCACTTAAGGCATTTTTAACATCTTCTCGTTGGTTGGAAGAGAATGCCCCATGACAATAAGTCAGGTTGTACTGTATGCAACAAAAGTGTAATACAATACAATACTAAAGGGTCTTTCAAACTGAGCGGTTTTTTTTATTCATTTTTTTTTATTCTTGAATAAAATACACAATTCGCTTTGATTTCAAAAAACTTTTTATTAGTCATTGAAGTATAATGTATGATATTTAAACACAAAAAACAATATCTGCCGAATGTCCACCTATTGCAGCTCCACAGATGTTCACTCTTTTGTCAAAAAAATTTATGACATTTTGGCGTAATTGCGGTTCTAAATTTCAATAATTCGAATAATTTCGAATAATTTCATCCTTCAGTTCAGGAATTGATCGGGGGTCATTCTTATAGACATGGCTTTTCACGTAACCTCAGAGAAAATAGTCCAACGGTGTCAGATCACATGATCTTGGTGGCCAATTAACATCATCCGGAGATTACAATACATAAAATAATTCAACAATTTTAGTACCCCATCGACTCTATTTCTAATCTTACATACCGTTTGATATCTCTCGTAAAGAGAAAATAGTACCTTAATGCAGAATTCCTTTATTTGCTCTAATCTTTAATTACTCACTCATATATCACATTTCCTTTCCTATCACACTTTTCTATCACCACTTTGGATATCGCAACAGTTCTGTTTGATCCCACCACTACCCACATTGTTATGGGGGACAAAATAAGTCTCTATCCAGTGTCATTAACGCTAGAAAATCGAAATCTTCGTTATTGTGGTGAAATATATTATTTTTAGTGACGAAAATTAAACTGTTAAAATTGACCTATTCTCCGTTGACGACGACGATAGTAGCGACGGCGGACTTAAGGTCCGACATCACGCGAGGTGGAAAATGACTCGCAGCACAGTAAAAATATTTACAAAAAGCTATTTAAGGCCTACAGTTTAAACATCCCAGCAAGTTGCTAGTACTTTCACAGAAAATTTTGAATAAGTCAAAACTATTTTTTACGTCGTCCTTTACTGTCCATGCAGTGAGACTCTGGAATCAGTTACAAACCAATATAAGACTCGTTCCGTCCTTGGCATGCTTTAAGAAGCGACTGAAAAACCTCTTCATTTCTAGTCAGTAAAATAACGTGTTTCATTCCTGATTTTTCTTTTCCTTTCCTCTCCACCATCCCTTCCTTTTCTTTTGATTGATGATATCTCACTTTATATGAAAAAGAATGTTCGGGAATATCTCACTTTATATGAAAAAGAATGTCCGTCTTTGTGGGGTTCGTGGGCATATGCTCACGTATGTGTTTATGGATTTCGTGCGGATGGATAGTCATTTGAATGATGTATGTAACTTGCTTCATTAACTTTTGTCTGGTTGGTTGGAAAAGATTTCCGCCTGGCAATAAGCCCGCCAGATTGTATTTGCAATAAAAGTGTTAAATAAATAAACTATCCTTTGACGCCACTAGATCGAAGTTCTAGATCGGACTGGAGTAGCCCATCGGTCCGAGGATGAACCGATGTAAGGTTGAGTGGAGATCCCTTCGGAAATTTTTGACTAGCAATACTCGGGCCCTTCTCTTCGCATCTCCCATTAATTATTGACTAGCAATACTCGGGTCTTTCTCTTCGCATCTCCCATTAATTATTGACTAGCAATACTCGGGCCCTTCTCTTCGCATCTCCCATTAATTATTGACTAGCAATACTCGGGTCTTTCTCTTCGCATCTCCCATCAATTATTGACTAGCAATACTCGGGCCCTTCTCTTCGCATCTCCCATTAATTATTGACTAGCAATACTCGGCCCCTTCTCTTCGCATCTCCCATTAATTATTGACTAGCAATACTCGGGTCTTTCTCTTCGCATCTCCCATTAATTATTGACTAGCAATACTCGGGTTTTTCTCTTCGCATCTCCCATTAATTATTGACTAGCAATACTCGGGCCCTTCTCTTCGCATCTCCCATTAATTATTGACTAGCAATATTCGGGTCTTTCTCTTCGCATCTTCTATTAATTGTTGACTAGCAATACTCAGGCCTTTCTCTTCGCATCTTCCATTAATTATTGACTAGCAATACTCGGGTCTTTCTCTTCGCATCTCCCATTAATTATTGACTAGCAATACTCGGGCCCTTCTCTTCGCATCTCCCATTAATTATTGACTAGCAATACTCGGGTCTTTCTCTTCGCATCTTCCATTAATTATTGACTAGCAATACTCGGGCCCTTCTCTTCGCATATCCCATTAATTATTGACTAGCAATACTCGGGTCTTTCTCTTCGCATCTTCCATTAATTATTAACTAGCAATACTCGGGTCTTTCTCTTCGCATCTCCCATTAATTATTGACTAGCAATACTCGGGCCCTTCTCTTCGCATCTCCCATTAATTATTGACTAGCAATACTCGGGTCTTTCTCTTCGCATCTTCCATTAATTATTGACTAGCAATACTCGGGCCCTTCTCTTCGCATATCCCATTAATTATTGACTAGCAATACTCGGGTCTTTCTCTTCGCATCTTCCATTAATTATTAACTAGCAATACTCGGGTCTTTCTCTTCGTATCTTCCATTAATTATTGACTAGCAATACTCGGGTATTTCTCTTCGCATCTTCCATTTATTATTGACTAACAATACTCGGGTCTTTCTCTTCGCATCTCCCATTAATTATTGACTAGCAATACTCGGCACTTTTTCTTCGCATCTTCCATTAATTATTGACTAGCAATACTCGGGTCTTTCTCTTCCCATCTTCCATTAATTATTGACTAGCAATACTCGGCACTTTTTCTTCACATCTTCCATTAATTATTGACTAACAATACTCGGGTCATTCTCTTCGCATCTTCCATTAATTATTGACTAGCAATACTCGAGCCTTTCCCTTCGTATCTCGCATTAATTTTACTTCCCGACTTATTTCGTTTGAATTTATTTAGTGGCGTTTAAAAGTCTGCCTTTTTTAAATTTTGTAAACAAACTATTCTTTATGTATTGTTGTATTGTATTAAACTTTTATTGTATACAGTTGAATATTTAATTTATTATCATAGTGTTATCTCTTCCAGCCAATCAGAACGGCATTTTAACAAACTTTAAATGATAACAAAACCGGAATTATTTTTATAAAATCCGTGTACGAACGGGAATGAAACTCACGACAGACTGGAAGACAGGTATCGTTATCAACTGGACCACGAAGCTTGACAATTTGATATTTTATTACGATAAAACGCCATACAAAGTCATTTGTGATATTTATTATTATTTTAATTTAGTCAAAAACGCTTGAATATATTAAATTATATTTTCTGATTTACAAATTAACATAATAATAGTTCTGATTTAAAATTCCAATTATTCATATTTTATTAATCGAGTGTTGTCACTAAATGGCTATAATAATCTTACATAACTTTTATTTTATCCACCATACGAACTAAATTAGCGTGTATAATTTACGATTAATATTTTATAATTTTTACTCGTATAAAAAATTAGTATCAAACGATTTTAACTCTTAAAGCTGATGATCGAACGGGTGATAATTTATTTTTTATATTGGAGACTCGAATTAAGTCGCAAATTTGAAATACACTGATTTTCTAATTTCCATAACAGTTTATATTTTTTTTGTACATAAATGCCATCACGCCGTTTCCCTGCAAAAGGTAGCAAAGAGGAGAGAGCGCCATACTCTCCTATCTCGTCACACATCTTTCGCCCCTTCTATGATATATATTCTAATATGAGTAGCAACTCTTACAATTTATCTTTTTACGTTTTCTTCCTTCAAAATTTCATTGATTTGATCCAACTATACTTTTCTTGGTCAAGGGTGGCAGGTATATCGTACTCGACGTTAATGGTACTATACTAAAGAAAATGTAGCATGGTCCCTGTGACTTTTCACAAATTTGCCCCAATACAACCTTGTGACGACGTTCAGTAATTTTAATTATTTTATCAACTTTAATATAAGCCTCGATTCTATAATAATAAATAGCAAGTTAGTTAGGTAAATAACATATATTACTTAAAAAGAAAAATAATTACAAATTAATACACCTTGTTACAAATTAGCAAAAATATGTCAGTTTGTTAAAATCAAATAATATTTCGCGACGTTCGTCAAAAGTCACTACGTTAGTATGCATTGACTAGGGATGGGGTATACAATAATTGGATTATCGATTTTTTTTTATTCATAAAATTAAATGTTCGTAATTAGTATTAATTCATAGTGGATCTTGGCCTATTTAAAGATTGATACAAATCATACAATACATTAGAAAGTCAGTATAATGAAAATTAGGATATTAAAAATTCAATTCAATTCAAATACTAAAAAAATAAGGTAATTGCACATACCGTAAAAACGAAATCGTCTTAAACGAGGAAATTATGTATTCACGTTTTGGGGAGGGGAGAGGTGATAGAGAATAATGAGCCCTATTCACATGTGACATAAGATCGAGCGGTTCGGCGGTGAATTAGGGAGCCGTACTCATTTCAATACTGAGTGTTTTGATTGGGATGTAGCGCTTTTTGAAAATCGAATTATCAAGGTGCATTACGAAATTAAGAAAATTTATTAATTTATAACTCACTATTCAACATTTACAATTTAAATGGATTTAAAGAAAAGGCGAACCGAAGAGATTAATACAACAACTATTTAAGAGTATAAAGATACACTTAACTAGGCAAGTCCTGTAACGAAGTGGTTTCATTCTTTTATCAAATAATATTCAATATTCGTGTATTTGTCCTATATAAAGGGTCTTTCAAATTGAGCGGTTTTTTCAAATCATTGGATAAAACATACTCGTAGATGGCGTCGCGAACTTGCCTGAGGCTTGTGACATTTGAGAAGTGTAATGTATGACATTTATAAAAATGGAGTCGTATACAATACAACAACGCGTTCAAATTGTTGAATTATATGTATTGTAATCTCCGGAAACGTTGATGTTAATTGGCCACCAAGATCATGTGATCTGAAACCGTTGGACTATTTTCTCTGGGGTTACGTGAAAAGCCAGGTATATAAGAATGACCCCCAATCAATTCCTGAGCTGAAGGACGAAATTATTCGCGTTATTGGTGAATTAGAACCGCAATTATGTCAAAATGTCATCGAATTTTTTTACAATACAGTGGACATCTGTGGAGCTGTCAGAGGTAGAAATTTGGCGGATATTGTTTTTTGTGTTTAAATATCATACATTATTCTTAAATGACCAATAAGAAGTTTTTTCAAATCAAAGCAAATTGTGTATTTTATTCAAGAATTAAAAAAAGAGTTAAAAATTACTTAGTTTGAAAGACCCTTTACTTAAACACTCAGGTAAAATATTTACACTTTGCATTCACATTCTAAGATAGTCGTACATACATATTATCACGTCGTATTCCCTGCGGAGTAGGCAGAGAGAACAGATCTCCAAACTTTTCCATCTAAGCAGACAACTTTCGTCACGCGCAATATTTACTATTCATACTTCTCACTTTACCTTATTTTAAAATCATGTATTTCCCTCTATCGCAGACAAACAGACTTGCACTTATAACTTATATACTCGCTTAGTTAATATTTCACAAATTATAGTCTCCATGTGTTTAAACTGCCTTAAAATTCCTTTTTTATCTTATTTAAAACACCCATTTTTGATGTCTTCGTTTCGCCTTCTTTCAAACATTGAAAATCTTCAACTTTCGTCTCCCCCACATTCATACATCTTGTTATACATAATCTTCTATTGTTAGTTCTTCTCATTTCTCGTATGTCTTCCCCTGTCTACTTCTTCCACGCAAAGTTTGCATTTATGAGTTTAGAAATTTGCGAATCATGCAAACCAAAATCATATGAGTTATAGTGAAAACGAAATTTAAAAAAATGAAATTTTATTATATTCAAATAAAATAAGCTTTGTTTTATTATTAAATATATATTTTGAACTGTATTTTCGCAAAAAAAATATTTTTAACTTAAAAAATAAATCATAAAATCATTCTGCACCTTAGAGACGAGAGCGTCTCCGTTTCAGCGTATTGCGCACTGTTGCGTTCGGCTTTTCCCTCACAACTTTTTTCTTCGTATACTTTTTTTTATTAATTTATACGGCGACCTTAATTTGTTAAGGTTATATATCATACGGACTCGGGGGCCTACCTTGTCGACTCTTGCTCAGATTAAGCTACTGTTTTTATTATTTTTCCGTGGTGTTGCCATCTTCTTTCCCTTTAATTTGCATATTTTTCTCGTATTTTTATGTCACATTCGCTATTTTGATAGATATTAAAGTATTTTTTACAAGTGTCAGAGAAGTTTCAAGAAATTACATACTTAATTATAACGATACAATAGGCATCCTTCGTGATTGAGTATGATTATCAGTCATCTTGTGGATGGAAGATGCATGTGCATTTGTGCAAGCTGTTTCACTTCAGTAAGCTAATTATTGTGACAGATCAAACCTTACGTTCCAGTGGCAAGAACATTTTCCTAGTATAGGTTAAAAACGTGTTATACTCGCACGGTTACACAGCGGCGGCTGATCTTGAGGTACGTTGGTGCGCTGAGCACCAACGCACCTTGAGACGCTGAGCGAATATGAAATATCGGAAGTCTCACGGTTTACTGTATGTCTCTGTCTGCCCTATATGAATCTGCATTTCCGTCCGGTGCGTATTGGAGATCGCTCCGGTAGTATTGGCAAACTTGGCCGGTCAATTTGAAAGCAATATTTTTTTAAATTTAATTTAATTTTTTTTTTAATTTTCACTTAAATAAAAATACTCGTACTATTTGTCAGTATTCTTATATATATATTTAATCTATACAAATATTTAACATTTTTGGAAGTCATGTTTGCGAATGTATAATTTAAATATTACGAATTATTTCTTCGGTTCAGCGCACCAACGCATCTCTAGACCAGCCGCCGCTGCAGATACATACATATTATCATGCTGTCTCCCTGTCAGGGTAGACATAGAGGAAAGGGCACTAGACTTTCCTGTTACGATATACATCTTTCATCTCTTCTACATCGATATACCTTTCACACAACACCTACGATTTCAAAATATAAGAAAAACACTTTATCCAAGCATAATTTCCTTAGTCTTCACCTACCACACCTTCCACTTACATTTGCACTGTATATTTATTACTGTTTCTTCATTCATTCGTTCCACGTGCCCAAACCATCTCAGAGTGTTCTTCTTTATTGTTATTTTCATTAGAGTTAACATATACTAAATCTTTCTAGAAGTTATGTACTCGTATTTTAAAAGCATCAAATCGCTGTTATGTGGTGCAAAAAGTTCAGTGCTAAAAACGTTTTAGGTGTTCATATAAAGAAAACCTCCGTGGTCTAGTTGGTAAGATACATGTCTTCCAATTCGCGGGTTCGATTCCTGTTGGAATCCAGATTTTTAAAAAGGATTCCAGCGTGCTTTTCATTAAGGTTTGTTTAACATCTTTATTGCTGGCTGGAAGGATTTACGAAATGGTAATAAATCCACCAGGTTCTACTGTATACAATGAAAGTATTAGGTGTTAACATAAGTTGTGTCCGTTTTTTTTCCAATTTAAAAATGAGCACCAAAAGTAAAACAAAATGGTAAATGTTATACGTCATTCGAAAGAAAATTTTCTGCTCTACAAGGTATTGTGTTTGCTTTTACGTTACATATATTATTTTATTTGATTACAAGCCTTCAAAATGGAATGTCAAGTAGACGAAAGTGAGCATTTTCGACACCTCCTTCTGTTCGCGTTCAATCGAGGGAATAAAGCTGCTAAAGCTGCTCGCGATATTTGCGAAGTGTACGGTGATGATCCTATGAATTAAAAGAGAGCTCGTCGATGGTTTTTGCATTTAAAAGACGGTAATTTCGACCTGAAAGACATGGAGCGTTCCGGACGGCCAGTGTACTTCGATGAGGACCACTTAAACCATATTTTATACCATACTTTTGGTGCTCATTTTTAAATTGAAAAAAAAAACGGACAAAACTTATGTTAACACCCAATATAATATAATACAACATAAGAATAGGCTGGTTTCATTTGCTGCAGTTATTGTCTACTATTTTAGTGCTGCTAAATAGTGCTATAATAATTTATAGCACACAGCATATCTATTACCTGCAAAAATACATACATTCAGTTTGTAAAATGATCTAAAACTTGATCTATTCCATCTGCTAGGAATTGATATGAGGCGACAGCTTACTTAATGTGATTGTTAACCATTAGACTACGAATTATTAATTAGGCTTTAGAATAACGACCTCCGTGGCTTAGTTGGAAAGACATGTGTCTTCCGATCTTGAGGCTGCGAATTCAATTCCCGTAAGAATTCAGATTTTTAAAAATGATTTCCTGTCTGGTCTTCAATTAGGGCATCATCTTGTTATGTCCGTTCTTGTTTTTTTGCCGTTTATTTGTCAAGAGTATTTTTCG
This sequence comes from Odontocerum albicorne, assembly GCA_949825065.1. Classification (NCBI taxonomy): domain Eukaryota; kingdom Metazoa; phylum Arthropoda; class Insecta; order Trichoptera; family Odontoceridae; genus Odontocerum; species Odontocerum albicorne. The sequence goes on from OX463865.1 coordinate 9,725,810, forward strand.
TCATTTTACAGCCATAATTAAATTTAAATTAACGATTATTTGGAAACAATTGCATTTATAAATCCACGTTAATTTAATATTTCTACATATTACATGAAAATATGAAAATCAGACATTAAACACATACGTGTATATGTGTATCATATATTAAGGGTTTGAATAAACACATAAATATAACTCAAACTAGTATACTAGTATTAACCAATTTAACTAAAATATTAAAATAAAGTATATTTATAATAGAAAATATATTGTTATAGATTAAGATTATGTAACCTAACAAAATATTAATTTACAAGTTGGGTTTTCTCATATTTTTATTGTTGTTTGTTAGAAATTGGCACATGGCAGTCCGCTAGGTTGTACTATATATAATTAAAGTACAATACAATACAAAACAGTGGGTTACGTCTAATATGGCACGAAAACATATATACCACAAAAATATGATAGTGGATAGCCATAAATTCACTACTCGCGATTAGCGAAATGGCAACATTGTAATGAGAGCGTTCAAAAGACGTCATTGTTTACACATAGCCTGTGCGTAGTCATTTCTGACAGTTTTTAGGTGTTTTTTTGTACTGTCCTTCTTTTTGCGTATTTGGTATCTAAAAAACTATTATGACTGACCATATTGAAAGACGAGGAGCTCGAAAAAATCAAGTGAATCAAGGAATACGCAGAAGCTATGATTACAATTTTAAGGTTATGGTGGTGCGTACTGCAGAAACAACCAACAACTTTGCGGCTGCCAGACAATTTGGTATCATGTAAAATAATTTTAGACATTGGCGTTTACAAAAACATGACTTGATGAATGCATTCCTCAATAAAAGCATTCCGGGGGCCTAAGAAAGGACGATTTGAATTGAATGATAGGAAGGTAGCAGACTACTTCATGGAAATACGCGGAAAGGAGTTCCCCATAGCGAGAGAAGCATTGCAGTTGAAAGCTCGCGAAATTGCAAGAAATGAAAATATACCAGAAGATAATTTTAAAGCCAGCATGGGTTGGTGCAGGTGAATGATAGTACAATATGTGTTAAGTTTGCGGCGACGTACAACTTTAGCGCAGAAGTTATAATTGTGAGGGAAATGTTTTTTCTCCAAAAAGCAGATTAAAAAATAGGGATTGCCTTATAATCAGGATCACCCTATAGTCGGGCCAATTTTTTGCATTTTAACGTACGTCCGAATAGTTCAAGTTACTAATTTATTTTCGTTTTGGGAGCGGATGTTTTCGCATAATATTGCGAACAAAAAAAAACAGTAAATAATATACTCCTTACGAAGAGCATAATTTACTTGCTAAAATAGCGGCCCCGGTTTAGCTATAATTTAACAGTATGTCGGCACAGTAAGGCCCCATTTTACGTCATGTTTCTGGAAAAAAATCTAAAATATATATTTTATATGAACTTGTTTATTTCTCAAATTCGGTAATAAATTAAATACGAATCGTACTGTATTTTTATGTACACATAAATTCTCGAATGTTTGTTTGAGATTATTATGTTTTTGCAGTTTTAATGACCCTTTCAATCGTGGCCGTATTAAGAACTTAAAGATGACTAGATAAAGTGCGTTGCAAGTCCTGAAGAGCTGCCCTGATGAGAAGGTTTTGAAACTTGATGAAACTAAGATAAATCAATGGGATCTTTGTGGATTGTCGTGCCCTGGGAATGACGAGCTGAAGAAGAACTGTCGCAGTCAGACAGATCCTGCAGATAGCCAAGACCCATTCTTGGTTGAAACGCTGATAGATTTATTGATTGAGTGTTATCAACTTTCTCAATAGGCTGTCAATAGGAGTTATACCTCTCAATATAGATCTGCTATGGAGCATCCTCGTAAAAAAAACTGGGTATGCCGCCACTCCATAAGGAACTTGTTAAACAACCGAATAAATTTCCCTTGAATGAATTGTGACACATGTATTCGAGATTAATACAGATGTCCGCTGGGGTCGTGGCCTTGTTCCTTTCAACGTATATACCTATGGCAACTTTCATCCTTAGTTATTGAATGGACGGAAACTTAAATAATCTGCATTCACTTTGAGTCCATACGAAAGTTGTGTACATCTACATTACTGAGCTCCTGATTATTAAACCTTGATTGCTCATTTGGAGGAAGACCTCCGTGAGGTCACCGAAGTGTATGGAGAGTTATACCGAATGTACTGCTCGGACGTGAATGTGGGTAAAACTCAGGTATTGGCATGTTTTGCAAATTACGTGAACTTAGATCCGTCAGATAGGTATCCATGTGGGCAGTTCCTGACTTAAAAATGTTCCCAGCGTCACTAAATTGGACCGGTTTATGACCATTGCATCGGCAGCGATTACAAAGCTCAACCAGAGAAAAGTAAGAGGATGGGAGTAGAGTTTTGAGATTGATTTCATATTCATCCAATAAATTGATTGTTCTGAATCGATCCAATAGGGCGGGGTATTATGATAAAGCTTTTGTCGTTGCTAGTTCTGTGGCGAGGACTGGTTTGCCTCTTAGTGTTGAAGATATGGGTGATGCAGCTTTAAGAAGCACGTGAAGACTACACTTTTTCAAGGTTTTATTTTAATTATGATTATATGATTACTACACCTAAAACCATTCTTTCGTGTTACTATCACATGTTGGAATATCGACTAAGTTGTTTTGGTAGTTCATCTTCCCTTGGTAAGTTTTCTGCGGCTTTATTACCAAATATGTGTGGTATTTTCTAAACATATGCAGATATGGGTAAGTACCTAATTTAACAACCACCGCCATCACCTTTAAGTACCTAATTTAACAACCAAAGCCTTACATTCAACTTGATTTTTAAAATCTATCAATAATAGTGGACTCAAAACCTGAGATAGAGCGCCCTTGAGGAGAGTCTGCTCTTTAATGGCGCTATATAAATTGTCATAGTTTTACTATTATTATTATTATTGTTGGAGAAAATGTAAAATGTATATTTAAGGATTATTGGATTGAAACATTGAACTTGCATGTTGCGCTTGAAGACTGGGAGCAGACAGCCCTGGGTTGTGGGAGGTGAAGAAATATTTTTCTCTGGTGCTGCATGTTTAATGGAGTTGCAACTGCTGGATGAGATCAGAACTACCTGGTAGAACCGAAACCATGCGGAATATTCAAGTGAGACATCTACGATGTAGTATGTGCTTCAGGAAAAGGCCTATCATCTTATTCCATCATTTTGTTGGAATGGCGAAGGGATCCACACCATTGAGGTCCAGTAAACATCTATCAATGAAACAAAATCGAAAACTATTAAAAAAAAAAACCAAAATTATTTACAATCTGTAAAGTTGGGTTCGCAAGTATGTAAATCGGTAAAAACACCGATCACACATTATTTAAGTTGAAATCAAATATATTAGAGCTATGCAAATTCAATCATCCATAAATTACACGGTATATTCCTGTTATTGCCAAAAATCACCTACACTCGTGTCAATATACTTCAATAAAATTTATGTCGAATAGCCATAAAAGATTGGGAAACTTTGCTTAACGAACACGAATATGTAATTAAATTGTATAGTATAATCTTTACATACAAGTCTTAAAATTGATTTTTAATAAAATTAGTACCGCAGTAGGAAAAACATCTGGTAAGTTTGTGATAAAATTAACATAACAATATTGATTCACCCTTGTCAGATTTATGTAGGTGGAATGACATTTTTGTTCGAGTTTTGTTATAATTTTCTAATAGCAATCGTCCTGCGGTTAGGAAAATTGCTCTTCGTGACGCTGTTAATTTACATAACAATTAATGCCAAATCTAATATCGACGATAAAATGTAATGGTAGCTACCGCATTTTTTCTTGGTGACAGGTAAAGGTGGCATCGCACTGTGTTTTTTTTTTAAATTATCATCATCATCATTATTGTAAACATGGGTCGATTCACTGCTGAATGGAGGTCTCCCCATGTTAACTCCAAATAATTCGGTTTGGTGCTATTCAATGTCATGTGATGCTGTCATGCTTTCTGATTTCATCCATCCAGTGAATTTTGGGTATTTTTCTGGACCGTTTTATGCCTCTTGGGTAACACTAGATTATTTCAGATGTTCATCGGGAATCTGGTCATCTGCCACTTTATCTTTTTGCACGCCTTTATTACACCTTCTATATTTGTTTTGTTGCGAATCCAGGAGTTTCGTTTACGGTCTCTTTTAGTATATCCCAACATACATCTAGTCCACAACAGTGTTCTAGTATAAATTTTGATGTACGGGAGTAAAACATGATGTGAGAAACTATTGAAAGAATACGAATAAATGCTGTAGAAACGCGTCCTCTGAAAAGAATATGTGAAATGACAATGTTGTGTGGAATACGGATCGAAGTTACTAAGAATGAATGTGAACTTCAAAAAGATCACTCTGAGATGGTTCGGGCACATATAATGAATGAATTAAGAAATGATAACCAAACAAATATACAGTGCAAATGTCAGTAGACGATGTTGCAGACAAAGACCGAGAGAAGTGTAGTTGTATTAAGTGAATTAAATTTTGAAAGAAGTAGGTAAATGTAAAAACTCAGATAAATCGTAAGAGATGTATAAGACCAGTGGTCTTTTCGCCCGTTTTGTGATGGTCGGCCGATGTTTTTTTCATGTTTTTTTTAGCAATTAAATTTCAATTATTATCACTTTTGACTTAAAATTGTATTAATTTAAGCGATTGGCTATGAATATTCTTATTTTTCGATTTTAAATCGCTCATTTTTACATAAGTATTGATGTGTATTGAATACACAGCACCGGAACGCGCGGATTTTTTAACACATAAAGGGGAATGTTAAGCTTAAAAAAATGAACAATCGATTTATGTATAAGTGGAAAAAATCTTCGTAGAAATAAAAAATGCAATATTCATTGGACGCGGCAAAAATGTGGCGTTTAGATAATCAAATATATTACATCAATGAACACCGAAATACACATGATCTATAGTTTCATCATCCAGTTCACACTTGCAGCCGGGATTTTCTACAATATCCATTCTGTAAAGGTGACAAGCCACCTCGTAGTTACCCATTCGCGAGTGACACACGACTGGCACTTCCATCTTGTTAACCCTTCCTTCCCTGTGATGTGTAACTAGTACGCAATGCTTCTACAAACTTTAATATCTCTATAAATACTAGGTTCACATTTTAGGTATTCCTCCGTAATACATTTACGCATTGAATGAAAAAAATAATATTAATAATAATTAGCACTTATCGGCCACATCAGAGATATTTTGTGAAAATCGGGAATAAATTCACCAATACAATCAAACGTGTGCCAGTGTGTGACGTAGGTATATTCATTCTAAAAAACCGCTATGGGTGAGAAGTGACGCTATTCACGTCTCACTCTCACTCTACTTCGGTATATAGGAACGCAAGAAATAGAATCTCAGTTCGCTCGCTTCAGTAGCTTGTGGGCATTCGTTTGAGGTGGCCTCTTCGCCCATTTTGCGAACGTTGGCCGATGTTTTTTTTTTCATGTTTTCAGCAATTAAATTTCAATTATTATCACTTTAGACTTCAAATTTAATTAATTTAAGCGATTGGCTATGAATATTCTTATTTTTTCGATTTTAAATCGCTCATTTTTACATGTGTATTGAATACACATCACCGTAACGCGCGATTTTTTTTAGCACAGGAAGGGAAAGGTTAATTCCTTATTATATTATATTAAACCATGGTTTCAAAAGGATAGATTGTTGGAATGATTTATAAGTGTTGTTTATTTCATCAATAAATAAATATTCTCGCACAACTCCTTCAGTTCGTATAACTCATTCTCTTCTTTCAAAATTTCTATCACTTATAAATCAAACTTTCATCTGCATTTATCTCCCACGACTCTCAAATATTTCGATGTAAATTTGTTTCGTTAACATTTTGTGTAAACGGTGCTTTAGATATAAAATGTATCTCCGAGTTAAAAAAAAAACAAGATTTAATCATGTCCAGAGAGTTTAAAAAAACGTAATAAAAATATATTCATTCGACAATATGTCCCGACCAGTTCATTAAACCATGCCGTTTAGTTGGAATGGGGTTTTTATGGTAAAACCCCTCATTCTGTTTGTAATTATTTCCTTGAGAATTATTATAATTTGTTTCCAAATTATGGAATCCTATTAAAAAAAACCAACCGACGACGCCCATGTTTTAATTGCTAAGTCTTCCAGCCCGTAGGTTGCGGGTTCGATTCTCGGTGGTACTAAATTTTATAAAAAAAATAGTATCAGTCTGATATTCTCTTCAAGTTTTTTAAAACATTTTTATGGTTGGTTGTAAGAGATTGCCACATGGCAATAAATTTGATAGGCGGTACTGTATACAACTAAAGCGTTATAGAATACAGTTAAAAATTTTGAGAAGTAAAATCAACTGCATACCAAAAATGTTAAATTTTGTTGAGGCGGATCGAACGAACATGCGCCGTTATTCAGATTGACTGATTGTAGACTATCATTTGTTCCTATAAATTTTAAGGTTTTCACGGCTGCTTACATTACGAAAGTGAAGTTCGTCATCATCGAGCCCTGAAGGTGAAAGCTGAAACACTTTTGAAACGTTGGCAGATTGATAAAAAAAAACACGGAGTATTGTATTACGCACTGTTGTACACAGTAAAAAGTGGTGGGTTAATGCCATGTGGCAATCTCTTCCAACCAGTTAGAAGATGTTAAAATACTTTAAATAAAAAACAGGCATAATTAAAAAAAAATTGTTCTATCGGGAATCGAACCTGCAATTCCAGGATTAGAAGACAGGTGTCTTACAAAGAAAGCCACGTAGGTCGTCTGCGCTGAGAATTTTTAAGGTTTTTACGGTTGATTATTTACGAAGGATAAATTGATCAAGCTCTGAAAATGAGAGCTGCCACACTATCGAAACATTGGCACATTGCTCTATAAATATGTGACATGAACTCTATAAGTCATATAATGATAAATGTATTTGAACTTTTTTTGTATTCCATTGTAGCTTCAAAACATGATTGAATGATAGGGCGATTTCTGTGCTTGTTACTGGAAACTTAATGTGAATGATAGGGCGATCTCTGTGCTTGTTACTGGAATCTTAATGTGAATGATAGGACGATCTCTGTTGCCTCTTACTGGAACACATGACGTAACTGATAATAATTGATGACCCAGACACGCAAATGAATGAATTACTTCAAGACTGCTTTATTTTCCTATTCATCCATTCATATACCTGCAACATATTCTAATTGTCAGTGCATACATATTGAATAGCATGGTCGGGATACGAAATTGTCTCCAGTTTCAATAATAAAGCCTTCTCGCACGTCCAGCACGTAACAGTATTCTTAAAAGGGGAAATCTAGATAAACGATTAGATAGATATCAAGAGATGTATGAGAAAGTATGTGAATAAAGGTGAAAAATATGTTACGTGATACAAAAATGCTGCGCCTTATCTTCTATGCCTACACCGACAGGTAAAAAGCGTGATAGTTAGTTTATAATGGATAACATTTTTGACGTATTCAGTACAACACGATCTCCGTGACCTAGTTGGTAAGACGCTTGTGTCCCAATCCGAAGGTTGCGGGTTCGATTCCGTTAGAACTCAGATATTTCAAAAAAAGATTCCAGTCTGGTTTTCACTTAAGGTTTCTTTGACATATTTCTGGTTGGTTGGAATATATTGCTACATGACAATAAGCCCGCCAGGTTGTACTGTATACAACGAAAGTGTAATACAATACTATGTCAACTATTGTATAAATGTATTAATAAGCGTGATAGATTCGACAGAAGGCGTGTTGTTTCGTTATATAGTAAAGTGTTAGAAATGTAATATCTCGCAGTTATCAAGAGTCTTTTGAAAGAAGGAAAAAAGCTTACTCCAATAGGGGCATGGTCTGATGGTGATGATGATATTTAATTTGATGCATCAGGCTTATCAATATTTAAAGAAAACTACAGAAGTATTATTTATTTAACATTTTATTATAAAACAATCTGGCGGGCTTATGGCCAGGTGGCAATATCTTCCAACTAACCAGTAAATAAAGAAAGTCATATGGTCGGAAAAAATATTCAAAATATTATTCAACGACCTCCGTAGCCCAGTTGGTAAGACGCTTGTCTCCCAGCTCGGAGGTTGCGGGTTCAATTCCCGCTGAAAGCCAGATATTTTTTTTAAAAGGATTCCAGTCTAGTTTTTACTTAAGGCCTTTTTAACATATTTATGGTTGGCTGGAAGATATTGCCACATGGCAATAAACCTGCCAAGTTGTACTATATAAAACGAACGTGTAATACAATACAATACAACATGGCGTATTTATTGCAATGTGATCAACACTTTCAACCAACTAGAAAAATGGTACATAAACCTTTCTGGAAGCGCAAACTAGACTGGAACCTTATTTTTTTTAATAAACTTAGTACCAACAGGAATAGAACCTGCAGATCGTAAGACAGGCGTTTTGCCAACAAAGCTACAAAGGACATTTGTATTGTCAAAATAAAATAAAACCGATATCAAGTTATAAAATAAAAGGGCGTCAACTTTGTTAACGGTGTTTTTCAAAACACCATTGGCCGCTGTCAACGCTGTAAAACAAAGAAAACATTTACCATTAATATCCAACAACCAATGAGGGCTCGAGTTGAATGTAAGATGAGTACATTAGATATATCTATTCCTACCTGCAGATTTCTGAGAAGTCTTCTTGCTCCCCTGTTATTTCTGTTCTTGGAAGATATTGTTCTTAAAAGACAGTTACAAACCAATGTTAGACTCGCTCCGTCCTTGGCATGCTTCAAGAAGCGACTGAAAAAAACTCAATTTCTAGTCAGTAATATAACATGTTCCATTATGTCATTCCTGATATTCTTTTCCCTATCATCTCCATCATCCCTTCCTTTTCCTTTGATTGATGATATCTCACTTTAAGTAAAAAGGAATGTTCGGGTGATTGCCCGTCTATGTGGGGTTTGTGGGCATATGCTCACGTATGTTATGTGTTCATGGATTTCGTGGGCATGGATAATCATTTGAATGTTGTTTTTGCGACCATTTAACTTGCTTCTAGTTATTTTTGTCTCGTTGGTTGGAAGATGTTGCCGTCTGGCAATTAGCCCGCCAGATTGTATTTGCAATAAAAGTGTTAAATAAATAAACATTTTGCTTCTTTCTTTACCAAATCTTAAGTACCTATGCTATCAGGTAAGTTTCTTCTGGGAGGCTATCTCTCAAGGTAATCTTTGTGGAGATACATACAGAACAGCATACGAGACTTTTCAAATGTCAGATTCTACCTTTTCCCCATCCATACACTTAATCATACAGCTCCTACGATTTCTCTTACTTTTTACATTTCCTTTTTTCAAAATATCACAGATCCAGCCATACTTTCCTTGGTCCTATACTGCCACGCTTTTATCTGCACTGTATATTTGTTGTATCAGTCTTTCCTCATTCATTAGTTTCACGTGCCCAAACTATCTCAAAGTAAGTACTCTTTTTCATCTTACTTAACACATAAACCACCTTAAGTTCAAATTCATCCTTAAGCACTTCATTCCGTATTGAATCATAGTTGTACAAATAAGTACGAATGTGATTTGCCCTAATCTAGTTTATTTGAGTAAATTAAAAACTCACCCCATTGTCTACTCCGTTCCAATATTTTCTTTCATGTAATGCAACGTTACTTGACGTTATATAACGTTATTTAACGTCATATAACGTAACGTGATGCAGCGTACCACCATAATATTATGTATAACGTAACGATACGTAACATTTCATAATTCACCGAAATATATATTAATATCAAACAATGTAACGTATATAATATCACACAATATAAGATAGATGAATACCATCATGCCGTTCCCCTGCTAAGGTAGACAGAGAAGACAAAGCATCAGACTTTCTTATATTATTGTTACGTAACACAGCGTTTCAAAACATTTCTTAATTAGGTAACCGTAATTAAATAACAACAGTATAACTTAAGATCACGTGTTGGAACGAGATATAACATAATATAACGTAAATTAACAAAAAGTTACGAAACTTTACTTTAAATTACGTTATTTAACTCAATTGGACGTTATATTAATGCACCCCTATGCTTTTTTTTAAGTCATAGTTTTTCCGTCTGCTCCCGAAACAAGTTTAAAATAATACTCGTGATAAATACATAGCAGACTTCGAACCGGTGATATTTTTAGTTCGCAGTAACTACGCAGCCATGAACCTGTTAATTTTAGCATAACTTGAAATAAAGTAACGTTGCTTAAGATAACGCGGTACAACCTGATAAATAGCCACGTTACGTAATTTCTAAGATACGAATTACGTAATTTGAAAGTGATGTACATACGAGTATATCAACGTAGAATGGACCCTGATATGGTCTTCCATCAGACTGCAGTGGTATCTTTCCAACAATAATTAATACGCCAAAAATATTCTTCTGTATTCATTTAGAAAGAATTGTGACAAGAAAATAAGCATTTCTGAACTAAGGGGAAGAAGTGTAGTACAGCTGTCGGCAACCTATGACACGCGTGCCACTAAGTGGCACGGCATAAAGAATGACAAATAATGAATTTCTTCGGTACATTCACAAATATTATATGCATAATTTCTTAAACGAAACGGGTCGTTTTCTTACACGAAATCAATAGTTTTCGGGGAAACATAAAAACAATTCACGCTGTGGGGCTCATTTTCATGGACGAAATGATCAATTTTTAAGGAGGAAAATCCAAAATCACGCTTTAATTTTAAACAGGGCCTCCAATTTATATTCCGCATGGGGCCATGTAAGTAATTTGAATTATAATGAAGTAATATCATCATCATTGCCTACCAGTGTCGATCCACAGCTGGGCGAAGGTCTGCCCAAGTTGACTCCACGTTTTTGCACGTTGGTGCTATGTGATGCTGCCATGCTTCCTGATTTCATCTATCCAGCGTACCTTCGGTCCTCTTCTGGGCCGCTTTATGCCTCATGGGTATCATTGGATTATTTCGGACGTCCATCGGGAATCTGGCATTCTGGCTGCATTACGCTACGTGTCTGCCGGCCACTTCATTTTCTTTCACACCTTTATTACATCTTCTACCTTTGTTTTGTTGCGAATCTAGGTGTTTCGTTTACGCCAGTTTACGGTATCTTTTAGCTTATCCCAACATGCATCTCTCCATGCTCCCTTGTGCGGTCTGGAGCTGTTCTTTACTGTGAACGTCCACGTCTCACAGCCATACGTAAGTATTGGGAGAAAACACTGGTTGTAGACCTTTCGCTTCAAATATATTGATAGATAACTTTCGAAGATGTTGTTCAAACGTCCAAATAAGCTCCATGTTAGTTTTATCCTTCGTGCTATTTCCTCCGATATGCCACCTACAAAGGAAATAAATTGGTCTAAATACACATATTCCTGGATAAGTTCTAGCGACTTTGCATCTACAATTATTGGTTTTAGGGTAGCAAAGCTGTTCATCATATATTTGTGTATATATCATTATCCTTTATTTCTTCCTTCGTATATTTGTGTGTGTATATATCACTATCCTTTCTTTCTTCCTTCGTATATTTGTGTATATATAACTTTCCTTTCTTCTTTCGTATATTTGTGTATATATCACTTTCCTTTTTTCTTTCGTATATTTGTGTATATATCACTTTCCTTTCTTCTTTCGTATATTTGTGTATATATCACTTTCCTTTCTTCTTTCGTATATTTGTGTGTATATCACTTTCCTTTCTTTCTTATTTCGTTTATTACGTCTTCTACCTTTGTTTTGTGGCTAATCCAGGTGTTTTGTATACGGTATCGTTTAGCATATTCCAACATGCATCTCTCCAAGTTCATTTGTGCGGTCTGGAGTTTTTGTGTGTTATTTACTGTGAACGTCCATGTCTCACAGCCATACGTAAGTACTGGGAAAATACACTGGTTGTAAACCTTTCGCTTCAAATATGTTAGGAGACTTTTGAATATGTTCCAAATGAGTTCCATGCTAGTTTTGTCCTTCGTGCTATTTCCTCCGATATGCCACGTACAAAGGAAATAAGTTGGTCAAAATACACATACCATTCCTAGACAAGTTCTAGCGGCTTCAGTAAGTACCTACTTGTTTTGGTGTTCTGTAACATCACGTATTTTTATTTAATTTTTATTATAATGAAGTAACACAATAGCAATTGAATAAGTACGAGGCATATCCAGAAAGTAAGTGTACTGAATTTTTGTAGGTTACAATTTTTTTTATTTAAACAAAAAAATTACGTGGTTACCGTAGTACATATGTAAGCTATTTTTCGACATAGCCGCCATTCCTCTCAATGCAGGTGGTGAAGCGGGGTATCAGCTTTTTGATGCCTTCCTCGAAGTAGTTTACCGCCAACCCCTCCGTCCACTTCTCCAACTCCTCCTTTACCTCCTCGTCGGTTGAAAACCTTTTTCCACCCATGTGCAGCTTCAGGGAGGTAAAGGGATAGTAATCTGAAGGTGCTAGGTCAGGGGAATGCGCGGGATGGTTCAGGACATCCCATTTAAACGAGACGAGCAGTTCCTTCGTGGCGTTGACCGTGTGTGGTATGGCATTGTCGTGCAGCAGGCAGACTCCCTTTGTCAGCATGCCTCTCCTCTTGTTCTGAATCGCCCTCCGCAATTTTTTTAGGGTCTCACAGTATTTTGCAGAGTTGATGGTCTCCCCTTGAGGCATATATTCAATTAAAATTATGCCTTGACAGTCCCAAAACACGGATGCCATGATTTTCTTGGCTGAAATTGTGGTTTTGAACTTTTTAGCGGAGGATGAAGAGGTGTGACGTGACCGTTTTTAAACTCGCGACACCACTTGTACACACTCGTACAATTCATAGCTTTATCACCATATGCAGTTTTCACCTCATTATAAACCTCAACCGGAGGTTTTCCCTTTCAAACGAGATAACGGATGACGCCGCGTATTTCGCACTTGGCGGGAGATTGGATTGATATTTTTCAAGAAACGTGTGGTTGCGTCGACATTTCTCAACGTACTGACCTCGAAACGGTCTCGTTGCGGAGGGGAAGGGTCAGGCTACACGGAAGTGTAGCCAACATGTCGTAAATAAAATCCATCCGGTCGTGAGAGCCTCAGTACACTTACTTTCTGGATACGCATAGTATTTAATTTCTTATTTTTTTAAGATAGATTTTCTTATTTGAATAAGATAGATTTTTCTTTTAAAAAATCCGCCACGAAAAAATCCTGTATCAGCTAGTGAGTGTCCAATACTTATTTTTTTTTAAAGTGGCATTTCAGTGCATAAAGGTTGCCGACCGCTGGTGTAGTGTATATGTGTGTAGTGTTTATATACAATGATTATTTTTTACTTTCCAAATAAGCATGCCTTCAAGGCTTTGCTAATGCTGCACGCGCCTCCCTTATCTTAAGATCAACCCTATTGAAGTATTACTCTAGATAACGAATATGAACCAAAATTAAAGATAATCAATTAATTGAATAATACGCTATAACAATATGACTTATACAATAACAAAGTAATAAACATGTTTAAATAACAATTTATAGACTGTTACTGAATAAAAGGGATAAAGTAATAGGTTACAAATTTTATAGACTTATCGAATAAAAGTGATAAAGTAATAGGTTACAAATTTTAAAAACTGTTATCGAATAAAAGTTATAGGTTACAAATTTTATAGACTGTTATCGAATAAAAGTGATCAAGTAATAGGTTACAAATTTTATAGACTGTTATCGAATAAAAGTAATAGGTTACAAATTTTATATATGTAATGAAATTTAATATTGTGCACAAGTTAAGGAACACACAAAAAACCGGACAAATTACAATTTACTTCGAAAATTCAAACGAAGAACAAATAACGTCTGCCAACTATAGTAGCGCCCGAGCATATTAATAATTCGAAATGGCTTTATGACGGTTTTATAAAATTGTCGTTTTATTATTATTAAACCACCAAACACTCCTGACTACTCGCTCTCCCCCTATCGCTTTGTTTCCTATCTTAAAACACCTGTTTGTCAAGCCACTTTAATCGAGATGCTCTAGTTTACGCTTTGCACAACGAATGTATGCGTCGATTATCTGAGAAATTCCGGATTTTCTAATCTGAATCGTGATCAAAGTGAAATTTGCTATAAAAAATTGCACCTTAGATTGCGCCGTGCGTGAGTTGTGTGTTTTCTAGGGCGCAAAAAAAAGAGTCGTTTTAATGTATGGAACATATGCAAAAAAACATTAATAATTAATAAACAAAAGTCTCGCAAAAAAATGGTGCAAAAAACGTGACGATTTTCATATTTGCAAAAAAAATCGGCCATTTTTGTTTAGCGAATGTTGCGAGAGAGGAAAAGTACACGACTGTGACATGTCGCGGTGTTTTTCTTTTAAATTTTTTGTTACGTAATTTTGTAATGTTGAATGACATATTCTAATGTGGTCTTATGCAATTTAACCTCATCTTGTGTCGAACAGTATTTTTTATATTGACCTGAAATGTTATGACCTATGTGGCCTGATTGGTAAAATTCCTGTCTTCCAACTCGGGAGTTACCATGAGTGTTCAATTTCCGTTGAAACACAGTTTTTTTGAGAAATATTCCTGGACGGTTTTCACTTAAGGACTATTTAACATCATTATGATTGGTTTGAAAAGTTTGTTGAATAGTAATAAATTCTTTTATAAGTTGTAATGTCGTTTTATGTTAGGATATATATTTTAACGTCCTGGAATATCCAGCAATATTGTAATGTACGAGTATTTGACAACCACTAGACTCTCGATTATTCGGAGTCACTTTAACCAGGCTGCGGATTAACCGGGGCTGTAAATAATCGATATTTTATAACATTTCGAAATATTATTAAAAATGGTGTAAAATAAACGAAATTTTGCACTGTCCCAGATAATCGAGAGTCTACTTACTGTACGAGTATATGTGCAAAAAGACACAACCCATAAAACAAATATTTTTGATTTATTTGAAATACCGATAAAAACAGATCAATTGTACATTTTATTTTGGTGCGGGTTAATATACCATTGATTTATTAAGATATGGTAATCTCTTCCAACCAACCGAATATATGTTAAAGATATCAAGTGAAAATCCGATGAGAATCCTTTTTAAAAAATATTAGGGTTCTAGTGGAAATCGAACCCAAAACCTCCGGGCTGGAAGACAAACGTTTAACTGACTAGTTCAATGTATTGGTATTTTTACCCTCTCGACATATTACCTAGATAGGCAATCTTTCGGAATTTTATGGTGTTTAAGAGCTCTCATTCTACGAGTACACCTGATCCACGCAGCATCTTTGAAGATACGATGAAACCAAGTGAGCAATCTGTGATAAATCCATATTACGAATGTTTTTAGCTTATTCGACATTCTGGTCTTCATGGTCCATGTTTCAACACCATAAAGTAAAATATACCATATCGTGGACTCAACAGGTAACTCGAAATTTGGCGGTTTTGAGTTATTTATATGAATGGATTGCTCATCGAAGGGGCTTTCCAATGCTATAAATATGTTAGGTATCTTATTTTATTATTTCTCAACTGAGTCATTTAGTATTTTCGTTACGTAAGTCGTTAACGTGGAAACAAAATAATGCTTCAAGTAGATATCTGAAGTTCATGTAACTTACATCTTACCATATATTGAAACCTCCTTTATTAGTTTCATCAAAACATATTAGCGCGATACCTCATCATTAAAGAGGAGATGAGTTGTCAGACAAGACGGACCTCCAAACTAAGAACGCCATTTCCTCAGAATAGAGAATTTGGAGTAACCTAGTTATAGTATTGATCCCACGATATATACCAATGAATCATGCTAATTTTGTTTGAATTTGCCGAAGTTTAAGATTCAAGTTATCATTGCAGAAAACTGATCTCATCTTGAGTAATTCTGCACGTGTCATTTCAATTCGACATCTAAGTTCTTTATCTGGATTTTATGCATAGAGTATTCCAAAAAATGTATATACCCTTTTACATCGTGCTGTTTACTGCAGGAATTTGCCATACCACACCTTCCTGAGGAATTTAGGGATGAGGAGGGCTTTAATTTCCAGCAAGATGATGCACCTCCCCACTACCATAATAATATAAGGGTATATCTTGATGAAAATTTACCGAACTAATGGATTGGACGTAGATGTAGAATTGAATACCCTCCATGCTCCTCAGACCTCGCACTAATGAACATTTTTTATGAAGGGTCATCACACCTGCAACAGTTCATTAATTGAGAGCATCCATTAAAAAGTAATGCGCCTAAATACCAAAACACATGATTCGTAGTGTTTGCGATTCCACGTTATCAACATTGCATGCACCAAAACGGTAATTAATTTAAGCATATGTGAAAGCTAAAAATATCAACATATTCTTTAATATAGACTTTTATTCTTAGATATATCTTAAGGGGGTATTATACTCTAGAAATTAGATTTTTTTGCATATTTTTAAAGTTTAGGTCTTTAAAAATATGTTCTCAAAAGGTTATTTTAAAATTCTCAATATTTACGAAGTTATAGCTATAAATGAGGCAGCAATTACGCCGCACCGGTATGACTCGGACAATAATCTCAAAATTTAAAACACGTTTTTCTCCAAACTATCTTTTTGAGCTGGTCGACATAAAATCTCAAGTTTTATTCAACCGATTAACTTTAAATTTAATATAAAACTTTGATAAATATTTTTGTATCGTCCCTACCTTGAAAAATTTAAAACAATTTTTTTACAATATTAAAAAAATGAATATTTGAAACGAAGGGTAAAAATACAATTTTTTTCAGACAGCCGCCATTTTATGATTATTTTTTTTTCTTTTGTACCAACTATAACGATATTATTTCTTATCAAGAAACTGTGTATGATTTTTGTTTCAGATTTACGAAAGGGCTTCAATCATGTCGACCAGCTCACCACCTTTTTTTATGACAAAGCTGATAGCATCTTGAATTAATTTTTTTTTCTCAAATCGTCAATAAACAAACTGTAAAAAAATGCATACGAAAATTGTTTTTAGATTTTTTTTATTAAAGTCTGAAAAAAACTCCCGAAATTCACGTCTCTAGAATAGAATACCCCTTAATAAGATCTGAATTTATAATCGTTCAAACTTTGTATAAATTTACGCTATTTAGACATCTATGTTATATGCAAAAAATGCAAACGTCATTTTACACATTATTTTTGGTTTATTTGAAATGTGGAAAAAAATATGTATGAATTATACTGTTGTTTACACTTTCCTTATTTACAACAGAACCTGGAGGTTTTATTTTTCAGGTACCTCTATTCGCCGTTAGTCGGGAAATACCCATGGTAAATTAACGTATATACCTGAAGTAAACAGAACCTCGCTCACAAAGCATACCTATTGTTTAGTTGAATAGAAAAAACAATGAATACATCAATTTTAAATGGTGCTACTAAACCCCAAAAGTTTTCTGCCTGAAGAAGTTAAAATGTGTATAGACAGTTTTCACGCCGATATTTGTTTATACGGCTCCCGGCACATCCTTCTGAATTCTCCATTACTCATTATTTTGAAAGTACATATTTAAAATAAATCTGCTGTCAAATTAAAATGGTTCTTTAATCCTCTAAATATTCTCAAAGTCTTTTTATAGTCATTAATAGTTAATGCAACATTTGAATCTAAATAAATGTAACATAGGTTTATTGATAACAACATAGTATGTAACGTATATACTATAAATGCATTCCGAAATCACACATATATTTTAAAATAAACTGCAGAAAATACATTTTATCTCATAACATCCCCTTGGCTGAGATGTACCCCATCAATATAGGACGAGCCCAGCCGCGAGGACACCAAATGTTTTTCAATCCGCACCCTGATGTTAAAGTTGCTTAAAACAACATCTGTATTAAGTTTGCAAATAAACATGAACCACTACGGTCCAAATGTTTCCTGCCTGAATAACTTCGAACGTGTATGAACATACGAGTATACTATCTAGGCCATGTCTATCGCATGGTCAAGCTATGTTCAAGTTTAAATTAAATACGTCTATCCTCAGTAGTATGTCAATTAGAGCTGATAGAAGACGTGTTATGTCGTTATATTCTGAAATGTAAAAAAATAAGAATATCGCGTGGTTATCAAGTATCTTTTAATAGATGTTTAGAACGCGTGGAAAAAAATATATTTTAAGGAAGATGAATAAAGAAATTTTAATATTAAAGTTCTCTCTCGTTGCACTTCTGATTTGTGTACTCGCTTAGTCTTTCGTTCTCTCCACATGACCAAACTATATGGTTTGGTCTAAATTAATTAACTTTTTTCGGTTTTGTACCATAAACTACATATGTTGTTTGAAAATATGAAGAGAACGAATCACTAAATTAGTATACAAGTCAGAAGTGAATGAATGAGTTAAACCGAGGAAAGTGTGGTTGGATCAAGTTGGTAAAATATGGATCAAGGTAAAGTGAGAAGTATGAATAATGGAAGATTGTGCATGACGAGATATATGAATGTGTAGAAGCTAAAGTTTTGAAAGAAACTTGATAACCACGTGATATACCATTTTTAACATTTCAGAATAAAACGAAACAACACGTCTTCTATTGGCTCTTGTTTCTACACTATTGAGTATAGAGGAATACATTTTAACTGTAACCTCACCTGACCATGGGTGCGGCCAACGTGGTCTTTTGCTACGTCTTAAACTGTCTTCATCACCACCTGTTTTCATCCCTTCCGGTCCTGGACCATGCTTAATACAGTTCTTAAAGATGATTCTGTTATCTAATTTATTTGAACATCTTTTTTCTCTCCCCTCAACTGTCCCTTCTACAGAGAAATTTTCATCGGCATATATGCCCATCTGATATTTCGATTATTTATCGCTTATAATGAGTTCAGTTCGGTTTGATTCTACCACTACCCACGCATGGGGGACAAAAAAGTTCTCGTCCAGTGCGATCTACACCAGAAAATCGAAATCTTCTTTATTTTATTCTATTTTATAACGAAGAAGGAACTGAACAAAAGGATTCTTTCTCTTATTCATTCTGATGATGACACACCGGAGTGTGAAAAGAATAATAGCGACGGCGGACTTAATGTCCAAGATTACGAGAGATAGAAAATGACTCACAGTGCAGTAAATATACTTAGAAAGCAGCTTAAGACCTAGATTTTAAATAGGCTATCAAGTACTTTCACAGAAAAATTTCGAATAGAGCCAAATTATCATTTTCCCTTATAATGAGCAAGGATAATAATGTACGTATTACCATCTTCGTTTACATATACGAGTATATGATGTGGTTTTTGTCCATACACCCTCTAACTTGCTCAGGCTGGAAGTATTAAAACCATAGTTGTTAGTGTGTAAATATCAAACCGATTATAAAAAAAAATCACCTGTACAAGTTCATACTAAGTGATATCATGTTTTCTCGATTGTCTAAAAGCAGGAAATTTGTAGATTAGTTTCTTTTTGCAAATGTATGTCAATATGTATTAAAGACCCAGCTCACATTTTATATGTTATGCGATTATTTAGAAAAATTATACCGGGTTGTATGAATTTGTATGGAAATATTATATTTTTAAGTGTGAAATTTAACATTTATATATCAAATTAACTGGCTTGGCGTTTTTTACACTTACGGGATTAAGATATATTTAGTCAATTTTTCCAATAAATATGTAAGTAAAACATTTTTTTAAACTTGTTTTCTTTTTGGTTTATATTCTATACACCTTTAACTCGATTATATAGAGTGGCGCAACAAAAACTGCAATTTTAAATCAATAAAAAAAAACATTTTTTTAAATAAATGATAATATTTATTGATATCAATGTAATTAGTGTACATGGGAATTATGTGTGAAAAATGATATCGGCCAAATGATCACCTCGGCTCCTGTTACAGATGACGACTCTTGGAGCAAAATTTTCAATAACGGTTTCAAACAAATGGATACGTATATCTGCAATGACACGAGTGTTATTGGATTTAAGGTCATCGATGATTTATGAATTGTTGGCGTACACTTGTAATTTAACATAACCCCAGAGAAAAAAAATCTAAAGGGGTTTAATCACACAATAGTGGCGGCCAATTTACATTTCCACCACGAGAAATTACACGGTCAGAGATCTTTGCAATAAAGTCATTGTTTCATCAGCTGTATGACAAGTAGCCCCATCATGCTGGAACCACGTGTTTTCTAAGTCCAAATCGTTCAATTGATGTCAATTTTTTTTGGATGTCAAGTATCTTACAACTAGGCCACGGGTGAAACTACGTAAAGCATTTTTTCTTTATTTTTAATAACTTACACATCAATGTGGCGAGTTCAACATCCTCGTTATTTAAACACATGATTTATAAAAATCAACAGGCAAATATTGATATTTATTGAGTTATATTGCATACACACGTAGGTACTTCATATATAAATTTATCTTTTCAAACGTTATCTGATTTCGAAATGTCTATTTTTTTTATCAAATGTGTTTATCTTTGAACTTAAAAAAATGTTGATTTCATATTTCGGTCATTTAAAAAAAAATCAAATGATAAAATGTTCAACAGCAGAATTAACGTTTTTTTTTACTTGAATTTACTTGAATTCAAAATTGTTTCACATTTTAGTACTTTTCGTTTGCCTGCCTTCTTATTGATTGCCTTCAATGCCAATTTGGTAGGACGCTGTTCTTCCATCCAGGGATTTTTTATTCGATTCCAGAGAGTAAAAATTGTTTCACATTTTAGTACTTTTCGTTTACCAGCCTTCTTATTGGCTGCCTTCAATGCCAATTCGGTAAGACGCTGGTCTTCCATCCTGGGATATTTTATTCGATTCCAGAGAGTAAAAATTGTTTCACATTTTAGTACTTTTCGTTTGCCTGGCTTCTTATTGGCTGCCTTCAATGCCAATTTGGTAAGACGCTGGTCTTCCTTCCAGGGATTTTTTTTAATTGATTCCAGACAGTAATAATAATAATAATAATAAAAGGGCAATTTAAATAACGCCATTTCACTCTCCTCAATGGTGTTCTAACTCGGAATTCGTACCATCTATTTTTGACATATTAAAAATATTACAAAATAAATATGTAAAAGTTGAGTGCTAGGATACGAAGATGGTGGCTGCGGTCATCTGTATATGTTTAGAAAAACACATTTGGCAAGAAAACCGCAGAAAACTTAACAAGCCAAGAAAAACTACAATGGCACTCACATGTCAAAAGATAAACAAACGTGTCCTTGTATAGTAGATTGTCTTGCCTTGTTAAGTTTTCTTGCCAAATGTGTTATTCTAAACATATACAGATGACCGCAGCCAGCATCTTCGTATCCTTACACTCAACTTCTACATATTTATTTTATAATATTTTTAATATGTCATTAATAGTGGGTTCGAATTCCTAGTTAGAGCGCCCTTGATAAAACAATCAAGCATTCTCACTCATAATAAACTGATTTTTTTTGTTTTCGTATTTATATTTCCCTATGTAACATTAAGTCTTATTAATGAATATATTTGCCTTTGTTATTTTGTCGAGTAATTATATCAAGGAACAACAGCTGTTGAATAATATTTGAAAAAAAAAATGTTCTAACTATGATGTTAATTAAATTTTTAATCGTAACTATGACAACACTTAATGTTACATACGGACGTCTTACAGCAAATTTAATATTATTGGATGATAAGTGTTTCTTGAAAATGTTAATATTTCAAATATTTTTTTAGTAATTAGGATAAATGTATGAAATCTGTGATTATGAGAAAATAATCTTTCCGGTTGGTTGGAAGAGATTGCCACATGGCAATAAACTCGCCAGATGAAAAAATAAATAAAAAAAATAACATTTCGTCACAGGCCTTGCCTAGTGAAGTATTTCTCTTTATGCACATGATGGATTGTTTTATCTGTAATTTACCTGTATTCTATAGTTCGTCATTCTATCCAAACTATTTAATAGGCAATCTTGTATTATGTATAATAAATAAATATATAGACTTCAAAAAAATACGAAAAATAATAATTACGCAAGTGTTTTTATTCATTAATAGTATCCAATACACAATAATGAAAAATAATTGTCAAAAAGTCAATTGATAAAATTGTTACATTTCAAACTTACGCACCTACATTGGCGCTGCAAACCGTCCGTCCTTACTCCCTCCATAACATTTTTTTCTTTGCCATGCGCAGAGCAACGTTTTGGTATAAACCAAATTCAGTATAAAATTTGCTCCCGTCTCAGTTGGTCGCGGTCGGTTGCTTAGCGGTGCTGTCTAGCTAAAACGGTCCTTATTACATATGTGCATAAGGCCTATATAGAACAGTTGTTAAAAAAAATTAAAAATATTTAATGACATTTTGCCGTGTTGGTAATTTTTTAGGTTAGTTATTATTTTACATTTTTTGATCAACGATAATTAATTTTGTTTTAATACCAGTGTTTTAATATTGTGACTATTATGGAAAATCTGTGTTATTTTATATTTTATAAACTAAACATTTAGTGTTTTTTTTATTATTATTTATAAACTTGAATTGTTTCGTGTTGTAATTTTTTTAGTATGAAAACTTTGCAACGTCCTAGTCAACATTATCGATATTAATTGACATTTTTCGTGTTTTTAATTTTTCAAACTATACATTTAATTTTAAATAGAAATTGTGATAAACAAATTTATTTATAAAAAGAAGGCCTAAACTTGACATCGTGTATGTGTGTGTTTTTTTTTTTAATTTTGTTGAAAGTGACACAATAATATGAATTTGACTGTGTTTTATAAAACAGGGTAATAGGAATTTTAAAAAAATCTACGTATTTATTTTTTTGTGATTATTTTTATTTCTTTTTGTGAATTCGTTTTTGTTCCGAGGGAAAAAACAAAGGTAATGTAATATTTTTTTTTTCTAATTTTTCTTTCTCTTTCTATATATGCATGTTAACCTTTCGACTTGCGATTATTACAATAAATTAACATCGAAAATAGTCTTTTTGCCACTTAGCAAAAAAGGGAAAATTATGCATAATTTGAAAATGATTGTTTTAACTTTTTCTCACTGTTTTTTTTTCTTCTTGAATTTTTAGGACATATGTAAATTGATGTCGTAAAACGATATCGTAACGTATTTTAGCGACGGCATACGAATTTTTGAGATTTTTTAACCTTAAAATATGAATATATCTGATAAATACAACAATTATGACGTTTTTGGTGAATGTATTAACGATAAATCCAAATTCAAATATTTTTCAACAAATGAGAACAGCGGTTGCTAAAAATGGGCTAAATATTTTATATTTAGATAACTTTCTCGTTTGAGTTGCGGTTTCAATTCTACGCTAGTATCTCTCTTGCCCCATAAATCTAAACCCAATTCATTGTTAGGATTAATTAATTCATCCTCAGTGAGATACAGGCAAAGGCCTAGTTTACTGGGGATACGACAAATGAAAGGCAACAAACCCAGATCCATTAAAATTGTATTTCCAAATTAAATAACCTGTTTTTTTTTTCACAAATTATGTTTATTTCTTGTCATATGTAATAATAAATAAACAAATAAATAAACTGAGCTTAAGACAATGTTATATCCCTGCCACACTCTTCAACAAAATTGTATGTCTAAATCAAATTACCTGTTGTTTTTTCGCAAATTGTGTATATTTCTTGTCATGTGTAATAATAAATAAAATAAAAATTAAGTCTGTGGCGTTATGGCAGAAGTTGATATGTCCGTTTTTTGTCATTTTGTGTTTATTCTCCCAATTTATAGAAAATATTTCTCAGCATATTGTGGCAAAACTTGGTGTGTCAGTCATTATCCAAACAAAAGATACATTGTTTGGAAAAACTTAAAAAATGCTTATTTATACTGATTTTAACAGTTTATCAAAGTTAATATTGCTTCTCCTGTAAACTAAGGTAAAGGGGACATATCAACTTCTGCCATAACGCCACAGAAGTAATATTACAATATGGCTGAACATCGCAAGCTACATTTTTGACAAACGAACCCAATGCCATCAAAATCTGTTAAGATGATATCCACAACAGTATTTAAGTGTCATTTATAAATGCTGTATTTCTACATGCAATGCGTTCACTGAGAAGAATATATGAGATGACAATGTATGACATAATACCGTGTCAAGTGATAACGGATGAATGTGAACTTTGTATAAGATAATATGAAAAAGAGCACTCTGAGATGATTTGGTCATGTAGAACGAATTAAACAATTTAGTAAGTAAAGCTGATGATAGTAAACAGTGGAGATGGTTAATTATAATCACCTATTTTTAATGTCATCGCCATTATTTAACTGATGCATGAACTATCTAACCTGGCATTTAAGTGCAGCTATAGGAAGCACTTGAAAACAACCCTATACAGCGCTATACCAAATTATTAAAAAAAAAAAAAAAAAGATTCAACACGGCAAAACGCTTAAAGTACTAGTATAAATGATTTGAAACACTTTTTTTTTCAATCCGAGACTTTTTATTACCAAGTGCCAATCTCTTCCTACCAAAAAAGTGTTTAAAACGTGAAACCAGCTTAAAACGAAAAAAAGAAACCGCAACACCCGGTTTACAAGATAGCCGTTTTACCAATTATTTACTATAGTTTTTTGTTGTATATGAAAAAATAAGCGAACACATTTAAATTGTTAAAGAATATTTTTTCATGAACTCTTATTGATTATTTTTAAGACACGTTTTACTGATTTGATATATTTACGTCAATAGTATTAGATATGATTGGTCGATATTTCTTATAAACATAAAAAAAAGTTAAGTTATTTATTGATTAATTTTATGGTCGTTTATAGGCTTTCATTGTACAACCCTTAAAAATAAACAATTTTGCTTATTTGAAATATCTTAAAGTATACTTTGATCGCGTATGTGCAAAAATATCTAGTCAGTCGTATTTCGTGGTTAAATTAAATTTAAAAATATATAACGATGTGTATCAACAAATAATCGAAAATAAAAAAATGTGGATTGGATCCTTATTGCATTTATTCGCCATATTTAAGCAATTACTGTTTTATTTTGATTATCATCTCAACTAAGCATGCTTATTTTTTACTGCCCACAATACGTAATTGAAATTTGCATATTTTTAATGATAATGCGAACCGTGGAGTGGAGGGAGAGAAACTGTATTTTTTTTACAATCTACTATACCACACTTGAAATTTGTGTTTTAACACTCAGTTGAAATATTCACATTGCATTCTCGTTCTTACATATGTTTTAATCCCATACTATCAAATACACATCAATCTGAATAACCACATCAAAATCATATCCACTACAACTCCTCACAATACACATTACATTCGCTTCAGCCAATCCCTCACACATGTGGAAACCTTCATAACCTCGTCACTCTTCCAATTTGCATTTATATGCAAGTTTTTACTCATTTTTTTTTATTTTGTCGAGTTTTTTGGCTGATGTTTTTACCAGAATAAAAAGTTGTTCTAAGAAATTCGCAAGGTTTGACGAAAAATGTTGGCAAATAAAAATATTCACGGTGAATGTTGGCTTAGGTCCACGTTTGAAGTGCAAATGTTGTCTTAATTATTTGTATTTTTGTTAAAAAAAATAATAATCAACTGTACTGATATGTTAAGATTTATTTACCATATTTAACACTTGCATGTAAATAAATACATCTGACAGATGTATTGCTTTAAATTAATTTCTTCCAAACAACCAGTTTTTCTTACATCATTATTATTATCCGTCTGTAACTTGATAAATTAATATAATATTAGAGTATACGTAACAATAATTAAAACAAACAAATAAATCTCAAGGAAATAAGGGTGGAAATTGTATAGGAGTTAAGGGTGAGAAATATCTTGGGATAAATAATGCTTCTTTTATTATTTTCTTTAAAAAAAAGTCAGGTTGTAGACTTTTCAGATCATACTTGAAACTTTTTGTCTTATTTTAGACTAGTATTGAAGAGTTTAATATAGTTTTATAACTCTTGTTCAAAATAGTTTTGAACTGAATTTGAAATCTTTATTAGCGTTTTAGACTAGATTTCCGGCGTCTTTTTATGTTTTATTATATATTGTAATACATATATAGTTATACTTAACAAAACATAATAATGTGAAACAATGGTGTTATGTTCAAGATACAACAAACTAGGCAACCGCCTTTGTCTTATTGCACATTTTACATCAATATTCTCTTTTCAATTTACGGTTCCCGTCAATGTTAATGTTTCATTGAGTTTTAGACCAGTATTGAACTATTTAGTTAAGTTTTAAACTACAATTGAACTGTTTAGTTGAGTTTTTAACTAGTGATGAACTGTTTGATTGAGTTTTACACATATTAAAGTTGAACTGTTTAATTGAATTTCAGACTAAAGTGGCAACGTTTCAAAAAATGCATTATAAGTTTAAAATGTTCAATTGACTTAAATTAATACGGAGCAATCATTTAGCTAAGGTTTCGGCTTAAACTTTGTGAAACTCTGTATATGAATATTCTTATTCCACTAATTACACTTAATCATTACGACAAGTGTTCCTACCTACCATATTCAGGCACTTTTCAAACGAAATGGAGAAATCCTTGAGAAATAAGTTAGAAAATGTGTCGCGGTATTATTACCTTGATAGTTTTTTTGTGTTCGAAAATATTGACATCTATTTTTCATTATTTCCATTTTTTTGTTTGTCTTGAATGATGACCGACGTTTCGAAGGTATTGCAGCCTTCATCCGAAAAACTACGTTAAAAAAAACCTATATCACAATTGAAAAACTCCTAAAATATTTTTTAACGAGTTATAATTTCTTATTTTATTTTGCAATATTGAAATACTCCATCGAATTTCGTTTAAGTGTAAAATCGTTTTTTTTTTAATTTTAAAACTTTGGTTAAATCAGTGTTAACCCGTTTGTAGAGTTTTAGGACTAAAGTTAAATTTAATTCAAATATGTTCATATTTAATGTCCACTTGTTACAGGATGAAACTTTCCTTTTGTGTTTCATGAGGTGTCATTATATGTTGTTTTATCTTTAATACATAGATATAATTTACATTGTTTTAATGGACAGGTGAAACAGAGAAAACTAGTACATAAAAACGTTAAAATCCTCCATTTCGTGGACATAGAGAACTGCTTCACTAGGCAAGGCCTGTGGCGAAGCAGGCCCATTGCTTAATAACAAATTTTATATATTTATCCTTAATACTAAAACACTCAGCTGAAACAGTCACATTTTTGTACTATCCACAATACCTCACTTGAAATTTTAATATTATCAATACATATATACACACATTATCACGCTATTTTCATGTCAAGGTAGGCAGAGATGACAGAGTGCCAGAGTTTCACATCTCACACACATCCTTAGCCTTGTCAATTTCCGTAGAAGTTTCATCGTAAAACTTCTTCTGTTTCTAAGACATTCTATGTTTCATCTTTTCAAAATATCATTTCCTTGATCCAATCAAACTTTCCTTATATAATGAGAATTTTCAAATATAAGTACATAACAATGCTAAGACACCTTCATTTTGTGGAAGTTGAGATCTGGTCCAGTGGATATTAACTAGTTAAGGTCCATGACGAAGTGATCTCATTCCTTAATCATAAATTTCACATATTTGTGTAAATTATAAAACACTTTGCTGAAATATATCATTTCTCATATACATAGTGAAATCCCAAGCTGTCACGTGCATAATTCCAGTAACATAATAATTTCATCAACCACATCAAAATCATGTCCATCAACTCCTCATCACACACTCTACATTCGCATGAGTCATTCGCTTTTACGCCCATGTGGAGACTTCAAAAAATTACTTATATATTTTACTGACTTGAGTCAGGTAAAAATTATATTTCAATCACGAAATACAGTTAAGTTGTAGGAGCGTACGTTTGCCTGCAATAAACAAACAATGCAGAAAATAATTTCATAACAAAGTTCGATAAAATGTGGGTTTTCCCGTCCATTAGGATAGGCCACCTAAGTCTAAATATACCTACTAGGGTATGTCTAGTCAGGGCTAATGACGATTGAATAGGGGCGCTTTGTGTTCCCAACCCCATGGGGAATCCCCAACAGTATTGGTGGCCCTTAGCCAGGGGAAACGCCTCACTACAACTCTATTCAATATTATATATTACGACAAACAATAATTACGAGTATACAAAAGAATCTATATACATTTTTTTTAATACTAGTTTATATACTTTTTATTGATTTTCATTTTATATGTGTGTTTTAGTACATGTCAATTTTGAGTAGTTAACATACTCGTTTAGGTATACCAACACGCTGTTTCCCTGCTGGGACGGGAAGAAAGGACAGAGCGCCTTTTTTTTATCTCGACACTCATATTTCGCCTCTTCTATATCCATAAATCTTCTCAAACAGTTCACGATTTCTCTTAACATACTTACATTTCTTTCTTTCAAAGTGTCATTCACTTTATCCAACCATACTTTCTTTGGTCTTCTTGTACACTTCGACGACCTCCGTGGCCTAGTTGGTAAAACACTTGTCTCCCCAATCCGGATGTTAAGGGTTCGATTCCCATTGAAATCATGATTTCTTGAACAGAATTTCAGTCTGGTTTTCACTAAAGTTCTTTTTAAACATCTTTCTGGTTGGTTGGAATATATTGTCACATGACAATAAGTCCACCAGGTTGTACTGTATACAACGAAAGTGTAATACAATACACTTCCAAATATCAAAACAGTTGGTCAACTGAATTGGTTTGACGTTTTTTGTTGAGGATTTTCATTTCGTGCAAGGATTTTGCTTTTTCCACGTTTTAAAGTATGCATAGATACCACCCGGCGTACTTTACCTGTAAGGGTAGGTCAGTAGGATGTATCACAAGTATTTCATATCACAACATACCTTCTTTGCCTTCTACATATTCCATCTTCTCAAATAATTCCATCAGTTTCTCTTACTCAAAACAAGATACAAAACCCTATTGTCGTGACTAACCCTTATTAGATATATCCCGTAGGTATGCTTAGCCTTAAAAGGTTCATTGTAATGGATGGGAAAACCCACATATTACCGAGCTTTATGAAATTATTTGAAATAATATATTTGTTTTTTACAGTCAAACGTTGAGGTACTTCTGTAACTGTTTCATGTACAGTTAAATTGCTATAATTCGTCATTGAAAAATATTAATGTTTATCTTGCAGAAAGTTAAGTAAATTTTGAAGATCTCTATTTAAGCATGCAATTCAATCGGATGTAGAGTTGTTGAACATGATTTTGATGTTTTTTTTTTTTTTAGGTTAAGATGCGGTTGAAATAGTATAAATGATTTGGGATTAAATTTAGATAATTCTGAACGTGAATGTTTCAGCTGAGTGATTGGAACAAATATACGAAATTTATGATTAACGAATAAGCTCACTTCGTCACAGGTTTTACCTAGTGAAGCGATTCTCTACATTAACAAAATTGAGGGTTTTTAGCATTGTTAAGTACTTTTATGGTACGGTTCTCCTTTGCATTAAATTTTGTAAATTTTAAATTGTGAATTCTAACAATTTATAAAAAGTATTGCAGCATGTATAAACTTAAAGATGGGAGAATAAAGTTCTTATAGTAAAAAGTTTATGCTTTAGATACTTTGTTATTAAATATTGTGTACAAATGTAGAGTTTATTGCCGTACAACAATATCTTGCAACCGACCAGACCAGAGTTACGCAGATTCATTTTTGGGCGAAAAATTACAACGTTATTTGATTGGCAATGATTTTTCTAAGCTATATTATTTTAAAATTTTGCATACTCTTTTGTTTATAGTAATATAGTTTTGTAAATTTAAATAGCAGATTAGTAAATTTTAAATTACGATTTGTAAATTTTAAATGGCAAATCCCAATAACTGAGTTGGACTATTGTTTATTGTTGAGATTTATAACCTTGTCAGATAGAAGAAAAATATTATTCACAACATAGTTATGATTGTAAGCTCGCATCACAATAGTTCGGAACAATATCAGCTTGTCATGTTACACGTTCCTGATAGGTCCACTCGGAAAAAAAAAGTTTTATTCCATAGTGAAATGGTTGCAACAAATAACTCGTACATCAGCCCTTGCATTACAAGACTGCACATATTGGTTAGACAATACGGGTATTGTATGGATTGTTGTGACTGTCCTTATCGCAGTCAAGTTTTTAAATAAGTTTTCTCTTGTCGGGATAATGTGTTTAGATTTGCTTTGATGTATTGTTGTTTTTTTACTTATATTGCTTTTTTCCTATTCCATAACACAGCTTATATTTTAACGTTAAATTCTTTATGTTGTTTCTTTATTCTTTGTATTAAAAAGTTCGTTGAAATAAAAAGTTAAAGCTTCCGGATTATCCTAACTTAAGTTACTACAAATTAACTGAGTATTACTATACCTGAGAACTTTTAATTGTTAAACACAATAGTTAATTTTTAACCTGTTCATGGTAAAAATAATCTCTTTAAAGCTTTGTGTTAAGGATGCCACTTTAAAATTGGATTTCCCCAATCCCTGTACTAACAGTTAAGGGGAAACAATTGTTTTATATGGAATTGTAGGAGATAACTAATATTTGTGAAAATAAATGGTTAAATTTCATTATTTGAAGTGATAACGACTACCTAGGTGGCTTTGTCAGTAAAACGCCTGTCTTTTATATCTGACGTTGCGATTTGGATACCCATTGGTAACTAAAATTATTAAATAGGGTTTCCGTCTGGTTTTCCCTTGATACCTGTTTAACATGGTTAAGGTTGGTTAGAAGAGATTGCCACATAGCTATACTATAGTTTGTACAATATGGAACGAATTTTTATAAAATACAATAATAAATTATGAACATATAGTAAAAAAAATATTTGTTCTGTATGACTTTTGTTTGTGCATAGAAGTGCGCTAGTCCCAACCTTGATGCCAATCTCGATGCATTGAAGCCTAGATTTTGAAAGGAAACTTTAAGAGAAAAATGAATACGTGCCTTATCTAGAATACTTCATACGTCCAACCAAGGTTCGTTGTTCAGACGACGTGGCCAGGCGACTTCAGTCTTTTTGCGACCTCTATAACACCGTCAACTTTTGTTTGGGCGCGTATTCACTCATTGCTTTTGCGGTCTCTCCTTTCATAACCTAGCATGCACCTCTGCATGCTGCGTTGTGTTGTCTGGAGCTTCTGTGTTATTCTTACAGAAAGAGTCCATGTTTCTCATCCACATGTTAGTACTGGTAAGATGCATTGGTTAAATACCTTCCATTTGAGACAGATTGGGAGATTTTTCTCAATGTGCAACAAAATTCTCGCAGATTGAACAATGCCCTGAAGAAAGGAGATCCTTCATTGTGTATTTAAATACATATAGGTTATTGATAGCAACATAGTATGTACATGTGGTATATAAATACGTTCCTAAATCGCACATATATCTCAAGATAAATATGAGAAAAATAATTTAAAAGAGAATCTATCAAAAGGTCTGGGCTCGTATCATAACATCTCCCCGATCAAGATACACCCCACCAATATAGGGTGAGCCCGTCTGCGAGGACACCAGCTGTGTTTCAGACCTTGTAACATACATGTAGATTAAGAAAAAGAAATATAAAAAAGTAGACCCTCACTGTCAGCAAAAAAAGGAGAAAAGCTGATAGGCGTCCAAATTTTATCAAAATTAAATCAGAAATAGAAAATAATGTTCACACATAAAAAAAACATAATATGAAAGATGAAAATAAATAAGCAGTAATATAAAAATAATGAGAAGATAACGCACACACAACCCCAGATTCATCGTCAGCGAAAAGAGAGAAAAGTAAAGTGTTTAATCTTTAAAATAGTAAAATCTGGCAATGCGCTATACATTCTAGGAAGTATATAGTATGACACTATGTATTGATGGAGATTAGACGAAAGCTACATATACATCGATAGAAAAGCGTGGATACCTGTCTACATATGAATGGTGGAAGTAAAATAGGCACTAAGTACCAAAAAAAATAATTTGAAACTAAGTATGCAGTTTTGTTCTATATGCCAAGGCTATTAACCTTAACACTGCACCAAGTTCCTGCAGAGCCTCATTCTATTAAAAATACTGGTCTGAACATTGCAAGTTTGCTAAGTCCCACCCCCTATTGTCATTTTAAAAGGCACTAAATACCACGCGCGAATAACGTCAGTTGTACTTGTGGCTTATCAAGAAGTGCATGCGTTGTGTGAACTCCCTAAAGAACTCAAGAAAAAAAAGTGTTTTAGTGAAGACAGTGTAAATAAAAGAAGAAAATCTCAAGGACTGGCATATGCTTCAACATCATTCCAGCAAAAAATCCACCAGTAAACGAGGTATAATTAATTTTGTTTTAAATTAGTAAAGTTCCCTTTCGCGCCATGTTGCCGGGCTTGTAGCTTTAATCACTAGGCCAATTTGACATTTGAGAATGCGCGTGGCACTTAGCTTTCATAAACCACAACTGCATTGGACTTAGTGCCGTTCATAGGAAATTACGCTTGGTACTTAGGAGTTGACAAAAATTTTGCTTTTCAAATTTTATTAGAAGAACATAAAGCTTTCAGTTTTATTTTTAATGAAAAAAATAAAAGCTGGATATACTCTAATGATTTCTCTAAAATAATCCAATAAAAGCTTTAATCTGACGTTATTATTCACAATTTCTTCTTTTCCTCAAATTGGCGGCCATGGTACTTAGTGCTTTATTTGATTCAACCATTCATATGTATATTTCTGGTTGGTTGAAAGAGATTGTCATATGGCATTAAACTCGTGATGTTATACTTGATACAATGACACAGTTATACAATGTTACCTTAATTATGTCATAACAGATAAAATATGGATTGGGTATTTTATGCATATTAATGAATATCCAATTATACGTAACTATGCAGAAAGAACCTAACTCACATTTAACCTGTTTTGAGATAATTTAGAGGATATCTTGCCGCTTCGTATTTTAACATGGGATGTTAAGACACGACTTCCGTGGCCTATTTTGAAAGACACTTGTCTCCCAACCCGGAGGTTGCGGGTTTAAATTCCGCTTGAACCCAGATTTTTTTAAAAAGGATTCCAAAGTAGCTTTCACCTAAGACCTCTATGACATATTTATGGTTGGTTGGAAGATATTGCAACATGGCTATAAGCCCGCCAGGTTGTACTGTATACAACGAAAGTGTAATACAACAATATCTATGGAACTAATCAAAATAAGTTGTCTTAACAACGATAATTGAGCCCGCGATCACAGGGTAAGAAAACAGGCATTATACTGACTAGGCCACTTAAGCTATTGACGGAATAAAAACCTTCATGTCGAAATTTAACCATAAAATTTATATTTAACTAGTTAATATTTTTGCACAAACGTATATACATATCATCGCCCTTATCCCTTATGGGATAGGCAGAGAGAATAGGTCTCCAAAATTCTCTATTCAAGCACACAACTATCGCCTCATTCACATTAGGGTGTGGGCTGAAAAACATCTGGTGTCCCCGTGGCTGGGTTCGCTCTATATTGGTGGGGTGTATTTTGGCCGATGGGATGCTATTAGATGAGCCCAGACCTTTTGACAGCTTCTGTGTTTGATGTATTGTCTGCAATTTATGTGTTTTAGAAGTGTTATTCAGGTGTGATCTTGTACATACTATGTTGCTGTCAATAAACCTAATGTTTATTTATTTATTTATTTTATTTACATTCATACCATAGATACGGTCATGCACAATATTATATTATTCGTAGGTACTTCTCACTTTTTACCTTGTTTCTAAATCTGGTTCATTTACCTTGTTTCTAAATCTGGTTCATTTACCTTGTTTCTAAATCTGGTTTATTTACCTTGTTTCTAAATCTGGTTCATTTAATCCAGCCTTGTTTTCCTCGGTCTACCTCTTACGCACACATCTTGCTCTTCTGACTTGTATGATATACTCCCTTAATCATTATTTCGTAATTTATTCTCTCTACTATCTTAAAACTCCTTTCTCCACTTTCAACAAACATCAATTTTATCCATGCATTCATTTCTGATGTTTTCATTCCGCCTTGTTTCATACATTGACACTCCACAACTTTACCTTGGTGCATACATCACCACATCATTAATCTTACTTTTATCCTTCTATCTAATCCAAGTTTCACTTCCATACGTCAAGGTGGGCACCAGCACACCATTATGTATTGTATTTTTTACTACTAAGTGTTCCGTTTACCTTATTCCGTTGCGTATAATGGGTCTTTCAAATTGAGCGGTTTTTTTAATTCAATTTTT
Source organism: Odontocerum albicorne (assembly GCA_949825065.1). Taxonomy (NCBI): domain Eukaryota; kingdom Metazoa; phylum Arthropoda; class Insecta; order Trichoptera; family Odontoceridae; genus Odontocerum; species Odontocerum albicorne. The sequence goes on from OX463865.1 coordinate 9,760,267, forward strand.
TTAAATTCTTGAATAAAACACACAATTTGCTTTGATTTCATTTTTTTTAAATTGGTCATTGAAGTATAATGTATGACATTTAAACACAAAAAACAATATCCGCCAAATGTCCACTCTTTTGTCAAAAATTTCGATGACATTTTGGCATAATTGCGGTTCTAACTCACCAATAACGTGAATAATTTCGCCCTTCAGCTCAGGAATTGATCAGGGGTCGTTCTTATAGACCTGGCTTTTTACGTAACCCCAGAGAAAATAGTCCAATAAAGTCAGATCACATGATCTTGGTGGCCAATTAACATCACCGTTTGCGGAGATTACAATACATAAAATAATTCTCAGTTTGAACGCGTTGTTGTATTGCACTCGACTCCATTTTTATAAATGTCATACATTACACTTCTCACGTTACAAGACCCAGGCAAGTTCGCGATGCCATCTGTGTTTTATCCAAGTATTAATAAAAACGCTCAATTTGAAAGACCCTTTATTACACTAAGTGTTTCGTTTACCATATTCTTTATCGCTACCTTTTTTTCAATGTCCTTTTGCCCATCACACGTACGCATGCTACTCAGGTAACAACACTCGTCAATCTGCAGCAGTGTCTCTGAGTTAACCCATACATCGAACATATTTTTTATTGTTTTCTATGATATATCATTTCGCCACATTAATTTTCAAACCTTTTTTAATAAGGCATTCCTCGTACAGCTCACTTATCAAATCTCTGAAATCGATTTAATTTTACAGTATTGCTTAATGCTTTTTCGATGTTGCAAATAAACAAACAAAATATTTTGTTAATTGGGCCCTTTTTAAATAAATACTCCCATACATTGTTTGTACAGTGATATTGATATTTTATTTTACTGATAAAAAAATATGTAAGTATTTAAAAAGAACTTTGATAAAAATCTTGTTTTTAACAACATACTGTCATTGAACACGTCATTTATACACGATGTTGATGAATCGATTAGTATCCAGTGGTTTTAAAATATAGGCTGGCGCAAATAATAAAAAAAATACAAACTATTGTAGCTGACAGAAGGTAGTAGGTGTTAATATGGTTTCGAAATTCGCCTACTTATCTTATACAGATCACACATACTATAACGTCGTTTCCCTGTTGGTATAGGCGTAGAGTAAAAAGCGCCTGACTTTCCTATCACAAAATACATATTTCACTTCTTCTACATCCATACACCTTCTCATACAATTCCAACGATTTTTCTTCCTGTTATATTTTTTCTTTCAAAATATAATTCACTAGATCCAACCACACTTCAATTGGTTTACCTCTACCACGCATTCCACTCTCGTATGCGCTGCATATTTATTTTATTAGTATTTCTTCATTTATTCGTTGTACATGTCCAAACCATCTCAATAGTTCTCTTCCTGATCTTACTTACCACATCATCCTTAAGTTCAAATACATCACTTAAAACTAAATTCCGTTTTCTGTCATATATTGTTAACCTATGTTCTCAGTGCACGCATTTTTACAATATTCATTTGGCTCATTTCGGTCTATAGATTTTTTTAATTGTGCATTATTAGGCTCCTCCGTGCATTATTACACTCCATGCCAAATTATTAGGCTCCTCCTAGTGCATTATTACACTCCATGCCAAAATGAACCCAAGTCATATTTGAACTTTTTTTTTGTTTATTTTATTTTATTTACACATGGCAAGAACTTATACACAATTTGCGAAAAAACAACAGGTAATTTAATTTGGACACACCATTTTAATGGATCTTGGTTTGTTGCCTTTCATTTGTCGTGTCCTCAGTGAACTAGGCTTTTGCCTGTATCTCGCTGAGGACATATAGTATGAAAAAATAAATCGATATTTCTTTCCGATTTTTGATTATATAAAACCCCGTTGCACATTCTCATCAACCTGACAAACAGTGACACTTAACTACATATGTACTCTTATACGTGTAATTTAGTGTCACTGTCTAAAATATCTCGCCGCTTTGTATAGGATTGCGTGAAACAAAATTATTAGACGCAATTTAATCACCCATTAAACTGGACTTGAAATTTTTGCATACATAAGATTTATCAAAAATAAAATAATTATAATAAAGACATTTTAAACAGCATCATTTGGAGAGCATACTCTCCTCAGAGGCGCTCTAGCTCGGTACGCGAACCCACTATTATTGATATTTTAAAAATATTACAATAAAAAATAAATATTTATCATTAAAATATAATACCATTGCATAGGGTTATTCTCCGCATCTGCATATGTTCAGAAAAAAACATAGTAAAAAATCGCAGAAAACTTAGCAAGGATGTGATAATAACACATTTGGATTTAGGTGGAGTGTAGTGTATGTGTGTAGTGTTCATATACAAACATACATTTTGATAAGACCTCCCAAAAAGGGTTATCTTCAAGTGTTTCCTAAAAGTGCACACACCACCCATATCTCACACTTAAGAGGCAGGCCATTGCATACCAGAGTACCAGCAATGGCAAAAGCTGTATCAGAATACCCCGCTCTAGTGGATCGATTCGTAACAATCAATTTATTCGATAAATACGAAATCAATCTCAAAGTTCTACTTCTTTTCAAAATAACATATCTCAGACGCAGATTCGAAAGATACAATGGATACATCTCATTTTTTTCTGGATTATAATCCTAGGATTGGTCTGCACCAAGCACTCGATCCCTCCACTCATCTCTGTCATCCGCCAGTCTCTTCATCTCCTGGTAGCTGCCACAGCGCACATCCCGGATCATCCGGTCCATGTAGCTATATCTAAGGCGGCCTCTGTGGTTATTGCCCTTAATCATTTCCTCGACGATTGTAAGGAGCAGTGAGCAGAGTCTGGGTGCCTGATGTTATGGCCTATCCAACTGGATCGTTGTTGGGAAACTCTATTTAGGAGTTGCCTTGTTTCTCCAACCCCGCTCAATAACTCGTCGTTTTGGGTGTGATCTGACCAATGGACCCTGGTCATGCGCCTGTAGCACCACATCTCAAAGGCAGCCATACGCCCGGACTTGCTCTGGCTGATGGTCCACGTTTCGCAGCCATACAGCAGCACACTTCAGACAAGAGTTTTCACTAAATTCTTCCTAATATTGATATCAATGAACGGAGACTCAAATATCTTAGATTTCTTGTTGAAAGCAACTCTTGCCTGTTGGACCCTACTTATTTTTTCTGCCTTTGATCGGCCATCTTGGGATACTCTGCTGCCTAAATGAACAAATTCCCTCACTTGTTCAACACTGACGCCACCCAGAACAATACTCGCGGTCACCTCCTCTCTTCCAGCATTCATACATTTTGTTATGCCTTTGTTTATTTTCATATTGTAATTGGATGACAAAACATTTTCCATCTTTCTTAAGGCCTCGCTCAATTCCTGTTACATCTCATTATGGGACTTGAATACTCGTACAAAGAGTCCGTTCGTGACACTTTAACATAATAGAATATATATCTAACCCAATAATACAAACTGTTTCATATCTCATTAAAATGTTTCCTTTGAATAAATAGACCATACACACTTCAAATGAAACACTAGTTGGACCTAAGCATTGCTCTCGTTCAACAAACCGAGATCATTCCATCTGAAGATATCCTCGAGAGAGTAGAAACCTGTGTCGAGAGGATTAATATAATCAGTAGAATAATTAAGTGATTTAATATTTTAATATGGAGATCCACAAAGTTAAAACCTTTGATATTTTTTATAGGTGTCATAGGCCGACCTGAGTGAGTTTGAAGTTTGTAATATCAATTAATTTTGAAAACAATTTCGTAGAATTGTTTTTTTTTCTTATCTGAATCACTTATCTATACGTTTTTACGCACTATTTTGTCAACTTTTTTTATATGTACAATATTTTATTTTATTATCTTTAAGTATTTCCTGTATGTGAAGTACTTAAGCTAAAACGATCCAACCTGTATTTCCCATGTCGTGTAATGCAGAATACAGAATCTCACAAAATCTGGCAGTAAAAATCGATATAACTCGCCTAGAAAAAAAAGCATTAAAATGAACTACAGAAAAGTCACCGTTATGAGCTAAGATTAGAGAGAACTATCAAATTTCATTGTATTCACGATTGGTAAAAACCCTGGGCCCTTGAATGAAATGCCAGCGTTTTACAAACTACGCCGCGGATATCGACTTGAAACGTTATAAAAATATCACAAATGATACTTGCTTATCAGAGAAAAAAAAAACAAGTTCTCAATTGTAGATCAGAGAACATGATAAGATATGAAATATCTCAAGTGTCTTGTTCCTTTATTTGGAAACAAATTAATACCACACTTTAAGAACCATAATTTATTTAATAAACAGCTGCGGTATCTGGTTGGTCTAAAAGATATGATTTGAGAATACAAAAACATGCTAATCAATAGCATAGTTCGAATTTATAAAACCTGTCTCAGGCCGATTATCGCTTATAATTTTGAAACCAGAGCTGATACAATTAGAACAAAGAGATTCCGAAGCATCGTCTATTGCCTGACTAGTCCATCTACAGTTTTAACAGGGAGGACCAAGATTTGAGTAAGTGTGATGGACTGCAAGTAGCCTGAAAGAGTCGCTATGTACGTACTAAATAATTAGTATTGAAATAATTAGTTGTAATAGTTGTTATCTAGTTATAAGTAGTATGTATGTCTTTAGTATTTCTAAGAAATTAAATATTAAATTTATAAAAAAAAAATACAGATATGAATTTGTATATAGGTAAAGCCTTTGGCAAATGTTTGTGTCATAGATAACTTGATAAAATATTATATATAAAAAGAAAACACCAATAGATTTCTTCAAACATCCGAGAGGTGAATGTTATAAACCATCGCAGGAAATCTCTCAGATACTGAGTTAGAATCTCTCATATTCGACAGACTTGCAACACAGAGGATATCATCTGATGGATCGGTAAGATAATATGGTGCTAGTGTGACCAGGTGGATGGGGTCGGTAGATATCCCTACATAATGACACATAAGATCCCAACAGGACATCGTATGCCAGGAAGTTCGCCTTAAAATTCGAGATACAGTTGATATTCTGTCTCCGAAGAATGATTTTTGTACAAACAGATATAAAATCTACATCAGGAAAACGAAACATTTATTTGCTATTGAAACTAATGTATATTTATATAGTGTGTTGTACAGAAAGCAATGTCTGACATCTATACCGCATGCAGAACACTGACACTATAAAATAGGCTTCGTAGGATAATGGGAGACAAAAGTTATGAAGGCTATATGGTGTGGTAGAGAATTGCTGGGCACCAGGTATCGTTGTTGTCGTTGCTGGGCCTCGTAGTCGAGGATCATCTTGCTACCCCAACGTCAATTCAGTTGGAAAGCGAAGCTGTGCCATGGGGTTTTTCTTTCTTTGTTTTCTCTTCTTTAATCGAGTGAGCTGTTACACATCAGCAAACTCACTGCCCACAGCGCTGCACTGGATCCGTAGTAAGACGATCGTGGTATACCGATATGCGTTTTCCCTCTTTTTTTTAAGAATAAATGTTACCGAAGACATAGGTATCCTTATACCTCCGAATACTAGGCGCAAAAAATGCTTGTCATTCGACGTGAGTAGTACAACGCGGCCATGCACCTCAAATTTATATAACACCATTTATAGAGTACACTCCTTTGAGGCGCTCTTATTCGGAATCTGAATCCACTAATATCGACAGATTAAAAATATTACAAAATTAATACATGTTTTGCTAGTAGAGTGTAAGGGTTGGAAGGTGGTGTCTGCGGTCGCACCGTTTAGTGCAGATTAACCAATTGCAGGAGGGATGCTGCTGAGATAAATGAGAAGCAGAGAATCATGCATGCAGCCAAGATTTATCTAAGTCCTGGGTAGAGCTGATGACTATAATTTCTATCATTTTTTTAACAATAGGTACATCAAAAAACACTTCAGGATAAGCCAAATAAATGATTTATGGAAATAACAACAAAACACAATGAACGATAACGGGGTATTCCGATCATTTGGGAATTTCCTTTATTGAATTTTTAATTGTTGATTTTATTATTTCAAGTAAGGCAATTAATTATTGATTCGTGTTTATCACATCGTGGACAAAGTTCTGATGTTCATTTCCTGCTGCGCGAAATATGTTTTTTACGATTTTTTCGTGAAGTGTTGACTGTTTTTTATGATTTCAGAAAATCTACAATCGAATCTTATACTTAAATCTCATGCTCGTAATTATCTTTTTTAAAACTGATACCCTATTGAGGTAGGCAGAGAGACGACCTCCGTGGCCTAGTTGGTAAGACGCTTGTCTCTCAACCCAGAGGTGCGGGTTCGATTAACGTTGGAACCCAGATTTCTTTAAAAAGTATTCCAGTTCTGTTTTCATTTAAGGTCTCCTACTGGTTGGATGGAAGATAATGCCACATGGCAACAAGCTCGCCAGGTTGTACTGTATACAGTGAAAGTGTAATACAATACGATACAGATAAAATAGAAAACTTGACTTTTGTATCTCGATAGAGATCCTTCTTCTCTTTCTACCACCACTGCTTCTTTGATTTTTTTACGTTTCTTTCTTTCAAAATATTATTCACTTGATCCAACCAACCATACTTTCTTTGATCTTTCTCTATCATGTCTTCTACTCACGTTTGCAGTATAAATTTGTTTTATTTAGTCTTTCTACTTATTAATTTTTCATGCCCGAACCGTTTTTCTTATATACTGCTTATTATATTATAAATTCTCAGAGCGCTACTAAGCAATATTTCATTCCTGATTTTTCTCTTCCTTTCCTCTCTACCATCCCTTAATTTTCTTTCGATTGATGATATCTCACTTTATTTGAAAAATAATGTTCGGGTGATTGTCCGTCTTTGTAGGCATATGCTTACGTATGTATTTATAGATTTCGTGAAGTATGTATTTATAGATTACGAACAATCACGGATAGTCATTTAAGTGATTTAGCGACCATATAACTTGCTTCGTTTACTTTTGTCTGGTTGGCTGCAAGATATTGCCGCCAATTTCTAGTCAGTAAAATAACATGTTTCATTCCCGATTTTTCCTTTCCTCTCCACCATCCCTTCATTTTCTTTTGATTGATGATATCTCACTTTATATGAAAAATAATCTTCGGGTGATTGTCCGTCTTTGTGGGGTTTGTGGGCATATGCTCACGATGTGTTTATGGATTTCGTGGGGATGGATAGTCATTTGAATGATTTACTTGTATGTGCCCATGTAACTTGCTTCATTTACTTTTGTCTGGTTGGTTGAGATAGCCGCTTGGCAATAAGCCCGCCAGATTGTATTTGCAATAAAAGTGTTAAATAAAAATGAATTAATAAGCAATGCAATAATATCGCTTTGTCTTGAGACTTAAATCTCCTTGCCATCAGATCGTTGTGTATGATATATCACGACTGTGTCTGCTAAGTGCAACAGTTTTTACACAATATACCAATTCAACCACAGGTGATCTACATGATGGTTGACAATCATACTTTTATCACGTGAGATTGCCTATGATCATTGCAATTAGTCTTCCAGATTGTAAAGGTTCTACACAAGTCGAATACAGTACTAGAATACAATACATAATTGATTGATTTATTTCACTCTGCGAGATGAAAGTGTAGCATATAAACTAATCTTATCAGCTCTTTTCAAATTCTATATTTTTTTTGTTAAAATAATATAAGTTTGTATGTATTTATTATAAGATTCAGTAAAAAAAAAACAAAGTGTTGACTCATTGGTTTGTTTTGAAAGTTAACCAAAAATCAATGGAGCTACGAAAACACAGACACCACCCAATAGATAATGCGTTAAAGAAAGGAATGGTTTGCACCGGTAGCTAATCTTGACAAATTAGGGGTCACTAAGAACCCGGGGAATCCCGTAAGGGTCCATGAAGGGTCCGAAAACTTTACGAACAATAGGTAACGTCGTTGAAGATGGAGGATTTGCAAATGGGTTCTTCGAATTGGGTTTCGAGTCAACAGAAATATTAGTTAAATTGTATGTAAAAGAATGGGAGATAAAATTCGTCAAATTATTTTTACTACAAATGTTTGAATATCAAAACTTGTCGAGGAGTTTTCTTTAATATCGTCAATAAATAATATTTAGGATTATTAATTTAACTATTTATAAAGGAATATATAATTAAAAAATATACTTTTTATTTTATTAGTTTAACACTGTTACACAAATACATCTACGCATATGCGAATACATTTGTTTAAAGCAATTTCTTCCAATCAACCAGCTTTTATTTCATAATAAATTATTTTTGATATATTTATGACCGTATCTAAAGATAAATGAATAAAAAGTAATACATACATACCATCACGCCGTTTCACTGTTGAGCTAGACAGAAAGGACAGATCATCAAATTTTCTTATCGCGTCAAACATTTAATATCCGTAGATCTTATGCAGTTTCGTCTATTTATCTTACTTCTTACCTTTCCTTCTTTTAAAATTTAATCAGTTTGTCCTCCCATACATGTCTTGGTCGTCTTTTTTTACAATTTTCAATCACGCTTGCATTGTAAATTTGTTTAGTCAGTCTTTCGTCACCAATCCGTTCAATAAGTTCAAACCATTCAGCCCACTTCATTCATTTCCTGCGTCCACTTTTCACAATCATACATCAATATTGACACACAATTTTAAGTGTTATTTCGGCAGATCTTGATATTGATAGGTTTAAGTAGATGTTTTATAGTGCCCTGTTGACTGTGTTTCGTACTGCAACTCTCCGTATAATATATATTTCAATCGTCGTAGAACCTTTCCAATTCGTAGACTTCTTCAACTCATAATAATCTTTAATTGATCATCGAAATATCGTATTAAATTATATTTTAGTAAATAACAAAAATAAATTATAAATATATAAAATAAGGATAGGAATCGTATTGGATCAAGGGATAAGGAATATTTTGAGGTATATAAGATGAAATAGAATTCACTTCCTTAACTATCCCGCCGCTCCCTCTTATCTCGCCGAAAATATTCAGCATCTTTCCAACGATTATGGACTTGCGTTATGCTCAATCAGAAAAGGGTTATTGGCCTTCCCAGTTGGCCGCTCTTCTTTTTTTTTTCGTTGTCTATTACTGTCCATGCAGTGAGACTCTGGAATCAGTTACAAACCAATGTTAGACTCGCTACGTCTTTGGCATGCTTTAAGAAGCGACTGAAAAAAAATCTTAAATACAAGTCAGTAATATAACGTGTTTCATTCCTATTTTTTTCTATCCTCTCCACCATCTCTTCCTTTTCCTTTGATGGATGATATCTTACTTTTACGATGTATATTGTTCATAAATGTTGTAAAGATAAACTTTATTAAACATTCACTGTATACAGTACAACCTGGCGGGCTTTCAACCAATCACAACTATGTTGAAAAGGCCTAAAGCTAAAAAGAAACTGAAATCTTTGTAAAAAAAATCTGGATTTCAGTGGCAATCGAACCTTCAACCTCCGAGCTGGGAGACAAGCGTCTTACTTACCAACTGGGCTACGGAGGTCGTTACAATATTTTGAATATAGTTAGCGACCATTTAACTTCCTTTATTTACTTATGTCTGGTTATTTGGAAGATATTGCCATCTGGCAACAAGTCTGCCGGATTGTTTTATAATAAAGTGTTAAATAGATAATACTTTAGTTTTCTTTAAATATTGATAAAGCATCAAATTGAATATCATCATCACCATCAGACCATGCCCCTATTAGGGTAGGCAGAGAAAACAGATTTCCACTTCATTCTATCCTGGGAGACATCTTTCACTGTTGCCGCATACGTACAGTTTGTCATGCAAACTCTTTTATTATAAAGGCTTTTCATTTTTCGCTATTTTAAGATTTTGATTAATTTAGTAGTGTTACTTTTACACTTTAATACATCAAATTAATATCTAATCGATAGAAAACCACAATTACAGTTGTAATCCTCAATATCTTCGGCTGCTATTATGGCTTAGCCATTGTTTCTCGGAGATAAGATTGGCAATCTGCGTATATCTGCAGCTTATACGTTGTAATTCCTCGATTCAAACTGTTAATATGACAATAAAGATCATTTTGATTATTTATCGGTTCGCGAACCGCTAGTTTGAACTTCTGATTGACAGATGTGATCAAAATCCATAGTCTAGCTTTATTATATGCAAATAGGGTTCATTAAACATTTCTTTACTTTATTTGAAATATATCGAAATTAATTGTCCGAAATTAACGAAAAGCTAAGAAGGGGTAGACAAAAATAAGTGGAAGGAGATAGGTGGGAAAATTTCAAACGGTGGGAAAGGTAAAAAGTATAATAAATTGGAGAGCTTGCATGGCAAGATATATGAATGTAGAAAAGGCTAGAGCTGTGTGCATATATATAAATACAGATCTATTCTCTCTCCCTATCCTAAGATGGCCATAATGCCACATTATGTATGTATAAAATATATTTGAAATAAGGAAAGAGTTTATATCAATCGAATTACTAAACGTTGTGTAGCGATAGGAAACAAAGTCAATGAGTCCCTTAAACTTATATACTCGAACCGGACAGTATTAAAATCTATTTAAGTGATAGTTCACAATGGTATTCTATTATCAACTTTGATTAATGGAAGTGAAACGTAGACGTGGAAAAAGAATGAAAGGAGCCTAATAAATACTATACAAATGTGATTACTATGAAAAATATATGGGATGACCATGTATTATAGAATAGGAAAAGAAGTGATTAGGGGTGAACGTAAACTAAAGGCTGATGTATAAAGAAGAATGGGACGGTTTGGGCATGTAGAACGAATGAATGAACTAAGACTAACATAGCAAATATGCAGTTCAAATGTGAGTAGAATGGTAGAGGAAAACCAAGGAAAGTATTGGTTGTTTGAGATGCATGGCCGCGCAGTAACGCATTGGACTTCGTCCGGAAGGTCGTCGGTTCGAACCCCGCGCTGTGCTACTCCCCTCGAACGACACATCCACTTTTTCCGTCTAGTGTTCGAGGGTATAACATACATATGACTTCGGTCATATCTATTATTTAAAATTTAAAAAATAAAGTCAATAATATTTTGAAAAAAAGGAAATGTAATAAACAAAAGGTATTGTAGGAGTTAGGTATATGAAGTGTATGAATGTAGAAGAGACACAAAATGTGTTTCACGATAGGAAAATCTACCGCGTTCTCCTCTCTGCTTACCCCGAAAGGGAAACGACGTGATGGTATGTGTCATATTGGTAATTTGGCGACGAACATAAGTATTTCTTTTTCTGTCTCTCCTGGTAAACGTCAGTGCCCTTGGTCTGATGGTTGATCTCACACAAAGCAAGCGGGCGTTTGGGCTTTGATTCCTGACAGATTTACCGTTGGGCTAATTTTACACCTAATTTATAGCTTACATGCAACGCATCATAAATTAAATACGAAATGCTGCAGCAATCTCAATATGTCGTTCATTTTGGATTTTCAACCTCCTTATCATCGGAATTTTGAATTTGTTCCACCAATACTGTGTGCTTATCGAAGTGCAACAGCTTGCATATAATAAACCAATATACGCACAAGCGTCTTTCATTCAGTTGCAGGTCAGTTTGATCCCATTACTACCCACACTACAGGGGACACAACAAGTCCCCATCCAGCGCAATCCACACTGGAAGAACAAAATAGTTTTTATATTTTTGTGAACGCGTAGTAATGAATAAGGGGTTCTTCCTACAGTGACCACACTTCTAAGCGTGAAAATAATAGTCGCAGAAGGAAATAAGGTTCGATGTCACGTGAAAAAGATAATGACATCTTCCATTCACAATTTGGCTGACAATCATTCTCGATTACGAGGGATCGATTATTGTATCTCATTGTCTTGTTAATAATCCCTTTCTCCATAGCCTGCAGAGTAACTTAACCTACTTCAAAAGCAATATGGCCTGATAATAGTAAATATAATTCTTACATATCATAATAATGTGAGAGCCATTACTGTATTGTTTTTTTTGTCCTACTACCATTGGTTCCCGATCCCCCCTTGTCCTCGAGATAAAGGTAGTGCAAAGGTATACTCGTATAATTCAAACATCACTTTTAAAATGTATTTATCTCTGTCTTGTTGGCACATGTTGTGATCAATTGAAGTTATCTAAAACAGCTTTGTCAAACTGTGCAATTAGTTTTTTTGTACCTTCGTTTTTAAGGTTATAAAATAATCTTAAAATTAAAAATAAAAAAAACAATTTATAATAATTCGACTAAACTATATAACATAATAACCCAACAAAACGTTTAAAATAATACATAAGTATGCGAGTCAAAAAGATTACAATATTTTTTATATAACGGTATAACCCTACCGGTTTCAAAGTTTTCATCTCATCATCAGGGAGCATAGACAAGACTTAAAACAAGCTCTTCTGATGATGAGGAGGAAAGTCTTGAAACCACTGGAAGTTACCGTTATATATCATATAGTGGAATACACAGTGTTTGATTAAATAAATTACAATGTCTTTAAACCTCCACAGTATTTATGTCTTAACTATAAATAATAAATTACAATAGTATAAAAATCAACAGATACACAGTTTATCACATGACACTGGACTGCCCCTAGTTAGCTGCCCGCACCTCACCATATCAATTTGACATTAATGCGATAAGTATAGTATAGTGCAAATTTAATACTTTGTCAACTCTGTAATCAGCCTATTTTTATGGCTCGGCAGACTGGAAAAATATATTTGCAATATCGGAAAAAGACTCCCTAAAATATGAATTCTATTCAATTCATTATTATAAACATCTTCATCCAGGATCGTAACTACAGCCATTCTAAGCCAAACATTTATTTATTTGTTTTTTTTTTTAAATATATTAATGGCGAGTATCTTCAGAACTAATAATATGATAGGTAATCTTCATAGCCATTGCAAACAGAACACTTACAGTTAGATACCATTGCAAACAGAACACTTACAGTTAGACACCATTGCAAACAGAACACTTACAGTTAGACAACATTGCAAACAGAACACTTACAGTTAGACACCATTGCAAACAGAACACTTACAGTTAGACACCATTGCAAACAAAACACTTGCAGTTAGACACCATTGCAAACAAAACACTTGCAGTTAGACACCATTGCAAACAGAACACTTACAGCAAGACACCATTGCAAACAGAACACTTACAGTTAGACACCATTGCAAACAGAACACTTGCAGTTAGACACCATTGCAAACAGAACACTTACAGTTAGACACCATTGTATTCGATAATTATGTATTAAAGTAGAGGATATTGTGAGATGAAGTAAAAACAGTCGAAGATACTGGCGAGGCCACGCGGAAAAGATGAATACCAAAAATGTTTCCTACATCCCCCGCCCAGGAAGACCTCCAAAAAAAGATAAGGATAACTGGGAGTAAATATCTTAAAAGCGGCAGTCCTGGTGAAAACAGACCACAGGACTTAATTCGTGGATCACCCAATGCTACCCAGGTGATAGAATTCTGGGTGGAAGTTGTGTAGTGCCTTTGATAAGAAAAAAATAACGTTTTTTTTTTGTTTGTATTGAACTCGTCTATTGCTTCTTTATCACCAGCGGTGGCTGGCCCCGAGATGCGCTGAGTACCAACGCATCTCGAGACGCTGAGCGAATATAAAATATCGCTGTCTCACGGTTTACTGCATGTCTCTGTCTGCCCTATATGAATCTGCGTTTCCGTCCGGTGCGTATTGGAGATCGCTTCATGAACACGAAGTCATGTTTGCGAATATATAATTTAATTATTGCAAATTATTTTTCCGGTACAGCGCACCAGGCCACCTCTAGACTGGCCGCTGCTGATTGTCACCTATGTATTATTCTAAGTTCACGGAGTTTTCATCATATGTATGGAGACAAAGTTGACAAGTAATTACAGAAAACCTACAGAACAAATTATAAAAACATACCGTCACGACCAGCGACGGTTGGTATCGAGGTGCGTTGGTGCTCAGCGCACCAACGCACCTCGAGACGCTGAGCTAATATGAAATATCGCTGTCTCACGGTTTATTGTATATCTCTGTCTGCCCTATATGAATCTGCGCTTCCGTCCGGTGCGTATTGGAGATCGCTCCGGTAGTATTGGCGAACTTGACCGGTCAATTTGAAAGGAATATTTTTTTTAATTCTAACTTAAATGAAAATACTCGTACTATTTGTTATTTTGGAAGTAATGTTTGCGAATCTTCTCCCTGGCTCCATCCCAACTCATTGTCTGCGAAGACTGTTGGGGTCAGCTCTCCTCGTCCTCAGGTTGTATGCTCTTCTGTCCCGGACTACGTCCCCCAGGCCGTGCCTCTGCATCAGGTTATCTTTTTGCACCACCCATGAATTCTTTGGCCTTCCTCTGGTTGTTATTCGAGGAAGATCTATGGAGATTGCCTGGTTCACAATGTGATCGGGTGCTCTGCGTCCAATGTGCCCATACCATCTCAATCGCCTCTCCTCCATCTTGCTGTTGATGTCTGTAACACCCAGGCTTCCACGAATGCGTGAGCTTCTTATTTTGTCTCTTAGGGACACACCTGCTGACCATCTTAGCATGCGCATTTCAGCAGTTTCTAGGAAGAAATGTTTGCGAATATGTAATTTAATTATTGCGAATTATTTATCCGGTTCAGCGCACCAACGCATCTCGAGACCAGCCGCAGATTTTTATCACAGGTGTTTTTTAACCCACTTTAATCAATCAATACTGAAAACAGTCAGTGAAACATTGGTACAGGCCCTTCACGCAATCATCACGCAAACAGGTGTCGTTGATCCACCTTGCTGCTGATCCCACCTCGTGGGGGCGCTGCTAGCCTGATTGATCACTGTCACAAATCGATCGTACTAAATTGTTTTGTCAATTTCATATCTACAAGTATAGGTATATGTCCCAATGACTCGATGAGTTCCCAGGCACGGATTGGTAAAAAGTTCTTACAATAATTTTGTATATTTCTTCAACTTCATGGATGATAGATAACACTTAAGCTAAAAATATACATTTTTAGTTAGGTCCCGTGTGTACTTATCGATTATGTTACAAGTTATCCAACCCATACATATTTTATAAAGTACGGCTATATAGCAGACGTGGGCAAATGCGGCTCTTCGTTGGGTTAAGTGCGGCTCCCAATGTCTTTTATAAAAATATACAATAGATACTTTCTTTCCCCATTATACTTGTATTTTCGCGATTTTCCTTTCTAAATGTTGTAAGTGACAAGATGCGCATGTATGAATGCAACTGTCAAAGACGCAAGCATTGGTGTATACGTGTGTGCTGTGATTTCAATGTGCAAGGTGCGCGCGCATCTCCTGTCTCTTTATGTGCGCAAACCGTATTCTGCGCTATTTTTATATTTTCTTATAACATATGCGTATTTTTTATACTTTATATATCAATTAAGATTTGTGTAGAATATGTAAAAAAATTTATTAGTATATTTAATACCACGTGAGAACGTGACTATGGTGTGGCTCTTTATATACGAGTATATGAAAATTCAGTATGTGGCTCTCGTTGACCTCATGTATGCCCACCCCTGCTATATAGTATTAAAAGTACGGCTAAATTTAAAAGCAGTGAGCGTCTGTCCCGCATGTTAGCGGCGGCTCACAAATGGTGGACGTTGGCAATTCGACGTATTCGGGTAATAGTCGGATACACCATCTCTAAATGGGTATCCAGGCTCATTAGTTTAATCCCATAGTTGGCAAATAACGGTCAATGATAGTGGATGCTGCCCTAACACAGTTAGTTGGGTCACTCTTGGTCTTGTTCCACGTCTGACGACCATCGGTGGATAAAACATGTACAGTCAAATAAAGCACTCCTGGATAACTCAATGCTCCAAAATTCTGCAGAGAAACGGCTTAGATGAAAGCAACACCCAGAACCGAAGAACATACAGCCTGAGAACGAAAAGAGCCGACCCCAACAGCCTACCTAGGCAGTGAGTTTGGACATTGCCAGGAAGAAGAAGACCCAACCCATATTTTATATATTAAATAGCAATTTGTTTAGTCCAACACTGCTTATTCCACTTTTTATAACGGTATAACCCTACCGGTTTCAAGGTTTTCACTTCATCATCAGGGAGTACAAACAATACTTATTTGTGCTGAAGTGAGACGATTGAAACACACTGACATTTAAAAAAAGAAAATGAAATAATATATATGACTGAAGTCATAGGTATCATTCGACGACCTCCGTGGCCTGGTGGTAAAACACTTGTCTGCTGATCCGGAGGTTGCGGGTTCGATCCCCGCTGGAACCCAGATTTTGTTATAGGTCTTCCAGTATTGTTAACACTTAGGGCCTATAAAAACATATTTCTTTTTGGTTGGAAGAGATTGCCACATGGCAATTAATTCGCCAGGTTAAAAAAAAAATAATAATATCATTATGCGTCCGAATACATGGCGGAAAAAATACCTGTCATTCGAGGAGAATAGCACAGTGCAGGGTTCGAACCGACAAACTTCCGCACGAAAGTACAGTGCGTTACCGCGCGGCCATACGTCTCAAATGTGAGTGGAAGGCGTATGATAGGAAGACCAAGGAGAGTATGGTTGGATTAATTTAATTATATTCTGAAAGAACGAATCGTAGAAAGTCAGAGAAATCGCAGAAGTTGTATGAGACGATGTATGGATGTAGAAGAGATGAATAATTTATGTCGAGATTGGAAAGTCTGGAGTTCTGGAGACGGTATGTCGTAATGGTATGTTTTCATTGTTATTATGTTGGATTCATCTTGTACTAGTTTTTTTTTTCTTTGTATTACACGTTTTGTATTATCACTGCTTGATGGCCATAACTGACGATGGCATATTTGCATAAACTTCTGATCCAACAGCAAAAAAATTGAAAAAAATCTATAATTGTATTTTTTCAATTTTATCTTATTTCCTCCTAAGTTCGACACATATTCAACTTGTTATCAAACGTATTTTTTTTTCAAATCAAATATTATACTTGTAGGTAATTGTACCTTACTAAATATTTGACTTAATCCAGCAAAGTTTATCAATTATGAGGAATTTTAAGGTCGAGATAAAACTAATCTCGAGGCTACCGTAATGTGTTTGTGTTCGGCCGTATTACTATATCTTTGTCGTTGATAACGCTGATATATTGCCCACTTCACAGTTTTTGGCATTAAAAAATATCAAATTTCGATTAATTAAATTGAAAACACTTCATTTTTATATTTATTTCAGTATTTTTCCTATCAATAAAACATATTACAGTAGTTTGTTAGAGTAAAGAAAGTTTATAATAATAAAGCTACTATTTATATAGCACAACATAGAGAGAACTCAAAGCCTCTTTAAAGAACTTTCTTCGAACTCAGGAATCGAACCCAGTATTGCTGACAGTAATGGAATGAGAATTGAAGGTGTGGTCGTGGAAGGCCAAGGAATGTAGGTATGGTGGGATCAAGTGGGGGATATTTTGAAAGAAAGAATAGTAAAAACAGAAAAATACCAGGAGTTGTATGAGAAGGTATTGTATTATACTTTCGCTGTATACAATACAACCTAACGGGTTTATTGCCAATCTCTTCCAGCCAACCAGAAATATGTTAAAGAGGCCTTAAGTAAAAACCAGACTGGAATCCTTTTTTAAAAATCTATGTTTCAGCGGGATTTAAACCCGCATCCTCCGGAATGGGAGACAGGCGTCTTACCAACTAGGCCACGGAGGTCGACGAAAGTGTATAAAAGTAGAAGAAATGAAGAATGTTTGTCGAGCTCTGTTCTCGCTGCCAACCTCGGCAGAGGAAACGGCTTGATGGTATGTGTGTATGTATTATTGACAGATTAATAATTTTCTGCAAAACAATTTAAATAAATATAAATTGAGGGTAATGATAGGAAAGTAGTGGCTGCGGATATTACATTAAAAACCTTTTCACATATGCATATGTTTAGAAAATCATATTTGGTAAGAAAACTGCAGAAAATTTACCAAGGGAAGAATACGAAATACGATGGAACCTTTATAGATATTTCAAAGGAAACTAAACTAGAACCCATTGAAAAAAATCTAGTTTCAAACGGGAATCGAGCCCGCAACCCCCGGGCTGGAAGACAGACATTTTACTAACTAAGCCACGAATGTGTAACTAACTGTGCAAAGAGGTGTACTTGTGCCAATCTTGAAACATGTACATTAAAAGGGAGAGCTCAATTGATGCCGTAGAAATGCGTGTTCTACATGGATATTTGGTAATACAATGTTTGCTATAGGTAGTAAGAAATGATAGAATAAGTGATAACCGTGTATTAGAAACGGATGTGATAAGAATGTATAAGAAAGTAATCGTTTAACCGTGTTGAGAGAATGCGATGTACAAGACTATTGATAAAAACAAATATCTGAAAGGAATGGAGAGCGAGGAAGAGGTAGAATATCTGAGAGGAACGGAGAGCGAGGAAGAGGTAGATGGAGGAAAAACATGCAGGAGGTAATTTTGAGATAAAGGTAAAAAGCATGAGAAGTATCTCTTCCAATCAACCTGTAAGATAGTAAAGGGGCATGTTGTGAAAATCAGGCATGAACTCTCTTAAAACAAACATATGCCAACGGGGAATCAAACCCGCCATCCCCGTATCGCAAGGCAGGCATTTTACTAACTAGGTCACGTTTATTTTTACCATTGTTTCCAATGTTTTGAAGAATAAATGCAAAAATACATATTTTTTAACCAACGAACTTTAAACTCAAGCATACATATATTATTTTCGACACTAATCCCAACGAAATTATATAAAATATATAACTAGTTTTACTAATTATTTTCAGATAAAATAACGAGTTGACGTTGTATTTAATCCTCTTGTATTGAATCGATGACTATGATAAACTGTGTTAGTTATATAAACGAATTTATCTCAAGTGGGCTCCAATTATGTATTACAACTTGTTAACAGGGCTGGCGTAAACTTTAATGACGCCAAAAATGCCATGACCTAAGAAACACACATGTTCAGAGATAAGTTCAGAAATTTTAAACAGCTTTAAAGTATGAACATCTCAATCAACAACATAAAAGTTAATATCTAAACAGTAGGAAAGATAAACTAGTCATCGATGATAAGCTTATTGAACAGATTATGTAATTATATATTAAGGTATCGACGCTAGATAGGTAAGAATATGTCAACCTCTTCAACTATACCCTATCCCATTGTGCGATATTTGGGATTGGGTATAGAAGGGGCTATAGTTTTCTATTGTGTCAAAGGCACTATACTACTCATATTTTTACCATACAGACACTATTGTAAGTTCTACGAATAAATCTCTCTTTAGTGTTACACAGTATCGCATGGACTGATCCTCATCGCAGATACAGAAAGCCGACACAAAACGTTACATTCTTCTCTACAAGGATATGTTGTTCGTGGTTCACGGACTGCCTTGGACGACCCAAGATTTTTGGGTCGTCCAAGGCAGTTCCTGAGGGGATTGTTAAATGTCAAAAATGTATCCCATAAAAGTCTAAATATAATATTTTTCCAATATACCGCAGTAATCTAAATATCTCGTAGTTTTTCCAATATGTCGTATTTTTTTCTATCGGAATTATCAAAATATCTCGTATTTTTCCGATATATCGTAATAATCGAAATATCTTGTAATTTTAACATTATGTGATTTTTATTCAATATATCGTAATAATCAAAATATATTTTTTTTTCAATATATCGGAATATCTAGTTATTTTTCTTATATTTCGTAATAGTCAAAATATCTCGTAATTTTTCCATTTTATCGTAATAATATAAATATCTCGTAATTTTTCTATTAGGTATATCGTTTTTTTTTTCAATTCTTGATAAATAAAACGTATCATTTTTCCTATGTATCATAATAATCGAAATATCTCGTGATTTTTCCAATATCCCGTAATTTTTTTCCAGTATATTGTAACAATCTAAATATCTCGTAGTTTTTCCAATGTACGAGTATCGTATTTCCATTATAAATATCTCGTATTTTTTTCAATGTATCGTAATAATCGAAATGTCTTGCATTTTTTTCGATATATCGTCATAATCATTGTAATATCCCCCGCAAGTGTGTACTGTGTACAATTAAAGTGTAATAAATAATAATCTAAATATATCTTAATTTTTCTAATATACGAGTATATATCGTGATAATCTGGCCAAATGACGTGGCAAAAAATCTGTCCAAAAATATCTAGTTTAAAATCTGGAAATATCTGGCCAAATATCGTAACCAGCATTACCGGTATGAGTGTTTTGATGAATGGTAAATTTCATTATTGACGTCCCGGTTTTAAATTTATTTCCAAGCATCATTCCGCATGTACAATATTTACATTGTAGCTCTGTGAAACAGACTTTCATAAATTCAAAAATAAAACTTTCAAAGTGATGTGATGTTTTGATACGAAACAGGGTTTTACTTGAACTTACAGGATCGATATTTTAAATAGAACCTTTGTCGACTTCCATTGTCAAATTGGCAAGCTGCAAATACTATGATTTAAAAATAAAATAGGGTCAGTCAGGAAAATAGTTCGTCTGGTAATAATACTCGTACTCGTGTGCAATGAGTGTTGTTATATAATCACGTGCGATAGTATTGCTAAAACGTTCGATAACGAACGAGTTATACGCCTACTCCATTTATTCTAAAACTAGAAGGCTCGACACATGACACGCATGGCAACTAATAAAATGTTCACCATCCCTAGAGTTAAAACCTCTTTTGCCCAAAGACAATATGCTTATTTGGCTTCCATGACATACAATGGCGTGCCGAATTCAATAAAGGTAAATGTAGGAAAACCATTTAGACAGTCGATCGGAGCGTGGTTGTTATTGCGACAGAATTTTGAGTACTTGGGCTTTCAGGATGAATGACGTGTGGAAAAGAATTGTGTGGGCTCGTGAGTGTGGGTTTCTTCTTCTTGTTTTAATTTTTTTTGTTTTTGTGTTTCTGTATGTTTTTTATTCTTATGATTGTGTGCGGTATATTGTGGGATGAATATTTTTGGTCTTTCTGGAGTGATGGTGTGTGAGGAGTTTAATTTCGCATGATGTTTCGAGTTGTAATTGAGTGTCACTGTTTGTCAGGTTGATGAGAACGTGCAACGGGATTTTGTTTTTGTGTAATCAAAAATCGGAAAGAAGTATCGATTTATTTTTTCATGCTAAATATCCTCAGTGAGATACAGGCAAAAGCCTAGTTAACTGGGGATACGACAAATGAAAGGCAACACACCCAGATCCATTAAAATTGTATGTCCAAATTAAATTACCTGTTGTTTTTTCACAAATTATGTTTATTTCTTGTCATGTGTAATAATAAATAAATAAATAAGTAAATTGAGCTTAAGACAATGTTATATCCCTGCCACACTCTTCAACATGCCCAACGATAGTTGGAATATGTTGAGAGGAACCATACTAATGTATTAATAAATTAATAGAAATTATTTTTAACATCTTCATCGACGAGCCCTAAAATTATTTTGCTCTGTACGTTCCTTTATTCGGGTATCTGCATAAAGACAACATATTAACTATAAGAGCGCACGGCCCTGGTTTTTATACGTGTCTTTTTGCCAAGTCTCTAAGTCAAGTAATTTTCAGAGGATTGGGGATTAACGGTATCTCTTTTCCTTCAATGTTACAAATATTTGACGCTACACCGATATGCAGTGGGTTAATCATGCTGTGGAGCGTGAGCGCGTCATTAACCTTAACATGGGAGCCTAATCCTGTGTGAAATTGCTAATAGAGACGCTTTTGTGAATTGTTGCAAAACGAGATCATGGTGCAAACATAACACTGCAATATGCAATAACACTGATTATTTGAACTTGATATATTTTTATTTTCCACATTAAATGGATTTCTCCTGTTCGTCGTCGTGGTTACAGGTCCTCGTAGTCAAGGACTCCTCGCCATTCCAACGTCAATTCAGTTTGAAAGCTGTGCTATGCTCCAGCAAAATTACCTGTCATACCGCTGCACTCGATCTGATGGCACTCCAAAGGGAGACGATCGAAACACACCAGCATGTTGTCCCCCTTTTTTTAAACAATATATATGACCGAAGTCATAGGCGAATGCCTGTGCTATTCCAGGGGAGTAGCATAGCGTAGGGTTTGAACCAGCGACCTACCGCATGGAAGTTCAATGCGTTACCGTGCGGGCATACCTTCATAAATCTTCAATTACATAATGTGGAACTGATTTTTTATTCATATGGAAGATTTCTAGGAAGAATTCTTTTCATAGAGCTAGGGGGGCTGAGAGTATATCCACTGTGTCATCCAATTAGTTAAATATCTCTAAACCGCGCGTCACTGACTGTTTAGCCATCACATTGGTTTTGTAAGTTGCTACATAGAATAGAAGATGATTTATTATACAGTTGTAAACGTTTTTGGTTGGTTGGAAGAGATTGCCGCCTGGCAATAATACCGCCAGATTGTATTTGCAATAAAAGTGTTAAATAAATAAATAATTGTCGAAAACATAAAAACTTACTACTTATGCCAAGTCCAAGCTTCTGTTTCATAGGATAGGGCAAATATCGGAGAAGAACCCTCCCAAACTCAACAACATCTTCATTAAAAAATCCAAATACTCATATCATATAGGCGTGATACTGGTGATACACAATCGTCTGATTATTATTACAAACAAGTATTACATACGTGTATATGTACGAGTATGTATACCTATACTGCCGTCATAAGCAAAAACGCAGCTAACGGGAAAAAATCAGAAATTTAACTATGTTAAGTATGAGGCAATATTCCATATCAAATTCTGAACCATAATTCATAAAAAAAAAGTACAGAAAACAATTTATTTCAACACAAAAATCGACATAATGTATTCTTTAATTTTACAAAATACTAGGTTTTTCTAAGCAAAAAAAACAATAAAATATTATTCATAAGCAAAAAGACAGCAAGTGCCTATGCGTTTGCTTCGTTTTTGCTTATGAATCACATTTTACTGATTTTTTGTTTATGAATCACGACATTTTTAAGCAGCAATGAAAAACATAAAAGTGCAGTTTTCTCAAAACTTAAATTTTGCCATTAGCTGCGTTTTTGCTTATGAGGGCAGTAAACCATCACACCATTTCTCTGTCGGATTAGTTACAGAGAAGAGAGCGCCAGACTTTTCTATCGCGACACACAACTTCCGTCTCATCTACATCCATATACCTTCCCATACAACTTCAACGGTTTATACATTTCCTTTTAAAATATAATTCACTCGATCCAACCATACTTTCCTTGATCTTCCTCTACCACGCTTACCACTTTCATGTGTACTGAATATTTGTTTTGTTAGTATTTCAGCATTCATTCGTTATATATACCCTAACTATCTCTTCTTCGTCCTACTCTACACATCAGTCTTAAGTTTACATCATTCCTTATCACATCTCTCTGTATTCTATCATAAATTATCACCCTATGTACTATTTTAAGTACACGCATTTGTACAATATTTATTCAGCTTCTGCATTTTTCAACGTCTGTATTTCAATTCCATACATTTAAGTTGTTCAGGTGAATTTCCGTCTTTGTGGGGTTCGTGGGCATATGCTCACGTATGTTTTTATGGATTTCGTGCGGATGGATAGTCATTTAAATGATTTATGCTACCATGTAACTTGCTTCATTTACTTTTGTACAAGTGATGGATAGCTTGTTCGGAGTTTTGTCTGGTTGGTTGGAAGAGAATGCCGCCTGGCAATAAGCCCGCCAGATTGTATTTGCAATAAAAGTTTTAAATAAATGAAAAAATAAAAAATAAAGTCCTGTCAATTGTTACGTCATTACAAATTATCCAGAAATGTCAGCGCTTTGAAACTTTTACAGAACATAGTCGAAATGTATCGCTAATTAACTCATTTATTCATCCACAGATGGCGCTGGTAGTTACGCGTAAATAAAATCAGTCACTTTCTCCATTGGACAGACCGTGTAAGAAATTAAAATTATGTTAGTTTATAGTTAATGTATAGAAATTAGGTTAATTATATAGTTCTTAAATAATAAATACAGTTGTCTCAAGAATATTGTTGTGAACTATCTATCATCTTATCAGTGGGTATTTGATATTGTTCGGTTATATCCTACATGTTTTATTGCCCTATTGACTTTGTGTCCTATCGCTACACACCGTTCGATTTTTCGTAGCTCTTTTACTTATTTAACACTTTTATCGCAAATACAATCTGGCGGGCTTATTGCCAGGCGGCAATCCAACTTCCAACCAAGTAGACATAAGTAAATGAAGCATGTTACACGGTCGCAAAAAAAACACTCAAACGACTATCCATCCCCACGAAATCCATGAACACATACGTGAGCATTTGCCCACAAAGACGGCCAATCACCCGAACATTCCTTTTCATATAAAGTGAGATACCATCAATCAAAAGAAAAGGAAAGGATGGTAGCGAGGAAAGGAAAGTCAGGAATGAAAGAAGTCATATTACTGACTAGAAATTAAGAGTTTTTTCAGGCGCTTCTTAAAGCATGCAGAGGACGGACTTAATAAAGGAAATATCACCCAATTAACACGCTCCAATCTTTCATTATTCACCATATACTTTCATATCATCAAGACTTTCGTATTTTTTCAAATATTTTTCTTGCTTAGCATTTTTCATTAAGTATTTCAATATTATACATCTCGCAACAAAGTGACAACAGCAAAAAAATCATTTCCATCCAGATATTCGACGGTTCCATAAATTATTTTATTTAAATTATAATTTTCGCATACGACCTTCTGCATCGCCAGTAACATATTTATATACATCGTGTCACATAAATTAAACAATATCACCGCAAAACATCGTACCCCAAATTACAATAAATAACGCACAGTGTATTCACCCATTAAAATTCCGAGTTCCACCAGGTGGAGTTGTTCTGTTCCGCCCCCTTCGCTCCTTCCACGTGCCCGCCGCGCTCTGATTGGCCGCTCAGCCCACCTACCGCATCGTCCCGCCCCTGACCGTGGCCGGTCCCGCCCACCGAGACCAGTTTTGCTTTTGTTATCGATTTGTTGTTTTGTGAGAGACGGTTTGTTTTTCTGATGTTATTTTTACACCGTTCTAAAACCCCGTTTTAAGGTGACCATGCAATCGAACAAATTTCTGGAAAACCCAAATTTATAAATGATAAATTCATCCAATTGAAAATTAATATCTTCCAACGAGGATTATCGGGCTCTGTTCCTGGTGGTTGCTAAATAAAAAATAGTAAAAAATTAACAATGTTCTAGGTTTTCTTAGTAAAGTACATATGTTCTAACCAGGGGTAGTGAATTCTGTTAAAAAAGTGCCTGGTAGCTTGAATTCCACGTGGCAATCTCCTCCAACCAAACAAAAAAAAATGTTTTCGTTCTACACGACATGTATAGTCATTAAAGATTTGAGAATGAATGTTGTCATAGTGATAGAAAAGAGTGAAAGAAAAAGTATAATAAATGCGATACGTATTGTATTGTATTATACTTTCATTGTATACAGTACAGCCTAGCGGTCTTATTGCCATGTGGTAATATCTTTCAGCCAGCCAAAGGATTTTTAAAGAAGCCTTAAATGTAAACCAGACTGGAACCCTTTTTAAAAATCTGGGTTCCAACGGGATTTAAACCCGTAATTTCCGAGTTGGGAGACAGCCGTCTTACCTTCTAGACCACGGAGGTCGTCTTTATGGTTGGTTTGAAGAAATAACTACATGACAATATGTCCACCAGGTTGTACTGTATACGGCGAAAGAAGGGAAATACCTTGTAATTTATTTTTATCAAACACTCTTTATTCCACTTTTTTTGTGACGGTACAACCCTACTGGTTTCAAGGCTTTCACCTCATCTTCAGGGGAGCACAAACAAGACTAAATGCTGTTCGAACTGGTACCAATATACACGCTTCAACGGTTGGGGGCTGAGGGAGACATGGGACGATTTCGGCCAAGAGCGGAGAGATTTTTGACATATAACTGTTCAACAGATGTTCGGATCGATGTACTGACTTAGAATCTTTCTATAATTAATAGAAATGTTGCTATTTTATGGGAGCGCGGATATCTTGTAAAATAAGGAATCAATCATAAGATCTGTAAATAAATCATTCATATATATTTTTTAAAAGAAAAAAATTGACCGAAGTTATACCCCCGAACACTAGGTGGAAAAAATGCCCGTTCCGTTCGAGGGGAATAGCACAGCACGGGTTTCGAACCGACGACCTTCTGCACGCAAGTACAGTACTTCGCACGTTACTACGCGGCTTTGCACGTATACTATATTGTTGAAATTAAGTCTGTTTATATTTTTCCTTTAGTTTAAAAGACCATACTCACTTCTGATAGAAAGAATCACCAGTGTGTGCCTGACGAAAGTTAAGATATATATTTTTATGGTTGATTAAATTCAATTATCGCACACACATCAGTGTTTCTTATACAATTTTTTATCTGTGACCCAAATTAGGGTTTTTATTTTGGCTCCACGACCCAAATAAAGGTTAACAAAAAACACTCACGGATAATAATTGAGTTTTATATTTTAATAACAAAAAATACAACTGTTTCTTTCGATGCGCTATAACTTAGAAGGAATATAAAATGATTTATGTACATTTGTGACGTGTTGTATATTATTATTCAAAAATATAAAAAAATGTTATAAAGAAAAACTTTGATATGGTTTGGACATGTAGAGAGAATGAATTATGAAAGAATGACTAAGCGAGTATACAAATCAGAAGTGCAAGGTGTGCGTGGAAGAGGTAGATCGATGAAAACGTGGCTGGATCAAATGGACAAGTTTTTGATAGAAAGTAAAGTAAGAATTATGAATAATATAGTTAAAAATTGTGCATGATGAGATGTATGAATTTGGAGAGGGCGAAATTTGTGTGCTCGGATAGAAAAGTTTGGAGTTTTGTTCTCTCTACCTACGTTGTAAGGGACACGATATGATGCTATGTACAGTACCCGACGGTAAGCAATGCACATGGTTTGTAGAGTGTCGTCTCTGTCATTCATACACGTGTTCCGTTGTGATTTGTCAGTCGTTACCGGACCGGACTTTAGCGCATCGTGCAACAGAGATGGCGCTCTACAAACGATGTGTATTACTTACCGCCGGGTACTGTATGTATGTTTTTTTAATAGGCAATCCATCCAAACTAGGATGATTTGTGCCACCAAATTAAAGTCACTTTGCAATTATACGAGTCGATATAATAAAACTAATTAAAAAAATGACAATTCTAGATAATTTAAAGTTTCAACTGATTAAGCTTCGAAATTTAACAATTGATTTACAAGTGAAAAAGTTCCACGAAGAAAGGATGTATGTATGTTATGGATTGAAAATGCTGGTCACCAAATGCCAACCGACCCAATATCCGTTCTCGATCAATAGGTTAAGAAGCTATGACCTGTTCAACTTAAAACTAATCTTTGCCATAAAACTTAGATAATTCACTTTACGCTCTTCACGATTATGTCACCCTTTTATATAGGGTAGCGCAACAAGAACTGCAATTTTAAATTTGCCCCCATTTTTCAGTTGTCAAACGCATAATATGTATTTATGGGAATTTTACAAAGTGCATTGCTGATGTGTATTCACCATTTTTATAATCAATTTTAATAATTTCTAAGCGTTCTTCTAAGCGTTCTGCAATCTCGTAACGCTGCATGATTCATTTATAGGTTATAATAAATAAATAATAAACAATAGGTTTATTGATAGCAACATAGTATGTTCAGATTATATTTAAATAACACTTCTAAAACACATAAATTGCAGATAATACATTAAATACAGAAGCTATCAAAAGGTCTGGGCTCATCTAATAACATCCCCTCGGCCAAGATACACTCCACCAATATAGGGCGATACCAGCCACGGAGACACCAGATGTTTTTCAGCCCACACCCTTGAACACGTAGAACAAGAATATAAAAAAAAAACACAGAAAATAAATTAATGACAAAAAAATACATTCAAGAGAGAAGACACTAAAAAGGTCCGGGCTCATCCCACTATCATTTCTCCGGCCGAGATACACCCCACCAATGTAGGGCGAGCCCGACCACAAGGGCATCAGGGGGCTTCCATCCCAATGGAAGTTATTTAGATGACGTATATCCATTATAAATATGCTGCTCCGTATGTGACCACCGGTTTGATTATATCGAAATCTTGAATGATCTTGTGGACTCCCCTGCGACTCTGGAACGAATCGCTTTAAGTGTTCCCTTTCACTCTCTTAGAAAACTTACTATACTCAAGAAAATGTAGCATGGTCCCTGTGACGTTTGAAATGTTGTCTCAAAGGGATGGGGTAAAATCGTTTTTTTTTACAAATCGAATCGTTCTTTTATAAATCGAAAAATTGTTTTTCCCTAAACTGACGTTTAAATTCCAAATTTTCATTACACTGACTTTATAATGTATTGTATGATTTGTATCTATCTTTAAATAGGCCAAGATCCACTATGAATTAATACCAAATACGAACATTTAATTTTATGTATAAAAAAAATCGAAAATCCAACTATCGTATAACCCATCCCTAGCAAATGCAGACTAACGTAGTGACTTTTGACGAACGTCGTTAAATAACATATTATTTGATTTTAACGAACTGATATATTTTTGCTTATTTGTAACAAGGTGTGTTAATTTGTCATTATTGTTAGTTTTATGTAATGTATTTACCTAAATAACTTGCTATTTTTTAGAATCGAGGCTTATATTAAAGTTGATAAAATAATTAAAATTACTGAACTTCGTTACAAGGTTGTATTGGGGCAAATTTGTGAAACGTCACAGGGACCATGCTACATTTTCTATAGTATAGTACCATGAACGTAGAGTACGATATACCTGCCACCCTTGACCAAGAAAAGTGTAGTTGGATCAAGTCAATGAAATTTTGAAGGAAGGAAACGTAAAAAGAAAAATTGTAAGAGTTGTACTCGTATTAGAATATATATCATAGAAGGGGCGAAAGATGTGTGACGAGAAAGAAAAGTATGGCGCTCTCTCCTCTTTGCTACCCTTTGCAGGGAAACGGCGTGATGGCATTTATGTATAAAAACAAGGTTGTAATGGGGCAAATTTGTGAACTGTCACAGGGACCATATTACATTTTCTTTAGTATAGCTTGTTTATCGAAGCTATATTGTTCTCAGTAAGATACATGCAAAAACCTAGTTTTCATGAGACACGACAAATGAAAGACAACAATTCCAGATCCATTAAAATTGTGTATCCAAATTAAATTACCTGTTGTTTTTTCGCTAATTATGTATATTTCTTGTCATGTAAAATAAATAAATAAAAATATTTAGGAATAACGTAACATATACTTATCATAGGCACCTATATGTTGTAGGTACTTACTCCAATAGTGAGATTAACTCGAATGGGGAAAATTTGATTCAACAGTGTCATGGTTTGGGAGGATGGGGGCCAAATTGACGGAAGAATTGGTGTTTTTATCTTTCTATCTATTGGGTTAAATTAAAAAATGAGCACATGTTAAATTTAAAAATGAGCACCAAAAGTAAAACAAAATAGTAAAGGTTATACGTCATTCGAAATAAAATTTTCTGCTCTACGAGATATTGTGTTTGCTTTTACGTTACATATATTATTTTATTTCATTACAAGCCTTCAAAATGGAATGTCAAGTAGACAAGAGTGAGCATTTTCGACACCTCCTTCTGTTCGCGTTCAATCGAGGGAATAAAGCTGCCAAAGCTGCTCGCGATATTTGCGAAGTGTACTGTGAAGATTCTATGAATGAAAGGACAGCTCGTCGATGATTTTTGCATTTCAAAGACAGTAATTTCGACCTGAAAGACATGGAGCGTTCCGGACGACCAGTGGACTTCGATGAGGACCGCTTAAACCATATTATTCATGAAGATCCCCTTCAAACCACCGTAGAATTGGCTGAGCAGATGAATTGTAGTCTCATGACTGTATACCGCCATCTTAAATCAATGGGATAAGTCCAGCAGTTCGGCGCTTGGGTTCCACATGTTTTGAGTAAAAACAAAAATCAATTGTCGAACGTTGTTTTACTTTTGGTACTCATTTTTAAATTTGAAATAAAACGGACACAACTTATGTTAACACCTAATATATAATTATAGCGTTTTCACTAACCTGTCAACATGATAGAACACAGTATATGAGATAAAAATTGGTAATTGGGTTAGAATCGTTGGTATTGTTTACAATTAATCTGCTTTGTTGTGGGTTAATATATTTTAGTGT
Organism: Odontocerum albicorne; assembly: GCA_949825065.1. NCBI lineage: Eukaryota > Metazoa > Arthropoda > Insecta > Trichoptera > Odontoceridae > Odontocerum > Odontocerum albicorne. The sequence goes on from OX463865.1 coordinate 9,790,702, forward strand.
TATATAAAATGAAAATAAATAAATATATATCGTTATACTGCATTAACCTTCTCGATAGAGACTATATATGCAGAGACACATGATACGCATGGCAACTGATCAAATGTTCACCATCCCTAGAGTTACAACATCTTTTGCCCAAAGGTAATATGCCTGTTTAGCTCCCATGACATTCAATAGGGTGCCGAATTCAATAAAGGCAAAGGGAGGAAAACAGTTTAGGCAGTCGATCGGAGCGTGGTTGTTATTGCGACAGGAGTTTGAATGTTTGGGCTTGCAAGAGGAATGACTTGTGGAATAGGTTTGTGTGAGCTTTTGAGTGTGGTGTTTTTTTGTTGTTTTATATTTTTATCATTACGAGTATGTGCGGTATATTGTGGGATGAATGTTTTGGTCTCTCTGGAGCGATGAAGTGTGAGGAGTTTGATTTCGCGTGATGTTTCCAGTTGTAATTGAGTGTCAGTGTTTGTCAGGTTGATGATAATGTGCGATGTGGTTTTATATAATCCAAAAGCGGAAAGAAGTATCGATTTATTTTTTCATGCTAATATATATATGTCCTAAGTGAGATACAGGCAAAAGCCTAGTTTACTGGAAACACGACAAATGAAAGGCAACAAACCCAGATCCATTAAAATTGTGTGTCCAAATTAAATTACCTGTTGTTTTTTTCGCAAATGATGTATATTTCTTGTCATGTGTTAAATAAAAAAATATGTTTGAAAGTAAATGAATTAATAAGAAAGAAAAAGTTGTGTACTAACCACAGTTGATTTCGCTCCCGAAATGGCGCCTAAAAAACGACCAAATAGATATGAAGAAAAAAAAGCACTACCACATCTCATAATTAACACATAAATCTTTCGGTCATTCTTATTATTTAAAATCTATGTACGTGTTACCAACACGTTTCGTTGTCCATTCATATACCTTCTTCAGAGCATCCTAATTATTACTAATTACTAAGTGATTTCCCTTGAATTGAGCGAGCAAGTCGGGGAACGGGACCAGTGGCCGTGTAGATTGAATGGGCTCGTCCAAACACTGTGCTACCGAATACGCGCGCGTGATTGATTGCTTCGGAGTTGCATTCATGTCGATTCCGCGAAATGCGAGCGCCAAGATGGAAGTTTGTATAGATTTTTGTTGACAGGTGTAGTGGAAACCTATCCTTGGCTTATCTTTATTTTTGGTTAATATTTATGTTATTTAGTAATATTTCAATAAATCGATTTTTACTGTTGTAAAATAACACGAGTATCGTACATAAAGCATATATACGGTTTTATTAATTATTTATAAAAACAAGAGTTTATGATGTTATTTCAGATGAAGTTTTGTCTTTCTCAAAGTGTTAGAGAAATATTTGGCGTTTGAAATTTTAGGAAGCACTTGGAAACAATCATTTTTGGGAAGTCTTTTCAAATATATGATTGGATATGAACACTACACACATACACTACAATCAGCGGTGGCTGGTCTGGAGGTGCGTTGGTGCACTGAACCGGAGATATAATTCGCAATAATAAAATTTTATATTCGCTAACATAACTTCCAAAAATGTTAAATATTTGTATATATTAAATATGTACAATAATACTGACAAATAGTACGAGTATTTTTATTTAAGTGAAAATTAAAAAAAAACATTGAATAAAATTTAAAAAAATATTCCTTTCAAATTGACCGGCCAAGTTTGCCAATACTACCGGAGCGATCTCCAATACGCACCGGACGGAAACGCAAATTCATATAGGGCAGACAGACATACAGTAAACCGTGAGACTGCGATATTTCATATTCGCTCAGCGTCTCGAGGTGCTTATCCCACCGGTGCACCTCGGGACCGGCCGCCGCTGACTACAATCCAACTAGAGTCTAACATGTTACTGTCACATATTGAAATATATCATATACAAAGGTCTTTTTGTAGTTCATATTTCATTCGTAAGTTTTCTGTTTTTTTTTTATATATACAGATGTGGGAATGTTTCTAATCTAATGGCCGCATCCGCCATCTTTCTTATCCTTAAATTATTTATTTTTTATTTTTAATCTATCAATAACAGTGGGCCCGAATCCCGAGCTAGAGCGCCCTTGAGAAGACTCTGGTTTCTCAACGACATTGTCATTTTATTATTGTTATTATTAATCACAGTAAATAAAACGGAATAAATAACTTGTTTACACTTTGTCAAAAGTAGAAAAAAATATGACACATAAGTGTGTTAGTACCACCCACTTTTACGTAGGAAAGTAAACCTTGGTTTTCACATAACAAGACGACCATGGTGGCTTAGTTCGTAAGACGCTTGTCTCCCAACCCGGAGGTTGCGGGTTCGATTCTTGTTGAAACCGAGGATTTTTTTAAAACGGTTCCAGTCTGGTTTTCACTTAAGGCCTTTTTTAACATTTTTTTAACACTTTTATTGCAAATACAATCTGGCGGGCTTATTGCCAGGCGGCAATCTCTTCCAACCAACCAGACATAAATAAATGAAGCAATTTACGTGGTCGCATAAATAATTCAAATGACTATCCATCCCCACGAAATCTATAAACACATACGTGAGCATAAGCCCACGAACACCACAAAGACGGGCAATCACCCGAACATTATTTTTCATATAAAGTGAGATATCATCAATCAAAAGGAAAGGAAGGGATGGTGGAGAGGAAAGAAAAAGAAAAATCAGGAATGAAACACGTTATATTACTGACTAGAAATTAAGAGTTTTTTCAGTCGCTTCTTAAAGCATGTCAAGGACGGAGCGAGTCTTATATTGGTTTGTAACTGATTCCAGAGCCTCACTGCATGGACAGTAAAGGACGACGTAAAAAAAGAGGAGCGGTGAACTGGAAAGGTCAATAAACTTGGTTGGAAGATATTGTCATATGGCAATAAGCCCGCTAGGTTGTAATGTATACAACGAAAGTGCAATAAAATGAGAATAAAAGTAAAATTAATGTTGTACAGATGCATTGTATTGTTTTAGACCGGGACTTTGTTTTATTTTTTTTTACTTTTGTGGGAAATTAACCTGAAATCTTGCCTCTCATCATCGATACCACGGATATAGTCGAATTGATGTAACCGGTCTCCATAGTCTTCCTCCTTGCTAGTATGTCGATGCGTTCGGTCTTGTTGAGCGAGATTTGCCTCGTCACCATCTAATGAGGGAGTTGGCTTCTACAAGACTTAGGATGACGGTGGGAATACGATGTTTCAATGAGGATATGATTTTGTGTACATTTTCTAATATATGCTTCATCCCAACGGACTTCTACAACATTACTGTTACTCGTCGCGACATATTTTGTTAAAGAAATTGGCAGGAATCAATACACACAAAAAAAAAACAAACAAGGAGATTATGCCTGGATCAAATTAATGATAGGTATATTGAAATATGGAAAATTAAGAAATGAGATAAATGAATTTGTTATTTATTTTATCAAACACTGTTTATTCCACTTTTTTGTAACGGTATAACCCTACCGGTTTCAAGGCTTTCACCTCATCTTCAGGGGAGCACAAACAATACTAAATTCTGTTCGAACTGGCACCGATATACACGCTTCAACGGTTGGGGACATTCGGGTTGGGGACTGAGGGATAAGGAAGGTTGTCCCTAACCGTTGATGCGTGTATATCGGTGCCAGTTTGAACAGAATTTAGTATTGTTTGTGCTCCCCTGAAGATGAGGTGAAAACCTTGAAACCGGTAGGGTTATACCGTTATATAAAGCGGAATAAACAGTGTTTGATAAAATAAATTATAATGACTTTAAACCTCCACAACGTTAATGCCTTAACTATAAACAAATAAATTAATTGTATTGTATTACACTTTCATTGTGTATAGTACAATCTGGTGGGTTTATTGCCGTGTGGGAATCTCTTCGAACCAACCAGAAATATAATATTAAAGAGACTTTTAGTGAAAACTAGATTTGAAACTTTTTAAAAAAAATCTGATTTTCAACGGGATTTTAATCCGCAACCTCCGAGCTAGGAGACGTGCATATTGCCACTAGGCCACGGAGTTCGTCTAAGGAAAATTAGGAATTAAAACGTCAGTTTAGAGAAGAACAATTTTTCGATTTATAAAAAAACGAATCGATTTGTAAAAAAAAAACTATTTTACTCCATCCTTTTGAGAGATGACATTTCGAACGTCACAGGGATCATGCTACATTTTCTCGAGTATAGTGAGTTTTCCGCGGTTTTCTTACCAAAATTATTTGTCTAAAAATATGCAGATAAAGTACTAAATCTATTGACCGCAACTATCACCTTAGCTTTATATTCAACTTAAATACATATTTATTCTGTAATATTTTTCATGTCAATAATAGGATTCGAATCCCAATTTTGACCACTCTTTAGGAATGTTTGTTCCCTAAACGACGCTATATAAATTGTCCTAATATTTTTATCATTGTATTTTTATTTACTGCTATTAAATAAATGAATAACTTACAGACATAATAGATATAAAAAATGACAAATATTCAAACAACGGTTATCAACACTAAATTCAAAGTAACTAAATTAATTTAAACTTTCTTAATAAGGGTTTTAATTAATTACCTATATCAATTACAGTAATTGAAAATGAAATATAAAAGTGTTCAAATTAGACAAGGATGAAGGTTTGAATAATAAAATAAATACACGCTAATTAATATGATTATTTACACTATTTGATCACAACTTACCAAAGCGGCGTTTGTAACAACGGGCCTCGGGGTTTTTAATCACAAGCTCTATTGAATTTATCATCCTACGTCATTATAATGCCGTAATAATCTACATATTTGCCCAAACATCAAAGGCAGCATTACCGGTGCTTACATTCTGGTGAATTGTGAACTTGTTATTCATAATTGGATTCCTTGTTTTGAAAATATAATACTTTTAGAAATCATTCCTGTAATTTTTGTTCGTATAATCATTTTATGTAATTTTTGTTTCTATAAACGTATAATCATTTGTTGTAATTTTTGTTTTTGTAATCGTATAATGATTCCTTATAATTTTTGTTCCTTTAATTGTAAAATCTTTCGTAATAAGTTTTGTTTCTATAATCGTATAACCATTCGTTATGATTTTGTTTCCATGATTGTATAATAATTCAATTATAATTTTTGTTTCTATAATCGTAAATCATTCGTTAAATTTTTTATTCCTTTAATCGCGAAATCTTTCGTAATAAGTTTCGTTTCTATGTTCGTATAATCATTCGTTATAATTTTGTTTCTATAATTGTATAATAATTCGTTATACTTTTCGTTTCTATAATCGTATAATCATTCGTTATAATTTTTGTTCCTTTAAGCGTAAAATCTTTCGTAATAAGTTTCGTTTTTATAATCGTATAATCTTTCGTTATAATTTTGTTTCCATAATTTTATAATAATTCGTTATAATTTTTGTTTCTATAATCGTATTATCATTCGTTATAATTTTTGTTTCTATACTTGTAATTTTTGTTCCTATACTCCTATAAATATTCGTGACGTCCAATTATAACATAGTTTTGCTGTGTTCGAAGTTTTCTATGAAATAATGGCAATTTGCTGGGCTGTTTAAACTCCTGGATTTTAGCCGCTTTATAAGTACATTTACTGCACTGGAAATAATTTTCCTTTTCCCATGACTTCGGGCCACAAGTCCGTCGTCGCTACAAGTTTTCGTCACACCCAGATGTGTCGCTGCCGAATGAGGAGCGCCTTTGGGCAGTTTCTTCTCCGTCATTAAGTAACGTAGCGGTCATAACAAATAAAGATGATTTGAATTTTCTTATGTAGATCGCACTAAAAATGAACTCATTTTGTCGTCCATAACGGGTAGTGGTGGAATCGAACTGAACTATTTTACGCATGGTTTTAAACACCTTTCTGTTCGGCTAGAAGAAATTGCATGTCTGGTTATATTATTCATAACGATTACGTAAAAATAGATAGGTACATATATAAGACATCACCTGCTGACATTATAAAAGACGTCTATTCCGTGCTATAGGCTCAACCACACTGCATATTTACATTTAGCTAATTAATCATAAGGAAACCAACATCTGTCCCCAATACCCACCTCATCCTACATCATTATACCACGAACACGTGGGGTTATGGTACCAGTTTTGACTACGCACTTTTTAATGTCTTGCAGCGAAATTAATTATTTTCTATTTAATAAGCAAATTCTGGGCTAAGCGTCTCAACTCGATAAGACTAATGCAATAAGTTAACCTCAATTGAGTTACCGATACCACAAACATGTTCTCATCGAAAAAAAAATTAAATGTCGACTTCAAATTTTTTTATACTATTTTTAATGATTTTTTTTTCTGATTCGTTAGTCTTTTGATATTTTGAAAAAAAAGGAAACAAGCGAATGATAGTTAAAAAGAAGAAAACATTGGAAGTCAGAGATATAGTAGGAAACTGTTAGAGAAGGTGTACTTATGTGTCGAGATAAGAAAGCCTGAAGTTCTTTCATCTTATGTACTATAATACGGAGTTAATTGATAAGGAATGTATGTGAACTTAAGGCTGATGTAACATATTGAGTAAGATCAAGAGGCGCACTCTGAGATGGTTTGGGCATGTACAACGAATGAATAAAGTCTAATAAAATAAATATATAGCGCAAATGTATGTGTAAGGTTTGGTATTAGAAACTGCAAGGAAATGAAACGTGGACGTGGAAAAATAATGAATGGGTCCGAATAAATGCCGTAGAAATGCATGCACTGAGAAGAATACATTGGATGACAGTTTATGAAAGAATAGGGAATTAAGTGATTGGAGATGAATGCATAGATAAGTCTGATAGTTTGAGTAAGATGAATAAGAGATGAGATGTTACGGGTATGTAGAACGAATGCATGAAAAAGAGTCGAGATAGAAAGGTCAAACGATCTGTCTTTTCTGTTTACGTCAGAGAAATCGCGTGGTGGTATATATCAGATCTGTAAATATGAAACCGGATATTTGCTCATAGATGGCTCTAGTTGTCAATGTAGTGACTGTCAAACCGCGTCATAGCGATGGGTAAAATATTTTTTATTGTAAAATACTTTGAATAAAATATTTTTTACTATTTTCGTGCAATAAATGTGTATTTTCTATAAAAAAAATTCCGGGTTCATATTTACACACCTGGTACTCGTATGAATTTATTTATTTACATGACAGGTCAAAAATAATGCCAAGTGAACACCTGTCATTTCTCGTAAACCCTATAAACTAGGATTTGCCTGTATCTTACGGCGTTATATAAACAAAACTTTCGGTATACATATTTATTAAGTAATCGATCCAGAGTCAGAGCCTTCACCTCTCCGCTTCTAAATTATCGTATTAAAATAATTGGAAATCTTGCTGAGTCATTGTCGAGTCTTGTTCCGCCCGCTTCACGAGTTGCTCCCATCCGATGGGATACAAAACCGGTAGCTCACCGGCTACCGTACATCCTTTATCTACCACGGCTTATCCTCGGCCGTACAACACAGCATTCATCAACATCTCCAGAGAGAGCTCTCAACTCTGCAGCTTCTCTATTCTTATTTATGTGTTATTCTTTGACAAAAAAAAAGTATTTTGTTAAGTAGTTAAGTTGTTTTTCTAGTTTTTTATAAGTGTAAATATCCACTACGGTATCAACTAATGAGTTTTCTTAATATTTTGTTGAAGTTGATAATAGTTAATGTGCAAGTTAAACGTGGACATGGAAAAAATACTAAAAATTACCGAATATATTATGTTGAGCGATAGTTTTGCCAACAAGTTCAATGACGAAGCCTGAATTATGTACCTACTCCAGAGGTTTTTAACCCGATGGTTTACTTACTGGGGCTGAAGACAGTATTGTCTCCCGGCCACACTTTTCAATATGTCTGAAACACGAATTCGAAAAATAAAAGTTTTACGTGATATTTCAAGTTGAAAAGTTATGATTTATGTAGCATTTTCTGGAAAAGTAATGAGGGATATTAAATGACAAGTAGCGATAGAAAACAAAGTCAGTGGGGCACTAAACATATAAAGAAGTGTAATGTTTGACATTTATAAAAAAACATTTATAAGAGTCGTATACAATGCAACAACGCGTTCAAACTTTTGAATTATTTTATGTATTGTTATCTCCGGAAACGGTGATGTTAATTGGCCACCAAGATCATGTGATCTGACACCGTTGGACCATTTTCTCTGGGGTTACATGAAAAGCCAGGTCTATAAGAATGACCCCCAATCGATTTTTGGACTGAAGGACGAAATTATTCCCGTTATTGGTGAGTTAGAACCGAAATTATGCCAAAACGTCATCGAAAATTTTGACACAAGAGTGGACATCTGTGGAGCTGCAAGAGGTGGACATTTGGCGGATATTGATTTTTTTGTTTAAATGTCATACATTATACTTCAATGCCCAATAAAAAGTATTTTGAAGTCAAATCAAATTGTGTGTTTTATTCAAAAATTAAAAAAAAAATGAATTTAAAAAACTGCTCAATTTGAAAGACCCTTTAGTTACACATCACAGGACAGAGGAAGGGCTAAGTATCCCGCCGCCCCTACAAATCTTGTCGAAAATTTTCAGCGTATCAAGATCGTGCAGATATATTTAAAGATTCGTTATTGTCTTTAATCTTGAGATTCATGATCTTGTGTTACTTTATAAAATCTGGGATTAACTTGTGAATCTGTGTCTAAGAGATGTCCATTCGGAGAGAAGTAGAACATTGAGGTCGATTTCTTCTTCAAGTAATAAATTGATTGTTCCGAATCGATCCCATAGGGTGGGTTTTTATGATAAAATTTGTGCCGTTGCTAGTCCAGTGGCGTAGAATGGTCTACCTTTAAGTTTTATAGATATTGGTGGCGTGTGCAGCTTTAGGAAGCACCTGAAGACAGAGAAACCTTTTGGGAGGTCTTATCACAATCCTTAATATAATATGAACACTACGTATATGCATTACTCTACACCTAAAGCCAAATGTATTACTATAGTTCGGAAATTCTAGGATGAGTCCTGTGACAGCTCACAAATTTGTCCCAATACAACCTTATGTAATGTACGAGTATTTACCTAAATAACTTGCTATTTATTAGAATTGAGGCTTATATTAAAATTGATAAAATAATAAAAATTACTGAACATCGTTACAAGGTTGTATTGGGGCAAATTTGTGACCTGTCACAGGACTCATCCTAGAATTTCCGAACTATATCACATATTCCAAGATCTACATGTTACTCTGTAGTTCGTTTTCTCTTAGTAAGTTTTCTGCTGTTTTCTTACCAAATATATTTTATAAATGTATGCAGACGTGGGGAAGTCCTTTATCTTGTAGTTACAGCCAGCATCTTCATATTCTTACACTCAACTTATATACATTTATTTTGTAATATTTTTCAACTCAATAATAGTGGATTTGAATCTCGAGTTGAGGTTGAGGAGAGTGTACTCTCTAGACGGCGCTATATAAATTTTCTTTTTATTATTATAATTATTTAATAAGTGTTTTTTTTTTATTTCATGTTTTTTTATGTAACCATGTCACGTTAAACATGGGGTAGATAGGATTTACACTGAAAATTAAATGAAAAGTTACAAAAAAATGTGAAAAATATAATGCTTATGTAAATTATGTGATTAGTGCAAACCTTCTTACAAAGCCTTATTTTGTCTGTCCCATTGTCTCAGAAGAAAGGATGAATAATTCTTATATCCGGGATGAGAAAAGCTCATTCATCTCTCAGTTCTTCCAACAATGGGACCCCGACCCTCTAGGAACATGGAACAATGAAGCTGATAATTGTGGACCATTGTTTTAAAAATAGTTGCATTGTATCTTATAAGCTATGGGTTTTAAGGAGGAAAAAATAAGTTAGCCACCTTTTTGAAAATACATTTCATTGCAGTGCATGTACAAAAAGGATCCAACCTACATTTTACATCTGTTGTCTAATTGGTAAGACGCCTCTCTTCCAGCTCGGAAGTTACTGCTTCAATTCCTGATGATACCCATTTTTTAAGAAAGTTGATCTAGTTTTGTTAATCCTTATGACCTCACTAATTCTACTTATTTATTTAACTCTTTCATTGCAAATACAATCTTGCGGGCTTATTGCCTGGCGGTAATCTCTTCCAACCGACCAGACAAAAGTAAATGAAGCAAACTACATGGTCGCAAAAAATATTCAAATCACTATCCATCCCCATGAAATCCATGAACACATACGTGAGCTTATGCCCACAAACCCCACAATGACTGACAATCACCCGAACATTGTTTTTCATATAAAGTGAGATATCATCAATCAATGGAAAAGGAAGGGATGACGGATTGGAAAGGATAAAAAAAAACAGGAATGAAACACGTCATATTACTGACTAGAAATTAAGAATTTTTTTCTATTTCTTGACTAAAATCATATAATATATTTTTTATGAGAATTTTAAGCCAAAATATCTTTAAGAAGATCTTACAAATATTTGAATTACTAAATGGAACAGAAATATTTTGAAATCGAGTTCAAAACACGTCAATTTGACAATCGTTATGTGTCGAAATACGATTCTTTGGACCCTAGACCATTGTGTTCGCTTAACCTTATCTGTGTGGTGTATCTATTACCAGTGAGGGTATTTTGAAAAAGAAAAAAAAAAGAAAAATGACACTAGTGTACCAGAGACATGAAACAGTCTCAAATGTCTTACAATGGATGTGATTGTATCAAATGAGATATTTATTTTAAAGTTTATTTTCCTTTCTACGTCGTTATTTACTGCCCATGCCGCCAGAGTCTGAAACTCGTGGATATCTGACGTTTTTTTTCTAAACTTAATAAATCATGATTTGTACGCATAAATATATGCTATACCAATGTGAGTGGAAGGCGTTGAAGAAGGAAATCACATAAAGTTTGGTTGGACCAGGTGAGTGCCCTCCTTGGAACTAGTTGTTAAGACGCTTGTCTTCTAGCCCGAGGGTTGCGAGTTCAATTCCCGTTGAAAATCAGAATTTTTATAAAGAATCCCAGTCCCGTTTTCACTTAAGATCTCTTTTAACGTATTTCTGGTTGGTTGGAAGAGATTGCCACATGGCAATATACCCGCCAGGTTGTACTTATGCAACGAAAGTATAATACAATACAATACGAGTACATATCACATTTACTTTTTCTTTCACTATTGACTATGACAACATTCATTCTCTGATCTTTAATGACTATACATAAAGTGTAGAACGAAAACATTTTTTGGTTGGTTGGAAGAGATTGCCACATGGAATTAAAACCACCAAGTTATACTGTACAGCTAAATTGTAATACAATACAACGTAATTTGTAATTAATGATTTGTTAAAGTCAGAGAAAACGATGGAGTTATGTGAGAAGGTGTATAGATATGGAGGAAGCGAAGGATGTGTGTTATAACTGAAAAGTATTGGGTTCTTTCCGCTCTGTCTACCCCGATAGGGAGACGGCGTTATGGTATATATGTTGGTAATAAGCCTATAATATTTTACCCATAAGCACCACTTTATAAAGTGGCTTTAGGTGAAGGTGAATATAGATAAATTTAAGCAATTTAGTTTATCTTCACCTGACGATGAAGACGGAGGTCTTCGAAACCGGTAGTTAACTCAAAATAAACCAGTGGTGTACACAAAAATATAAAATAAGTCTTTTATTTATTTATTTTACTTCTTCTCACATAAAACATGGCACCACAAAGTGAAACTAAAGTCTTTTCGAAGATTCAAGAAACCTTTAATTATTTATTTTCATTCTTTTGTGTACATGGCACAGAAAAACGGCGTAATGATATGTATATGTATAGTATGTAACATTTATCAAATTTTCTCTTAATACTCATTTCGCAATATTAATATTAATACGCAACATTTATTTTCTCTTAATACTCATTTCGCAATATTAATATTAATACGCAACATTTATTAAACGGCAATAAATTTAAAAAATCATTTATTTAATTTAAGCAATTTTAATGGCATAATAAGATGTAATCAATAATAAATAACAACGTAATTTGTACTAATCTTCTATCTGCGCGATCCTAAGATATCGATCTGTGTCATCTTGAATTATCGTATTGGATTATGTTGCTAATTACGAGTATATTTCGATACGGTGACAAATTATCAAACTTGTTATTTTTGGACATACGTCGGAATGTACCTGAGCCAATAGGTTTTTTTTTAATTTTTTTTTTTTATTCAATCGATTAATTAATGATTTTTCTTGTAAAAGATAAAGGCACTTAAGACAGTATAAAATATCTCAAGGTTTTTCTTAAAAACAACATTTCTTTTCTAAGCGAATACATATTTACACATATGATACATACTCGTATTATCACGTAATTTACCTGTCAGGATAAGCAGGGAAGAAAGAGAGCCAGACTTTCCTTTCTCGATACAACCTCTTCTACATCCAGACACCATCTTATGAGCGTCAGATTTTCCTATCTCGATATAACCTCTTCTATATCCAGACACCTTCTTATGAGGACCAGACTTTCCCTATCTCGATACAACCTCTTCTACTACATCCAAACACCTTATGAGTAACAGATTTCCCTATCTCGATACAACCTATTCTACATACAGACACCATCTTATGAGCGCCAGATTTTCCTATCTCGATACAACCTCTTCTACATGCAGACAACTTCTTGTGAGCGCCAGATTTCCCTATCTCGAACAACCTCTTCTACATCTAGACAACTTATTATGAGTGCCAGATTTCCCTATCTCGATACAACCTCTTCTACATCCAGACACTTTCTTATGAGCGCCAGATTTTCCTATCTCGATACAACCTTTTCTACATCCAGACACCTTCTTATGAGTGCCAGATTTCAGTTTCTTGATACAACCTCTTCTACATCCAGACACCTTATTATGAGCGCCAGATTTTCCTATCTCGACACAACCTCTTCTACATCCAGACACCTTCTTATGATAATATATAAACACTATACGCATATACACCTTCACCTAAAGCCACATGTGTCACACTATCACATATCAGAAAATAAATAAAGGTTTCTTTGTAGTTCGTCTTTTCTTGTTAAGTTTTCCGCGGTTGTCTTATCGAATATATTTTTATAAGCATATCCAGATGCGGGGAGTACCTAATCTTATGACAGCATCCACTACCAGATCTGTACACTTGACTTATGTGAATTTATTCTTAATTTTAATAATAATTGGAATCTCTAAAAGGAAGATCTACTCACTAAAGCGACACTTTATAGATTGTCGTTTTAATAATCTTATTTTGTTGAATTTAATGCCATAGATTATTTCCTGTTGCGTTTTGTGACTTATATAATTGGATATCCTCAAAAGTTCAATATGTTGTGCATATTTTGGATGAGCATATCCATGACTTAAATGATATCTATTATTTCAAAAAGAACATAAATAACATGCTGGTTTCCTTCGATATGCCATCGGATCCAGTACAGCGGTGTGACCGGTGAGTTTGCTGGTGGGTAACGGTTTACTCTCTTGCTCCACGGCACAGCTTCGCTTTTCAATTGAATTGACGTTGAAATGGCGAGGGGATCCTCGACTTCGAGGCCCAGCAACGATCAAAGATTTTGGCTAATCACTCTTTTGTTCTGTACCATAAATATCTCAGGAAACTAGCTTATATTTGTGACGCGTTACTACGTTAGAAGGCAGTATTTTTTTTATTAACGTTCATATTTTTACACCCATAATGTATATTAGCCATATATTTTGCCACTTTTAGACCATCCAATTTAAAATTTACATCTAAATCACGATTATGCGCGGAATGCCGCCTCAAAGTCTGACAAAGCCACCTCCAATTCTGGCCAAATAGATATATCCGCGTTACTGGAACAAAACATTCAAAAAGTCACTCTTAGCCAATGCTAGGGGTGTGCCAACGTTTCGAGTTACCGATAATCGAAAATCGAATCTCATACATACATATCATGACGTCGTGCCCCTTGTGGGGAAGGCAGACATAACAGATCTCTAACAACATTTTCGCCTTCTTCACATTAATTTATCACTCATTTCTAAAATTTTGTCATGATGTAGCCATGTTTTAGTCGGTATTTATTTACCTCTTATAAACATCCCTTGCACTTCTGCCTTATATACTGGCTTAGGCATATTTACGTTGTTAATTTTCTCCACATGTCCTAACGATCTTAAAGCGCCTTTCCTAATCTTACTTAAAATATCCATTTCATCCATAGATTAAATTCTGATTTCTTCGTTCCTACTTCTTTCATACATTGACACTCCGTAAATCGTTAATAGTGCTCGCTCTCTTCAGTAGTAACGTTACTTTTATCTTTCATATGTTTAGTCCTAGTCTCCCTTCCATACGTCAAGGTTGGTGCCCAACACACTTTTATGTAGAAATCAGAGGATTTATATGAAGAGATATATTATTTGACCATAATTAGGACAGTAGTGACATACGGGTGCGAAGCGTGGACGATGACAGCAAGATACGCAGAGAAGCTGGACACATTTGAGAGGACAGTGTTACGTAAAATCCTGGGGGCCGTGAAAGATGGCGAAACCTGGAAAATAAGATACAATGATTAGCTGATAGCATCTATAAAGCTCCCAAACTCTCTGTACATGCCAGACTGAGCAGACTGAGATGGGCTGGGCATGTGCAGAGAATTCCGTCATCACGGGTACCTAAGAGGATCCTTGAGGGACATCCGGGCGGAAGAAGAACGGTCGGTAGACCTAGGCTACGATGGGAGGACGAGGTGAAAAAGGACGCGACCCAGTGACAGATTGGAGGGCCGCGGCGGGAGACAGAAGGAGTTGGAGATGAGGATTGATGGAGGCCAAGGCCCGATATTAGCTGTAGAGCCATCGAAGAAGAATAATATATAATATATTATTTGTAATCAATCAATGATAGTGGGTTCGAATCCCGAGTTAGAGCGCCTTTTATTATAAATTGTCCTTATATTATTGTTATTTTTATAATATTATATTGCCCATATGTTCTCCGAATCGATAAAAAAATTGAATCAGAAAAGATATCGCACCCCTATCGATGTTCAATATGTTTTATGACTCTCCTAAAATTCTTCCAAAGCGAAATTCAATCGAAAACGCGTAAATATTGGACTTTATTGCGACAGCCTGGCATATTAGAATAATACTGCTCCAGAGGTCGTGTGGCTGCGACATTCCTCAAATATTTGATAGCATTAATCCTTGCCTGTTATTTGTATAAATTTGGCTACCTCTATTACACAGGCCCATTACGTTGGAGCTAATTTATTTATACGGGTATACATATATATGCTATCTTCTGAATTTTACTCCCCTTTGGACAGCATCAAGGATCCAACTTTACGTTCCTCAATAATAAAAAAATTGTATTAATGTTTTTTTCGTTATTCTTCTAAAGTTCCTGGTTGTAGACATTATTACTGATTTCATTTTAGGTTGCTCAGTCAAATCACTGTGCATTACTTTATTTGTTTACTTTTTTCTGGTACCTTCTGAATCTTAGTCACGTTTAGTTAGCGTCGGTTGTCTGATTCTCAATCAAATGACTTAATTTTTTTTTAAATATGTTTTTATAATCTTCTGAATTCATATTCTGTTTGAATGGCGTCTAGGTTCCAAATTTAGGTTCCTCAATCAAATCATTGTATATTTAACGTTAATCTTCCGAAGTTTTCTTGACTGTGGACATTATCACTAACTTTAGGTTGCTAAGCCGAATGACTGCATTTTTTTATTTGTTTACTGTTTTATGTTACCTTATGATTTTTTTTTATCACGTTTGGTTAGCTTAGCTTGTCGAATTCTTTACCAAATAACTTCGCTTTTTTTTAAATTTGTTTTTGTATCTTCCGAATTCGTACTCCATTTAAATAGCGCCCAGGTTCCAACTTACGGTTCCTCAGTCAAATCATTGCATTTTTATGCCAACTATTGAATTTTCCCTAATTTGCATAACTTTAGGTTCATGAGCCATTTCGCTGCATTTTTGGTCACTTTATTGTGACAGAAACTCGATGCAACATATTGAAGAAGGTGATAGAGGGTATCAGAATAAACAAAAAACATGCATATACTTAGTTACGACATTGACAAGTGTTGAACAATTAAACGTTTAAACAATGCTCTAATGAAATATTGTCCAGTTAACTATCGTAAAATGGAGAAATTTTGTTTGATTGTACCTTTTTTCATAACATACGAAAAACAAATGCATGTGAGTTTATTTATGCTGCGTGTTTACAATATTTAAATTAGAAAATATGTGAACTGTTCAAACATGAAAAAAAAGTGTTTTGTTTCGTAGCTTTCCATATTAAAATTCATAATATTCGTAGATCATGGAAATTGTAAATCATTAAAAATATTGCAAAAAAATTAAATATATTTTATCGAAGTCTCACTGTACTGTCGCGTATTCATAATAAGGGTTAACGACCAGGTACGGAGATTTAATGACAGCAATATTACGTATCGTGTCCCTGCTATAAATATGCTAATCGTGCCACCTTAGGACGCATTCATTCCGTATTAAAGTAGCAATTACTTATTAAATTTATTCGATTTTTATTTATAACATTTTAAACTTATTTGTTTTGTTATTATTGGAAGTGGAAAAGTGATAAAGATTTGATGTTTGTGGTGTTATTAAATATAATTATAAGTTTATAAATTAAACTTTGTTATTGCGTTATGTCTTTATGCTTCCTGTGCTATAGTTTGTTTTTTAAATTAACATTAAGAACTGATATCAAAACGTATATATACATTGAAGTATAATGTATGTCATTTAAACACAAAAAAACAATGTCCACCTCTTGCAGCTTCACAGATGTCTACTCTTTTGTCAAAATTTTCGATGACATTTTGGCATAATTGCTGTTCTAACTCACCAATAACGCGAATAATTTCGTCCTTCAACTCAGGAATTGATCAGGGGTCATTCTTATAGACCTAGTTTTTCACGTGATCTCAGAGAAAATACTCCAACGGTGTCAGATCACATGATCTTGGTGGCCAATTAACATCACCCTTTCCGGAGATAACAATACATAAAATAATTCAACAATTTAAAATAATTCAACAAGTTGTATTGTATACGACTCCATTTTTATATGCAATATTTCACACATAACACTTCTCAAATGTCACAAGACCCAGGCAAGTTCGCGACGCCATCTGTGTTTTATCCTAGAATTTAAAAAGCCGCTCAATTTGAAAGACCTTTTACGATCTTATTATTCCGACTAGAGTTTCAACCTTATTTACTTAGTCTGCATGACGAAGAATTAACTTAATACCTAGTATAACGTCTATATATCTGAAACGAATAGGCAACAAGGAAGACTTAATATAATCTTAGAATGGTTGGAAAAAAATTAACTGTACCAAAGTTAAAAAGTATTAGAAACGGAAAATAATATACCTACAACGAATGCTTATGGTAGATATGGAAGATACGATAATTACCATATGTGTGTAGATACAGATACCATATGTGTGTAGATACAGATCTCCATGATCTGTCTTCTCTATCTAACCCAAAAACGATATGTCGTGACCAGCGGCGGCTGGTCTCGAGGTGCGTTGGTGCGTTGAACCGGAGAAATAATTCGCAATAATTAAATTATATATTCGCAAACATGACTTCCAAAAATGTTAAATATTTTTGTGGATTCAATATGTATAAGAATACTGACAAATAGTACAAGTATTTTTATTTAAGTGAGAATTCAAAAATAATCAAGTAAAATTTAAAAAAAATATTCCTTTCAAATTGACCGGCCAAGTTGGCCAATACTACCGGAGCGATCTCCAATACGCACCGGACGGAAACGCTAATTCATATAGGGCAGACAGAGACATACAGTAAACCGTGAGACAGAGATATTTCTTATTCGGTCAGCGTCTCAAAGTACATAGGTGCGCTGAGCACCAACACACCTCAAGACCAGCCGTCGCTGGTCGTGAAGGTATGTTGGTAATTTGTTCGGTAGGTTTTCTGTAGTTACTTGTCAACTTTGTCTCCATACATATGATGAAAACTCCGAAAAGTTCCTAAGTAAAAGCTACACATGATACCTTCCAGCCTTCACACACACATAACATAGACAAACTCCGTGGTTGTGTTGGTAATAGGTCTATCTTTCTTCCTGGTGGTTACGAAATCGATTCCCATTGGAACCCAATTTATTTAAAAAAACGATTCTAGTCTAGTTTTCGCTTACAGCCTCTCTAACATGTTTCTGGTTGGTTGAAAGCTATACATACACGGTAATAAGCCCGTTAGGTTGTAATACGAGGCATATCCAGAAAGTAAGTGTACTGAATTTTTGTAGGTTACAATTTTTTTTATTTAAACAAAAAGTTACGTGGTTACCGTAGTACATATGTAAGCTATTTTTCGACATACATAGTCGCCATTCCTCTCAATACTGATGGTGAAGCGGGGTATCAACTTTTTTATGCCTTCCTCGAAGTAGTTTCCCGCCAACCCCTCCGTCCACTTCTCCACCTCCTCCTTTACCTCCTCGTCGGTTGAAAACCTTTTTCCACCCATGTGCAGCTTCAGGGAGGTAAAGAGATAGTAATCTGAAGGTGCTAGGTCAGGGGAATGCGCGGGATAGTTCAGGACATCCCATTTAAACGACGCGAGCAGTTCCTTCGTGGCGTTGGCCGTGTGTGGTCTTGCATTGTCGTGCAGCAGGCAGACTCCCTTTGTCAGCATGCCTCTCCTCTTGTTCTGAATCGCCCTCCGCAATTTTTTTAGGGTCTCACAGTATCTTGCAGAGTTGATGGTCTCCCCATGAGGCATATATTCAATTAAAATTATGCCTTGACAGTCCCAAAACATGGATGCCATGATTTTCTTGGCTGAAATTGTGGTTTTGAACTTTTTGGCGGAGGGTGAAGAGGTGTGACGCCACTGTTGAGACTGCCTTTTGGTTTCAGGCATATAGTGTGCAACCCAAGTTTCATCTCCAGTAACGATTGAGGGGAGAAATTCATCTCAATGTAGTTTGCAGCGCCTCAAAAACTCTTGCATTTTTACAAAATTTCGCAATTGGCGGGAGATTGGTTTGATATTTTTCACGAAACGTGTTGTCGCGTCGACATTTCTCAACGTACTGACCTCGAACCGGTCTCGTTGCGGAGGGGAAGGGTCAGGCTACACGGAAATGTAGCCAAAATGTCGAAAATAAAATCCATCCGGTCGTGAGAGCCTCAGTACACTTACTTTCTGGATACGCCTAGTATATACAACGGAAGTGTTATACATTAATACAATGATCTCTGTAATTATTTTTCTTATATATGAATTATCCTAAAATATTTTTATCTCATGCAAATAAATAACGCGTCAAAATTGTGTAATTGCTCGTCACTCAAAACGCGGTAAATGCAAAGTGGTGTAAAAATATTTTCTTGACATTTATCACAGAAGCACCTAAAACGCGCTAATCCGGGAGCATGGTGGAGATATTATCTACAACTGAAAAAAACCCTCGACGATTTTCTGTGAAGGTTTGTGTTAATGGAGACAATGTAGCTTGTATTTTCAAATTGAGGGCTGCGGAAACGTAATATTTCCATTTTTTTTTGCACAATTTTGCTATGTTATATTGTGGAACAAAAAACATGAAATCTTTTTCTGTACAATTTTGTTATATTATAGAACAAAAAATATAAAATCCATATTTTTTTACCTTCTCCCGTTTGGACATCGTCAGGGGTCCAATTTTTGGTTCCTTGGTCTAATAATTGTAGTTTTTGTGTGTTTCCTTTCTTTCTGACAATCTGAATTTTCCCCTCGTTTGGATTGCATCACAGTTTTTAAGAGTTCTTCAGGTAACAATTTTCGCACCGTGCAGAGTGTTGCTACCACTTAGCGAGCGGTGGTATTATCAACACGTGAGATGAGCCGCGAGCTTCGTGCCTACTCCGGTGGTTCTAAACCCGAAGGCTCAATCACTAGGGATGATGATCTCCCGGTCACGCTATTTAATATGTCCATATCACCGATTCGGATTTAAACATATCCGAATCGGTTATATGGACATATTGAATATCATATTCGGGTACAGGTACGAGAGGAAAAAAATCTTGAATATCCCAACATCATACATACAGACTAACCATCACGCCATTTCCCGGTCGTTGTAGACAGAGAGGGCAGAGTATCAACCTTTTTTTCTCTCAACACATTCTTCGCATCTTCCACATTCATACACCTCTTATACAAATCTTACGATTTGCCTGATAAACTTTGTTCTAATTCTTTCAAAATATTTTAAAACACTTGATCCAACCATCATTTTTATAATTTCCTCTACCGCTTGGTATACACTCATATTTGCACTAAATGTTGTTTTTTAGAAACTTTCGTCTTTCATTCATTCTTCATGCCTCAACCATCTCAGACTGCTCTTCTTAATCTTAGTTAACATATCAGCCTTAAGTTTACACCCATCCCTAATCACTTCATTTCGTGTCTCAACAAAATCTCAGCAGAATGATATTAACCTTTCCCTTCTTGTGCTAAAAAAATCCGCTCGTTTCGGTGCTGTGATTCAATACACATGTAAAAATGAGCGATTTAAAATCGAAAAAATAAGAATATTCATAGCCAATCGCTTTTAAATTAATTAAATTTTAAGTCAAAAGGGATAAAAATTTTAATTTAATTGCTGAAAACATGAAAAAAAAAACATCGGCCGACGTTCACAAAAAAGACGAAGCGACGACCTCGATTGGATGCCCTAGAGCTACTGAAGCGAGAGAAGCGAGCGAACTGATATTCTATTCCTTGCGTTCCCATATACCGAAGTAGAGTGAGAGTGAGACGTGAATAGCGTCGCTTCTCACCAATAGGGTTTTTTTTAGAATTTATATACCTACGTTACACACTGGCACACGTTTGATTGTATTTGTGAATTTATTCCCGATTTTCACAAAATATCTCTGATATGGCCGATAAGTGCTAATTGTTATTAATATTATTTTTTTATTCAATGCGTAAATGTATTACGGAGAAATACCTAAAATCTGAACCCAGTATTTATTATATTTATAGAGATATTAAAGTTTTTAGAAGCAATGTGTACTAGTTACACATCACAGCGAAGGAAGGGTTAAAGATGTCTTAATTGAAAGCCAGACTAGAACCATTTTGGAAAGCAAGTGTATTACCTACTAAGTTCTGAAGGTGCTCAAATTATGCTTTACGGAATAATTATTCGCAATCGTTCATCTAAACGATATAAATATTTATTTATCCTCAAGATACCCAGACCTTTGATGCCCCTTTATTTTAAGTAAAAAGTTGCAAGGTGCGTGCAGCTCAGGTAAGTTTCAGCTTATCTGATGATTGGATGCGGTAACAAGAAGCGAATAGGCAGACTAAGTGTTTTAGAGTGTCAGTCTTCTGAATGTCTTCAAAATATACAATATCTTCCATTTTAAACCGAGGTGCATGGCCGGATCTAAACCTGAATATATCCAAACCACACCAAGTACTCTTTTTCACCCTGCTTTACACACCAGTTTTTCGCCCTTTTGGGAGATAGAGAAGGAAAACAGTCTTGTGGATTTATCGTCAGGAGGCAATCTCTTCCAACCAACTAGATAAAAGTAAATAAAGCAAGTTTAATTTTATTTATTTTTATTTATTTATTACACATGACAAGAAATATACACAATTTGAGAAAAACCACAGATAATTTGATTTGGACATACAATTTTAATTGATCTTATGTTTGTTGCCTTTCATTTGTCGTATCCCCAGTAAACTAGGCTTTTGCCTGTATCTCACTGAGGATATTTAGCATGAGAAAAATAAATCGATACTTCTTTCCGATTTTTGATTACACAGAAACAAAACCCCGTTGCACGCTCTCATCAACCTGACAATGACACTCAACTACAACTGGAAACATCTTGCGAAATTCAACTCCTCACACATCATCACTCCAGAAATACCAAAAATATTCATCCCACACTATACCGCACACAATCATAAGAATAACAATTAAAATCAAAACAAAAGAAAATTACACAGAAACACAAATACAAAAACAACCAAAATTAAAACAACAAGAAGAAACCCACATTCACGAGCTCACATAAATCCCTTCCTCTCGTCATTCATCCTGAAAGCCCCAAGTACTCAAAATCCTGTCGCAATAACAACCACGCTCCGATCGACTGTCTAAATGGTTTTCCTACCTTTACCTTTATTGAAGTCGGCACGCCATTGTATGTAATGGGTAGCAAACAAATTCAAATGACTATATATCCCCACGAAGTTCATGAAAGACGAACATTCCATTTTTTAAACATGTAGTATGTTGATGCGGGGAAGTACCTGATCTTATAGTTGCAGCCACCATCGTCTTATCCCTACACTCGACTTGTTGTTTTTTTGTAATGTTTTTATCTGTCAATAATAGTGGGCTTAACGGCGCTATATAAATAGTACTAGTATAATCATTATATAACCAGTTATCAACACCAGCTGGTTCTCTCACCCGAACTTGTTGATACCCCTCACCCTTCTCTCTAACGTCTGATGTGTAAGTTTTGCACAAATGATCTTATTTGTTTACCAAGTAATATTGCATTGATTGAATTGCGACATTAGCTTGGACGGCGTGCAATAGGAAATAAAGTCAATATAACATTAAGACATATATACTCGAACCGGACTGTATCAAAATCTGCTAAGATGATTGCCTACAATAGTATTTTGGTGCCAACTTTGATGTATTGGAGTGAATGAGGGGTGTGGAAAAAGAGGATCAGAATAAATGTTGTAAAAAATACATGCATTGAGAATAATAGATGAAATGACAATGTATGATAGAATACGCAATGAAATGATGAGGGATGAAGAGTACGCTGAGGTGGTTTAAGCATGTGGTTGTTCATTATTAAACCAAAATGTAGTAAGTATATAAAATGTTATCAAATGATAAAGGATGAATGTGAACTGTTATCAAATGATATGGAATGAATGTGAACTGTTATCAAATGATTAAGGATGAATGTGAACTGTTATCAAATGATTAGGGATGAATGTGAACTTAAGGCTGATGTGTTTAGTAAGATGAAGAAGATCACTCTGAGATAGTATGGGCTTGTGGGATGAATAAATGAAGAAATAATAAGAAACCAGTTATATAGTGCAAATGTAGGTGGAAGGCGTGTTAGAGGAAGATTAACGAAAGTGGTTCGAACAAGCGAAATATATTCTGAAAGAAGGAAACTTAAAAAGTCAGAGTAGGAGTTACATAAGAAAGAGTATGGATGTAGAAAAATTGAAAGATAGGTGTCGCGATCTAGTGCTCTCTTCTCTTTGACGGTATGTACAAGTATGTATATAAAGGATCTTTCAAATTGAGCGTTTTTTTTTAAATTCTTGGATAAAACACAGATGGCGTCGCGAACTTGCCTGGGTCTTGTGACATAAGTGTAATGTATGATATTTATAAAAATGGAGTTGTATACAATACAACAACGGGTTCAAATTGTTGAATTATTTTATGTATTGTAATCTCCTTAAACGGCGATGTTAATTGTCCACCATGATTATGTGATGTGACACCGTTGGACTATTTTCTCTGTGTTTACGTGAAAAGTCAGGTCTATAAGAATGCCCCCCGATTAATTACTGAGCTGAAGGACGAAATTATTCGCGTTATTGGTGAGTTAGAACCGCAATTATGCCAAAATGTCATCGAAAATTTTGACAAAAGAGTGGACATCTGTGGAGCTGCAAGAGGTGGACATTTTGCGGATATTGTTTTTTTTTGTGTTTAACACTTGCCTTACTGTGCTAAAAAAATCCACCAACCACGGTGCTGGACGCTAAGCGTCCAGTAAAAAATGTATATTTTAAATTATGCAAAATCTGCTAGGTTATTTTTTGTAATTAGCTATAAAAATCCTTTTATTGTGAATTAAAACGTCGAATAATCAAATAAAATATAAGTCCTGGTCACTCGCTATCCATCATAGGGAGGCAAGTGTTAAATTTCATACATTATATTTCAATGACCAATAAGTAGTTTTTTGAAATCAGCGCAAATTGTGTGTTTTATAGAAGAATTTAAAAAAAAACCGCTCAATTTGAAAGACCCTTTATCATTTGACATTTGTATGAGAACGTTGTATAAGAGTTTAAGGATGTGTGTCGAAATAGGATAGTCTGGAACTTTCTGTTCTGTTTGCCTACTCTGACAAGGAAATTGCTTGAAGTTATGTACCATATGCATTGATCAACTCAGAATTATTTACGCTGACTTCTAGAATGCTAGATTGAACAAATGTTATACATATCATAATTTCTTTCCTTCTTTTAATCTGTGAATATTTTCTCGGATACGGTTCAGCACCCACTGATCAATCAATAACATGCCGGAGAAGACGTTTTCTTGACAAAATAATAAGATATCAATTTGTCTAAGTAACGCTACAATCGGTTCCTGGAAATGTATATCAGGTCTTGGTATAATTGGAGAAGTGGAAAAAACTCATTTCATTGCAGGAAGAGTATGAACGTAAATTTTTTTAAATGCGTTTTAAAATATATTTATTAGAAATTCAATTTTTTTTTGTAGTGTCTTGTTTTTTTTTAATAACGATTTTTAACTTTATTTTGAGAAAAAATACTACTTGATGAACACATATCCATAAGGGCTGTTTCGTTTTATTAGATCATCCCTCAACTTTCACGAATCAAAGGTTTTGATTTTAACTTTCTGAAACTCCATATAAGAATGTTTAATAATAAATTACTTTTTTATTAGTTTAGTCCAGTGTTCCCCAACCTTTTTAGACCTGTGGATCGGTAAAAAAAGGATTTTTTTTCGCGGACCACTAATACTGAAATCAAAATGTTTTTTTTATTTAATATTTTTTTAATCTTATATTGTGACAGATGAACATGCTCGTATGTAACTACAATATAATTAACAAATATATATATATATATATATATATATATATATATATATATATATATATATATATATATATATATATATATATATATATATATATATATATATATATATATATATATATATATATATATATATATATATATATATATATATATATATATATATATATATATATATATATATATATATATATATATATATATATATATATATATATATATATATATATATATATATATATATATATATATATATATATATATATATATATATATATATATATATATATATATATATATATATATATATATATATATATATATATATATATATATATATATATATATATATATATATATATATATATATATATATATATATATATATATATATATATATATATATATATATATATATATATATATATATATATATATATATATATATATATATATATATATATATATAACAGTTAAATAATTTTAATTGTAACATTGTCTGATACAATTAAAATTTAACAAAAACAATGGGGTTTTTTTCAACAAACTAATGCGAAACTTGCTGTTGCATCTTTGCTAATTAATATATTGGATATTCTTGGCTGCAGTACTGTCTCTGACATTATTTTACTTGTATGTACTATTACTCTCACCGGTCCATTCCAAAATGAAAACAATTATATATTATGAAATTCTTGGAAATATATTTAGGTGGGGTTTTGCATCCGAGTTCACTATCCAAGAGCAAATATTTCCGTTCTCCCTAAGTGTATCTGAGAAGATTTATGACTGCCCATTCTGAGAAAACCAGCGACCATCGTGTCGCATTATCATACCAATTATATTTATTTAACAATTATTAAAAATACAAGTCAACGTGCAAGCGAAAAAATCCTATATTTAATATTTTTGCATGGCAAATTTCTTGAAATTCGGCATACTGTTTGCGGCCCGGCGGAAAGTCTCCGCGGCCCGGCACCGGGCCGCGGACCACCGGTTGGGGAACACTGGTTTAGTCAAATACTTTATTTCGCTTTATTCAATAGTATAACCCTATCGGTTTAAAGGTTTTCATCTCATCATAAGGGAGCACGAACAAGACTTATGTTGTGTTGTATTACACTTTCGTTATATACAGTACAACCTGGCAAGCTTATTGCCATGTGGCAATCTCTTCTAACCAACCAAATAGATGTTAAAGAGGCATTAAAAATAAACTTGATTGGATTTTTTTAATGTTGGTTCCAGCGGGATTTGAATCCGCAACCTCCGGGCTGAGAGACAGGCGTCTTATCAACTAGGCTATGTTCGACAATTGATACCTACATAAACGATTCTAACGGTAAAAAAATGAGTAAGGGATTTTGGGTTGAGGGAGGCAGGAGACAACTTCAGCAAGCAGCGGTGACATCTTAGGAATATGTATTTATCAGATGAAATAAATTACTTTTTTTATTCCGCTGATTTCATTTAACACCACTACACGTGTTTCAATTTCCTATCTCGAGGCTCTCTTCAGATGAAATAGTACAACTGGTGTCATATTTGATCTGAAGTATGTGAGTGTGGTCTATTGATCCAATGGAATAACTAAAGATAAAGAAAATCACCTCTCATCAAGGATTTCGTATGTCGAGGTGATTATGTATGTCGAGATAGGTAAGGCTAGCGCTGTGGCTATTTTGCCTACCCCAGCAGGGAAACAGTGTATGTATATATGATTAAAGAACAGTGGAACAATTTCAATTGGACAGTCTATTTTATAAGATCAGGGTTTGTTACTTATCGTTAGTAGGAATTTCAGTAAACTAGGTGTTGCCTAAGTACATATGAATATGAAAAAAGGGTTGATTTTTTTACTGATTTTTGATTATTATTAAATTCTTTTATCAAACATAATGATTATCTCGATACGTGTTGGGATCCAATTACGAGTAAATAACACGTAAGTCAACACATGGCGTACAATACAACTTTTTTAATGTTTAATATGTACTGCACTGAACTACTCGTAACATAGATCTATTGCCACTGTATCCTTTGAAAAGCGAGTAATGTTGCATCTACGATAATTCAATTCTCGGAACAATTAGCAGAGCAGTCAGTGTATCGTGTGATCAAAGGTTCGTTAGGGAGATGACGCGAAGGATGCGCGGTATAACGGTTCCCGACACGTTCTCCTGAACTCTCTATTTCTCATCATTTTGGATGTATTTAAGTTCAAACTGTTATCAAATTAAAATTGTTCCCTAATCGTCGAAATATTCTTCAATTCTTTTTATGACTTTCAATAGTCAACACAACCTCAGAATGTGATGTTTATTTAACACTTCATTCTAAAAATAATCCATCGGGTTTATTGCCAATAATGTTGGCAATCTCTTGCAACCAACCAGACAAAAAAATTGTGCAGCATTACTAATATAATGTCAAATGTCACACAAAGTGCAATTGTTTTAGTATTCTTCGATGGTTGTAATGTACTCGTACTATCAAATGTGGCACAAAGTGCAATTGTTTTAGTATTCTTCGATGGTTGTAATGTACTCGTACTATCAAATGTGGCACAAAGAACAATTGTTTTAGTATTCTTCGATGGTTGTAATGTACTCGTACTATCAAATGTGGCACAAAGTGCAATTGATTTAGCTTTCTGCAACAATTGAAATTAATTGTCAATTGTGACATAGAGTACGATCGTTTAAGTTACTCAAATATGATAACATATTGTCAATTGTGGCAAAAATATCAAGTCGTTCGGTATTTCTAATATATTGTCCAATGTCACACAATGTGTGATTGTTTTAATATATTTCAATGTTAGTAATGTATTATTAAATGTGGGTCAAAGTGCGATGGATTCAGCGTTCTGCCACGATTGAAATCAATTGTCAGTTTGACACGTACGATTGTTTTAGTATTCCTCAAAGATTGTAATATATTGTCAATTGTGGCAAAAATATCAATTTATTCAGCATTGTTTACGATTGCAATGTATTGTCAATTGTGACACAAAGTGCGATTGTTTTAATATTCTTCAATGGTTGTATGTGTTATCAAATTTTGCACAAAGTATAAATGATTCAATATTTTGCAACGATAGAAATAACATAAATAGTTAATCGTAGCACAGAGAACGGTTGTTTGAATATTCCTCAAAGGTAGTAACATATTGTTCATTGTGGCAAAAATATCTATTTCTGCAGCATTCTTCAATGGTTGTAATATATTGTCAATTGTGACACAAAGTGCAATTGTTTCAATATTCTTCAATGGTTGTAATGTGTTATTAAATATGACACAAAGTGCAATTGATTCAGCATTTCGCAACGATTGAAATAAATTGTCTGTTGTGACACCGAGTACGATTGTTTTAGTATTCCTCAAATGTGGTAATATGTTGTCAATTGTGGCAAAACTATCAATTTACTCAGCATTATTTAACGGTTGTAATAAATAATATTGTCAATTGTAACATAAAGTGTGATTGTTTTATTATTTTCCAAAGGTTCTAATGTATTGTCAATTGTGGCTCAAAATGCGATTGATTTATCGTTTATCAACGATTATAACGTATTGTCAATTGTGGCAAATAGAACGACAGATTGTGTGCTCTTCAACGGTTGTAACATAATATGATGCGAGTATATATTGTAAATTGTGGTAGTTGTTTATTTTTTCATTCGTTTATATACAAATATTCTGGATGATTATTTTATTTATTCTTAATTTTAATGTTCCTGATATAATTTTAGAAAAAAATCTGCGCCGAAGCCAACTCAGTACCAAAAGGTTCTTAAGCGATGTCACATGCTCATGTGTCCGTTATTAGATACAAGGGGAGTAAGAAAAGAAAGTCTAAGGTATTTAAAAAAATAAAGTTATTCCTTCCTGTGGGGTAGCTATAGAAACAACTAACTTTAAATACTTGTGATTTCTCCTAGTTTTAGACATGATTAATATAAAAAAAAACTGCCAAACTTGTCGTTAATTAATATAATTTAAGGCAGTGATCGAAAATTGACGATCGGGAAGATACAATTTTTAGTTGGGCTAAAATAACGGTATTATGTAATAACAATTTTTGGTATTTTTGTCAATTTTTTATGTATAAATATCTCACCCCCTTTTAACCTGTTTTGGGTATTAAATGAAGTTTATATAACATGAAGTTTATATAACATCTTTTTGTATGTGTTTGTACATGTTGATTTTTTAATACGGGATGTAACCATTTTATACTCATTTGTATAAAATATAAAACATTGTGTTTTCTTCCAATATATTTTTTATCACCATCGTATTTCAACACGCATCGTGATAAAAAGGTAAGTTACAATAAAGTTAAGTAAGTTAGTATACCTCGTAATGTGAGTTTCCAAACTAAATCACATGTTACTTATACTGTCCATGTCTTATATTGTTACAAGTATATATGTAAATATTGTCTATGGTCTTATTTATTTATTTTTAATAGCCACGCCCGGTTTATAAAAAAAAAATTGTTACAAAAATTATACAAAAAAAAACAAAATTCGAATTCAACAGTAAACAAAAGAACCTCAAAATATTATTATTTTATATTATTACATTTTCGTTGTATACAGTACAACCTGGCGGGCGTATTGTCATGTAGCAATCTCTTCCAACAACTAGAAAAATGTTAGTGTCCTTAAGCGAAAACCAGACTGGAATCCTTTTTTAAAAAATTTGCGTTCCAGCGGGATTTGAACCCGTAACCTCCGGGCTGGGAGACAGGCGTCTTACCAACTAGGCAACGAAGGTCGTTAAAATATATCATAAAGGAAAATAATACGGCGAAAATGAAATGTTTTAAATCTTGAGCTCGAAATCGAATAAACTTTTATGTACATGTAAACAAAACAGAAAAAGATAATGATATTACCCACAAGTAGTACATAAAAGATAATGACATTACCCACAAGTAGTACATAAAAGATAATGACATTACCCACAAGTAGTACATAAAAGATAATGACATTACCTACAAGTAGTACATAAAAGATAATGACATTACCCACAAGCAGTACATAAAAGATAATGACATTACCTACAAGTAGTACATAAAAAAATACGCTTTTTAATAATAAACTGCTTTAAAATAATGATTAATTTAAAATTAAATTAAATGAAATACTCTGCTACTTGAGAAATATGTTCTTAGACAACAGAAAGTTGAAACAAGATATTGAGTGGCAAGCTGAAACAGAAAAAAATGTTAACGATGCATCAAAACACATATTATATTCAAACTAACCATTGATGTATGTGAGTTAAACGTGGGCAGAGAAAATGAATGATAGGAACCACATGGAGATATTTAAAATATTCTTGATTTTAACTTGAGGAGAGCAAGTGAATATGTCCACTTCCATCGTGAGGAATAGAGAAAGGAGTGGAGAAAACGATAAATTTAACCTGAAGAAGGCATATGTTGAAATGCGGATAATACCTATGTAATAAATGTAGTGGAGAGAAAACAAAGCAAAGTGTTATTGTTATTCCATGGTATAAGAATTTGACTGGCTATTTTATTTTAGCATATGTAGATAATCAAACAAATCTAGGGGTTGTGACGTTTTTAAGTATTTGTTTGTTTTCAATATTTTTTTCTTTATTGTTTTTGTTTTAGTTAATACTAGTGATATGTTTTGTTTTGTGCTGTCTTGTTTGTTTTATAATATCATCATCACCATCAGCCTACATTCATCCACTACATGATATAGGTCTCTTCAAGTTGTTTCCAAGAAATCCTGTAAATTGCACATTGCTGCTACGTAATCGCTACTTGCTTACGTATTTCGTCCACCCAGCGTGCCTTCGGTATTCTTACAGGTCTAATTCTTCCTATTGGGTACCACTCGGTTACTTCATACGTCCAGCGATGATCTGTTGTTCGGGCGATGTGGCTAGCCCACTTCCACTTATGTCTTTTTGAAACCTCAGTAACATCAACTTTTGTTTGGGCGCGTATCCACTCATTGCCTTTACGGTCTCTTCTATTATAACCTAGCATGCACCTCTCCATGCTGCGTTGTGTTGTCTGGATCTTTTGATTAATTCGCACAGAAAGCGTCTATGTTTTACATCCATATGTTAGTACTGGTAAGATACATTGGTTAAAATAGCTTCTGTTTGAGACAGCCTGGGAGATCGCTCTTGAAAATGTGGTTCAATCGTCCAAAGTAACTCCAAGCTAGTTTTACTCTTCTATTTATTTCATTCAGGGTGCAATCCTCAAATGAAATACTTTGTCCTAAGTAGATCTATTGTTGGACTTGTTATAGCTGCGTTCCATCTTTCTGGATCGATGTGACATTAGCAAAGCGCTTCGACATGTATCATATTTTGTCTTTTTGATATTCATTTTCAAACCCGCTTGTTTGCTTGCCTCTGCCAGTTCCAGGATTTGGCCTTGTAGTTCCTCAGGATGTGTTTCGAACATAATAACATCTGAAAATCTAAGATGGCTCAGATATGAACCATTTATACAAATTCCTTTAGATTCCCATTCGAGCTTTTTGAAGACATTTTTGAAGACAAGAATAAAAAAATAAACAATATTCCGTCTTAAAAGAATTTATCATATCTATCCACGCGCCCAAATCATAAAAATGAATAATAAAAAAAAAACTCAAAATTACACCTTTCGGCGCGTTAACCCATTCATGTCTGGACCCTTTCAGGGATCATTGACACAAAGGTAATATTTTTTTTTATGCAAGGGCTAGCCACGCATAATGAACGCGTAGAATAATAGTTTACCGATAATGGTTTCTTGGTAAAACTTATTTGAGTTGGACAACGGTTATTTTGTGTTTACCGAGAATTGTTCATCTCGCCGGTAACTGGACGGAAGTTGGGACAACTCAATTGTAGGAAGGATTTCATTAAAAGTTTAAACGTGTTGAAAGGTTTTCAAAAATATACGCGGCTTGTTTTGAAAACGATTTTCGTTTTGGCACTACGGGATTGATTGTGTAAAGTTTTGTAACTGTTATGTTTTACTTATTTTTATATTATATTGTTTAGTATTGTATTAGAATTTCGTTGTATATGTTCACCCTGACGGGCTTAGGCTTTGTGGTAATATTTTACAACTAACCAGACATAATCTATTATATAATTAGCCTAATGCCATGAAGCCAAAAATTAAACAAAACCCACAGTGACCGTGAAGGTAAAATGAATATATATATATGCAGAAGCTACTGCATAAAGTATGTATTTACATTTTGAAAAAACCCGTCACTTATTTGAGTTCTGATTCAGTTGACGATGCAAACGATGATGATGGGCTAGCTTAACTATCCATTTTGAATATAATTGTTAATTAATTGACACCTTCAGGAATACCGCGTCACTAGCTTAAATTAATCGTGAACGATCAAAAAGAATTTCCATTGAACTTTTCTTAAGTTCTAAATAGTAAATTTACTTTTATTTCTTTCCAGCCCCGTATGGCGTTGCTGAGTAACCCGGGAGGAGTCCCGGGAGGCGCGGGTGCGGGGGGCGCGTCACATCCCTCAGCCCTTCAACACTATTTCAGTACGCAGGTGGCAGGATACCTAAAAGGGCATCATCATCAGCATCAACACCAGCATCTACACCAGCCCCAGTATGTGCAACAGCACCATCATCACTTGGGAGGACTGGGGCCTTTTGGACTTGCCCACCACCCACTTGAAGCAGTTGGGTTCCCGCAAGGTAGGATACTGTCTCCATATCTACTTTACTCTTCCTCGTGGAATTCACGGAACCTTCTATGGTGTCCGTTAATACCAATTTTATTTACAATGTCTTTACAGCTTAATGATAATACAATTATACCATACACATGAAAGTAATTATGAATTATCTGATAATTGAGCGGGACCAAAAGAGAGATCTGCGACAGCTTTATTGCAAAGTATGGATTTATCCATATCTCTATACCAATTTTTAATGGATATACTTGGATATTACTCTTAAAACACAAATAAAGATTTACGCACATGTTTATACATATAGGTACAAATTACTAAAATGAAAAATAGCAAACCCATTGTTGATTCACAAACATTTGTTGAATGTACTGAACAATTATTTACGCTATTCGGAAAGCTGTTAAAAGCGTCACCACTCGCATACGGAATGTTCTTGTTGAATGAATATTTTGATATAGATATCTTCCACAACTGTGTAAACAAATTGCGGATTAAACTCCATATTAGACGTAGATATAACGCAGTCACTTTACAGGGAAGCATGAACAACATGTTTTTGTTGTCATTATATGATAAATTAATAATAAATTTGACTTTTATTAAAATAATAATTAAAATTTTCATTAATATAAAGTGGAAATGTGAGAAAAAGGCACGGGAGAGGAAGCCCTAGGATAGTATGGTTGGATCAAGTTAAAACTATTTTGAAAGAAAGAAATTTAGAAAATCAGGGAAATCGTAGAAGTTGTATGAGAAGATGTATGGATGAGCAAAATGCGGAGCATGTATGTCGAAATTCGAAAGTCTGGTGTTTTTTCCTCTCTGCCTGCCCCACCAGGTAAACGTCATGATGGTTTGTATGTATGTCAGCATTTACTTTTTATTAATTTTAAATATTGTTATAAGGTATATCGCCTAGTCACCTTTACAAAATAGGTATTGTGGAGAATCCCTGCTGCGAGTGTGGTCTAGATTATAAGACTATAGACCATGTGTTTTTTGGTTGTCCTTTGCTAGACATATTTGATTTACTAAAGGCCGTGTCGCGTCTAATGCATGTTGCGTTTCTTCTTTCTTCGTGGAACTTTTCCACTTACAGATCGATTGTTAATTTTTTGCTTAATCAGCTAAATCAGATTGCTTTATCAGCTAAAACTTTAAATGCTTAATCAGATTGCTTAATCAGCTAAAATTTTAAATGGTCTAGAATCGTAATTTAAAATTATTTTTTTATTACAATGACTCACATAATTGCATTATGACTTGAATTTGATTACACAAATCATCCTAGTTTGGTAGGATTGCCTATTAAAATAATGGTATATCGTACCGTTGATAAATAAAATAATGGTATATCGTACCGTTGATAAATAAAATAATGGTATATCGTACCGTTGATAAATAAAATAATGGTATATAAATAAATCAATAAATATAGGTTTATTGACAGCAACATAGTATGCACAAAATATATTTAAATAACACATAAAAATGGCAGATAATACATTAAATACAGAAGCTATCAAAAAGGCTGGGCTCATCTAATAACATCCTCTCGGCCAAGATACACCCCACCAATATAGGGCGAATCCAGCCACGGGGACACCAGATGTCTTTCAGCCCACACCCTTATCGTACCGTTGATAAATAAAATAATGGTATATCGTACCGTTGATTATTAAAATGTATTAATAATAAAAGTGTTTAATTACACTTTCGTTATATACAGTACAACCTGGCGGGCGTATTGCCATAGGACAATCTCTATCAACCAGAAAGGTGTAAAAACCAGACTTGAGTAAAAAAATCTAGGTTTCAACGGGAATCGAACCCGTAACATCTGTGTTGGAAGTTAGGTCGTCGTAAGCACACACGTCAAAACTAGCCCAAAAAATCAATAATATACATATTTATTTAAATAATAGGGGACCGTCTAAAGGCGAACAGCTCTCACTGTGCCAAAACGGGCGCCACTTTTGATGATAGTGTGAAAAAGATAATGTAGATGCATACAATAAAAAAAATAAAAAAACGACAACATGTATATTCGTATAAATTAAACGCAATCAAATGTCAATATAATATTCACAATACTTAATATTTCAAGATACTAATATAACATATATCTTTCAAAGAAAGTTTAATAATATTATATGTTATTGTAAATATACGAGTATAATATATTCGTGCGCATAAATATGTACAAAAAATTCTCATGATGACGTGGAAACTTTCCATTTGATATGTTTCATACTCAGTTGACTGTGGGTGACTGAAATTGTGGATAACGGGGAACAACTGTTTTTCATTATAATTATTTGCATTTACCTTAAACCATCAAAATTTCTATTATGATGGATATACTCACTTGCATATTCTTTGATAACATCAGTGAACAAATTCCATATCTCAACTTCATTGTTAATTTTAAACGCATTTACTAGTTTTGAAATAATTTATCTAAATATTTAATCTTTACCAACTCACATGCAATTATCACTTTTTTTTTAAAGCGTGTTTAGTGTTCGTTGAAAACTCCGCAAAAGTGGATTAAACAGATTGATTTTAACATTTGATATAAAGCTTAAAATAAAAAAATAATAACTAAACACGTATGTTAGAAATTTTAAGCGGATGAAATTCGACTCCGAAGTAGAATGATGGGCACTACATGCTACATACAAATATACTTAACATATTTCGTTTCCCTGAAATGGGAGGCAGAGAGGAGAGAGCGTCAGATTTTCCTATCGTGATATACATCTTTCGTCTCTTCTACATTCATATATCTTCTCATACAAATCCTACGATTTCTCCGACTCTTTACCTTTATTTTTTTTAATATCAATTACTTGATCTAACCATCGTTTCCTTGATCTTCCGTTACCATGCCATTCACGGGCATTTTCACTGTATATGTGTTTCTTACGTTGTACTACAGCTTAGCAGAAATAGTTAGTTATTATCTTGAACGACGTGTAGCGATAGGAAGTAAAGTCAATAGGGCAATAAAATGTATAACGATGTAATGCATTCAAGAAGTTATCGCTAGTTGATGTGCTTGTTAAACCAGTTTTTTTTAATAGGCAATCCAACTAAACTAGGATTATTTGTGTCGCCAAATTAAATACATTGTGCAATTATATGCATTAACATAATAAAACCAATTAAAAAAAATTCTAAGCAAAATTTCAACAGATTAAGCTTAAAAAATTTAACAATCCGTCTATAAATGGAAAAGTTCCTCGACAAAAGAAGAAACGCAACATTCATTAGACGCTGTCGAGATATGTTCTATAGTAAATTCTGTTAAACCTGTTAATATGTATGGAAAACGATAACTCTGCAATTTTTCATATGGAGAAATTCAAAATAAATAAATTTAAACCAAACTTATCTTCCTATAATTTTCGAGAATTTTTTTCTTTTCTGTGGGCAACGATTTGAAACTAATCTAAATACCTTTGAATATTTCTATGGCGAAAGTAAAAAAACTGTTACAAACGTTTTACTTATTATTATTGTAATTTCTAAGTATCTAATGCCGTGAATATAAATAATCTTACCGTTATAATTAATCTCTTTCAAACAATTTATACATCGCCGTTTACAGAGCAGACTCTCTTCAATGGTGCTCTTACTTGAGATTCGAACCCATTATTGACAGTTGAAAGATATGGCAAAATAAACATTAATAAGTTAAGTGTAGAAGATGTGGCTATTAGATAAGGTACTTATCTGCATATGTTAAGAAAAACATATT
Organism: Odontocerum albicorne; assembly: GCA_949825065.1. Taxonomy (NCBI): domain Eukaryota; kingdom Metazoa; phylum Arthropoda; class Insecta; order Trichoptera; family Odontoceridae; genus Odontocerum; species Odontocerum albicorne. Next base: position 9,827,220 of record OX463865.1, read on the forward strand.
TGATAAAAAAAACTTACGAAGGGAAGATGTACTGCAAAGAAAGCTTTATAGATCTTCCGATATGTGATAGTAACGCATTCGACTTTAGATGTAGTATTGTGTATAATGTTCATATATAATCATACATTTAGATATTACATCCAAAAAATATGTCTTCAAAAACTTATAAATCGGCGCACGCCACCCAACAACAAAAAGACAAGTTATATAGTAACGTTTTAAATGTTAGAATGCAGACTCTCTTCAACAGTGGTATTTAATAAACAAATAAATAGTAATTTTTAAAGATTGTTTGTTACAAGTCACACTACAAAGGCTGGCGGCGGCTATCGATTAATTATACATATCTATTGCAATCAATTTCTCAGTTTTCGACAAACATTTTCATTTCCGACCCTTGTTGGCCATGGTGCATATTTAACTGTATCTTATGAATAAACTTCAATAAAATATTTAATATTCTTTTTTAACTTTATTTAACATTTTAATAAAATAAACTTTCGGCCCAAGAACGGAACCTTGCGGAACTCAATTTTCGATAAAATAATATAAATTTGTATATGCCTAACCAATCACCCTTATTTGGGGAATCGATCGATTCCCCAACTCCACAAATGTTGCTCGATAATGTCAAAGTGGCCGTGAAAAGCGCAAGGCGGCGTAAATTAGGAACGATAAATCTACCCCCGCCACACCACTACTGGGTTGGGGGGAGAGGGTGTACATATCTACTCGTATATATATATATATTGAGAAAAATTCCATTTTCGTGCTACGCCGTTTTTTCAATTAAGATTTTTCTGTTACAGTTATGAAATTTATATAACATGGCAGATCAATTTCTAGTTTTGATGTGAAGGTCGAATTCGTAGTTCGATCTAAATACTAATTTCGTACCTTAAAATTTAATAATTAGTATTTAGAGTCAGACCTTACACGCTCCAAACTTTAAAGTGAGATAGTGAATCGATGTTTCTCCCTCATTTAAGGAAGCTAAAACTAAATTGTACTTAATTTGGATTATTATTTTTGAAGTGAAAAAAGTTAGAATTTAGTATTAGGTGTAAAGGTTGAACTATGAATTTAGACCTAAGTGTAATAACATGAAGACTTAAAATGTAATATATTTTCCCTATATAACTTATGTAATTTTTCATATTTAACCATAAAAAACAAGTTAGTAAGTTAACAATATTACGATACGATAGAGTGAGTTTTATTGAGTGAAATTTTTTTTTATTTTTTTCATCCACAACACAACATTAACATTTTACATATTTTATCGAAAAGGTACAATTATAATATAACAACGCAAATAAACACCATTTTGTAGAAATATAATATAGAACCATTTTACCAGGCAAGGCGTGTAACGAAGTGGTATCATTCCTTAATCACAAATTTCATATATTTGTCTTAAATACTAAACACTCAACTGAAATATTCACACTCTACATTATCATCTTCACAAATATATAATTTCAGCCGTTTCATAATCTCATCAACCACATAAATTTTTTTTTATTTATTTTTATTGTGATATTTCGTGAAAAAATATGGATACCAATGCGGGTGGGTATAGCGGCACTGGTATCACGTAACTTAAAGGGGGCAATATATGCCTCTTATACATCCATACACCTCATACAGCTTCTACGATTTATCTGACTTTATACATTTCCTTCTTTAAAAATATCGTCCACTTGATTCAACTATACTGAATTTTCTCTCATTCGTTCCACACTCCCAAACCATCATCAGAGTGCTCTTCTTCATCTTGCTGAACACATCAGTCTTAAGTTCACATTCATCCCTAATCGCTTCAATCCGTATTCTGTCATACATTGTCACCCCATGTATTAATCTAAGTGCACGTCTTTCTACATCATTTATTCAGCTCTTTGCAATCTTGTTCTAAGTCTATATTTCACTCTTATACATCTAAATTGGTGCTAAAATACTGTTGTGGACAATCATGTTGGTACTGCCCGGTTTGAGTTTAAATATTTTGCTTTTGTTTCTTATCGCTACACGCCGTTCAATATCCCTCATAACTCTTTCACCACCTGAAAAAATACTAAATAGCAAAATTCTTTAACTTGCAATATTCGTTGTATGTATATATTTGTCGTCAAATCAAGACTACCATATCCACTGTGCGTCGGCACTAAAAACAAACCTCTTAACAACAATAGACCGAGTATGACGACCTCTGCCCTTCGCTTGTAGCCTCCCTCCTCCACTCCAAAATCTCCCCCTCTCCCATTTACCATTTTCTCTCCGCACTCTCCGGGAGCTATAAGCGGCTTATCTTCCCCTCCCCCATCGCCGCCTCCCTTCTCGCACTCCGGTGTGCCGCGTAGCCTGGTTCGATTGCAGCTGCTCTGCAGAGTTTGTCAAGCGAGGCCTGGTTGTCGCGCTATAGGCCATTACTTATAAACGTTTGTATATTCAGGAGTCCACAACCAATTTGAGTAAATTAAGACAATTCTTACGTTGCATTTATGAAAAAGCGTGAACTAATCAAGCATTCGTATAGTAACCTCCAAGGCCATTTCGATAAAATATTTGACTTAAAACCGGTCGTTTTCGGGATCGATTCCCGATGGTACTAGTTTTTTTTAAGTGTTCATTTTAGTAACATTAACCAACTGCGAGCTTCGTGCCTACTCCAGTGATATCTAACCCCCGATTTTCGATTAATTAGACCAAAGACAATATTATTTTTCACGCTTTTCGATTTGTACCCATAGCTAATTATAATATGTTAATGGGTACACAACGAAACAATCGATGAATTTTTATGGAAAACATTGACATTTTTTAAAGCAATCATATTTAAGAGTGTAGCCGGGAGACAAAATTGTCTTCAAACTCCATGATCAAGCCTTTGTGTTTCAGAATCACTAAAGTAGACATGTTACTCACTGTTAGTCGCCGTACGTGTTGAAAATACTGCAATATGTGAAGTGGAAAAACCACGTCTAGTACGCGTTAGTATTATTACAAGACTGAAAGATATCTCAATCTTTCTTACAGCTTTTTATTTTTAATATATATTTTTAAATAACAAATATGACCGAAGGTATAGATATTCTTACACCCCCGAATACTAGGCGAAAAAAATGCCTGTGTGTTCGAGGGGAGTAGCACAGCGCGAGGTTCGAACCAGCGACCTTCTTCATGGAAGTCCAGTGTCTTACCGCGCGGCCATGCACCTTTTTTATTATATTGTATTTTACGAACTTGATATCGGATATTTTGATCGAACGAATGAAGAACTAAGAAGAGGCACATCTAGGAAATAATTTAATTGTTTTTTTTTTTATTGAGAGAATGGCAAGAAGTATGAGAAAGAAAAGAGATAAATATATCAGCAGAGGCTACAAAAAGGTTCAATGAGTTATTTGTCCGAAAACGGAACTCTGATAATGTCAAAACAAGTTCGAGTCCTTGTTTTGCATTCCTGGTCACTATTTAAAACAAAAAAAATAACCGATTTGATTTTCTATTTGGTCAAAAAGCACCTTTTGCTTCAAGTAATATAATTATTCATTTTGTTAAACCGAATGATTCGATTAATTCTTTGATATTATGCGAAGCGTGATTATACAAAATTGTGAAATGACAATTATTTAGTCGCGTGCCAAACGCTGATTGTAATCTATCCACGTGATATCCACCCACAGGTTTGACTGCGCATAAATTACCACGATTGGAAACATGTGAGTGAAGGAGTGCTAAAATCAGGAGGAAAGAGCATATCACTATACAAGTTCAATCTTGTTTTGATTCCTCATAAATTGGCAGCTTAAAATAGAGGTTTTCAACCTTATCGTTATGGATGGGAATTTTTTTTATTTCTTTAAATACATGATTTTTAGAGGGAATTAATTTTACTTGCATCTTATTTTGATTTGAAAAACGATGATTACAGTATAATATTCTAAAAGGACAATTTCGAAATAACGCTGTTTCAAGAGCAGACTATCCTTAAAGGCACTTGAAATCGGGATGCAAACTCAATATTATTGACAGATTAAAATAATATATAAGTTGAGTGTAAGGATAGCATGGCTCCCCGTAACAATGTAAGTTTAAAAAAAATATATTTGGTAAGAAAACCGCAAAAAAACTTACCGAGGAAAGACGAACTATAAAGAACCCTTCGTAGATCTTTCAATATGTGATAGTAACACATTCGGCTTTAGGTGTTGTGTGGTGTGTGTGTGTGTGTATAGTGTTCATATATAATCATTAATTTTGAAAAGACCCCCTAGAGGAGGTGTCTCCAAGTGCTCTCTAAAGCTGCACATGTCACCCATATCTTAGATGCTGACCATTCCACACAACAGGATCAGCAAACGTAAAAGACCTGCCATAGTTCTCTGACCTATTGGATTAATTCAGATTAATTAGTTTGTTCGATGAATACTAAATCAACTTCAAGGTTCTACTTCTCTTCAAAGGTCCATCTCTCAGACACAGACTCTAAAGACACAATAGACACAAAATTAATGAACGGGAGTAGAACAACAATTTAACAAAAAAAAATATTCCTACAGTTAAAAGTAATGTTCAAATTTCAAATATGCACTGTTTATAAAACAAGATACTAATATAGCGCTGTTTTGTCATATATTATATAATATTAAGACCTCCGTGGATTAATTAATAAGACTCTTTACTTCCAACCAGGTGTTTTAGGTTTGATTCCCGACGGTATCCGAGAAATGTGGTAAAATATTAATTTGGTAACAATAATCACACGACCTAGAGTATGAGTGTTGTGTCTTAACGTGCGGGGTAGTATTGGCAACACGGTCGGCGACGAGCCGTAGTAGGTTTGAATACAATATTGTCTCCCAGCCACGTGCTTCATTATTTCTGAAACTCAAATTCTTCTTTTTTTTTCGTATGGCACACTTCAACATATCCGAATAGGTGATTCGGACAAATTAAAGGGATTGATCGGAAGGCAATATTTTCTTTAGCCTCAGTAAGCGAACCTTTGTGTTTCTGGAGTAACCATAAAACTCGCGGTTGGTCATTGCAAGTGTTGATAACATATTACTGATCTTGAAGGGACATCCACATTGGCACATATCTAATGCGTGCCAATATTGTGATCCAGGAATGGTATATATATATTTTTGATACCATTGGGAATTGAACCTGCGCCACTGTGTGGAAATCAAGCATCATAACATCTAGGCCACGGACGTCGTCACCAATTGAGATTTGTTCAGGTGTACCATACGAATGAAAAATTGAATTGACTAGATTTTATTAAGAGAGCGTTATTATGAAGACATACACACCATACATACCACCTTTCCATTTCCCTGTCGTCGCTGATAAAGAAGACAGAGGGCTAGACTTTCCTATTTCGAATTACATGTATCACCTCTTCAACATCCAAAAATCCTCTCATACAACTCCTACGACTTCTCAGATTTTTTACATTTCCGTTTTTCAAAATATTTCGTTTGATTCAACCACACTTAATCTTTATTTACCACGCCTTACACTCACAATGTCAGTATATATTTGCTTTCTTAATCTTTCTTCATTCCTTTGTTCAACATGTCCAAACCATCTCAGAGTGATTGACACACTAAATATTATTCTAAGTGAACGCAGTACATGTAGAAATACATGATTCATTCGTCTCCTTTTAGTATTTTTTCACGACTACGTTTCACTCTCATACGTCAAAGTTGGTAATAAATACTTTTGCACATTGTCGTCTAAACAGATTTTAATACTATCCGTATCAAGTATGTTTGTATCCGGTTGCTTGGAAGAAATTGTCGCTTGGCAATTAGCCTGCCAGATTGTTTTTGCAATGAAGTGTTAAATAAATAAGTAAATGTACAGTACCCGGCGGTAAGTAATACACACCGTCTCATTCATACACGTATTCCGTCGCGATTTGTCAGTCTTTCTACATAACAGCTCTTTCTAGATACCGTACTGTTAGCGCATCGTGCGACAGAGACGACGCTCTACAAAGCCGAAGTTAGCCGATTATGGCCGATACATCTCTAGTAACTCTTCCATAATCTGAGAAAATACTTGTTGATAAGATATACGTTGCGAAAAAAAAACTATGTTAGAAAAACTACAAAATTTCCATTTTGGCAGCGTATAAGGTACCTGAATGAAACATACGATATTCCCAGTTTGTCAGTTTTCTTTATCTTCGTCATCCACTCATCTCACGCCTCCCTCCCTTTTCCTACCCTTGGACCCTTAGGTAAGTCCTTTTCCTAAAGTGGAGGGATGTCTTGAAGCACTCCCTTCGCCCTCCGCTCCTATCTGCTCTCGTATTTATGTGCTGAGAGGAGGGAATACAGAAAAAGAGCTCTCTTAAATTGTATCAAGAAAAACCTTCCATTGGATGAGGATGCGAAATAATGTTTTGATATATTTATATTAAATTTATTTAATAATTACAGTGACAATTTATGTAACACTATTTAAAGACCAAACTCTCTTTGAAAGAGCTCGGAACTCGACCCACTATTATTGACAGATATAAATTATTATAAAAATAAATTGATTATAAGGCAAAGAATATGCTGGATACGGCCATAAGATTAGATGGGTAATTCCTCGAATATGTATATCAGTAAATATTTCCGAATCGCTATGTAAACAAATATTGTTTACTAATTTTCTTGGTGTTGTATATAATGTATCTTGAAGCTTTTTGTGTAATCTTGTTGCTGTATATGATTTCTCTACAAGCTTTATATGTAAATACGTTTCACCTGTATGTGTAAGTTTTATCAAATAAATATGTTCTGAAAAATATATTAAGTAAAAATATCACAGAAAACTTACCAAGCGAATATGAACTATAAATCGTTTAGCCAGAAGTTATTTTGCAATGGTGTGAGTAACACTCTCGTATAACACAACTTATGTAGTGGTATTGGTTTTAGAATGCCACACGATTGGTTCGCACAGAGCGCACGTTTGTATTGTTGTTAAAATACTCGGTGATTAGAAAAACACTACCATTTCGAAATAAGGAGTGCGATTTTTGTCTAATGTAATGTATAATTCAAAATTTTTTGAAAGCTACGAATGTACTTTGTTATAACTTAAAGTTTCCTACAATTTAGTATCACTCCTTCCACTATTATTTTAAAACTTTATTATTTGGCATTGTAATTATGATACATTAATATGTTAAATAATCTCACACACAATAATAATTGTATTTTTATATGCGATCTAATTAAAGCTGACGATCATTTTTACACTATAATATTTGTACTTATATTTATTTTTAATCTTGAAAAATGTCATTATTATTATTTAATGTTTCCTAGAATCTGCCATGCCTAAACAATCAATATGTAAAATAAACTTATTTTCATTTTATTTTTATGATTATTACAATTTAAGCTGACAGCATTTTTTATTTACAAAACGTGTGTGTTAATTTCAATGTTTGAATATTAAATATTATTTTTATATTTTTTTGCTTTCTCACTTCATTAAAAAATAAAGTGACAAGTTTTTGTAAACGCACTGTTACTCATACTATTCTAAAATGACTCTTCTGACTGAAAGATCTATACAAAGAAACCTTTTTAGATCTTCCGATGTACGATAGTGATACATACTGCTTAAGGTGTAGTGAAGTGTATGCATGTGTGTATGTAGTGTTAATACATGATGTCTCAAATAAATTCACACACTCTTGATTATAAATTTGATATTTTTTTAAGATAAATCTAAGATTAAAACTTCAAATTTAAGATGACAGATATAAAATTGTGTTTAGGTCTCGCAACTGCTCAAATTTATGGCCTTCGTTCTCCATGTATTGCTGATAACGTGGAATCGCAAATATCACGATTAATTAAAAAAAATGTTTAGGTATTTGGGCGCATTCTCATTCAATAGCTGCTCTCAATTAATTAACTATTGTCAATTTTGTAGCATAAACTTTATCGTTGACGAGTGTCTATAAAAAATCAATTGGCATGAGGTTTGTAGTAGAGCGCGGTCACTATGCACAATCCATCTATTCGGCAAAATGTCATCAAGATAGACACTCACATCACGATGGTTGTGGGGAAGTGCACCACTTTACTGGATATAAAGTCCTTCTTAACCTTGACTCTTAAGAATTCGTGGTATGACGAAATCCTACAGAAAATTCAAATTAACGGAATGTTGTAATTATAAAAATGTTAATAAAACTTATGGGTCACTTTAAACAATCACAAATTTCGAAAAGACCGCCCATTAATAGGGATTTTCAAGTATTTCTTAAAGCTGCACATGGCATCTATGTATCTAATACTAAGAGGTAGATATTTAACGCCACAGGATCAGTAACGGCAAAAGTTCTATCAAAACACTCCACCCTATTTGATCGATTCGGAACAATTAATTTATTCAGCAAAATCGATCGCAAAGTTCTTCTTTTTACCGAAAGAACATATCTCAGACACAGGTTTGAAAGATCCAACGGAGATACCCCAATAAAGAACATATCTCAGACACAGGTTTGAAAGATCCAATGGAGATACCCCAATAAAGGACCTGAATATAAAAATGTCAAGTTCATCAATCCGTTCGCGACATTTAAACCTATGTTGACTTTTTAGAAGCGGACTAATATTACAATATTTATAACTACCATATATCAGCCTGGCAATTGAAAACGGACTATAGCTTATAACTACCATATATCAGCCTGGCAATTGAAAACGGACTATAGCTTATAACTACCATATATCAGCCTGGCAATTGAAAACGGACTATAGCTTATAACTACCATATATCAGCCTGGCAATTGAAAACGGACTATAGCTTATAACTACCATATATCAGCCTGGCAATTGAAAACGGACTATAGCTTATAACTACCATATATCAGCCTGGCAATTGAAAACGGACTATAGCTTATAACTACCATATATCAGCCTGGCAATTGAAAACGGACTATAGCTTATAACTACCATATATCAGCCTGGCAATTGAAAACGGACTATAGCTTATAACTACCATATACCAGCCTGGAAATTGAAAACGGACTATAGCTTAGAAAATGGTATATCAGACAGACCACAAGAAATAGAAATACAATAATCCAGACGTGATACAACAAATAAATTAATGAGTTTAAGTATCCTGTATTGTGTACTTCGGAGTATTTTTTACCACAAGAAAAAAATTAGGTTTTGGACCATTAGTTTTCGACCACTGCCTTAAATAATTATTAATAAAGATAGTGACAGATAATATAATAAAGATTAGATAATAAAGACAGTGACAGATTTTTGCTTTGTATTAATTGTTTTTCTTTATGTTGTTTATAGTTAAGGCATTAACGTTGTGGAGGTTTAAAGACATTGTAATTTATTTTTATCAAATACTGTTTATTCCACTTTTTTGTAACGGTATAACCCTACCGGTTTCACGGCTTTCGCCTCTTCTTCAGGGGAGCACAAACAAGACTCTTGTTTGTGCTCCCCTGAAGATGAGGTGAAAGCCTTGAAACCGGTAGGGTTATACCGTTACAAAAAAGTGGAATAAACAAGTGTTTGATAAAAATAAATTACAATGTTTTTCTTTAGTATAGATATAATAAATGATTCGGACATATTGTATAGCATGGCCGGAAGACACATTTTTTCTTCTTCTTTTAGGCCTGTTGGCCTATTATGGTCCTGCATCATTGTTGAGTAGGTCTGTGAGCATATATATTGTTATCATGGGCAGGTTGCTGGCCTTACCCATAATCCCTCCTCCTTTCTCATCCGGGTTTGGGACCGGCAATGGTATTCGATTAATGGACCGGCAATTCGATTAATGGAACCGAATAATATTTTTTTCGGTTCCATTAATCGAATCTCCAGATTTAGAAGCACTGGAGTCGGTAGGGAACTCGCGGCTTCGTCATCGCGCGTATCGACTACACTACTCCACACATGAAAATATAATAAAACTCGCACGTATTTAGTACGTATGAGTATTGTTACAAGACGAATTATTTTACTAGGAGCTCTTTTTGGGTACTGTCGAGACTCGAACCCTGTACTGCTGGGGGAAATTCAAGCATCTTACCAATTAAGCTATGAAGGAGGTTACGGCTATACATGGTATAACTGGCGACATTCTTGCTCTAAAGCAATTTCTTCAAACCAACCAGCTTATATTCTATATGTTAAGTTGACCTTGATGACTTATATGGCTTAGTTTGCAAGATTCCTGTCTTCAGAGCAGTGGGTTGTGAATTCCGAGTACGAGTATATCAGATATGATGAAAGAACAAATTGTCTTTAAAAAAAATACGAATCTTTAATCAATAACGGAAAGGATTAGTGCAGGCATAACGGAGGGAAACGGTAGGACTACAGGAAAGGATTAGTTCAGACATAACGGAGGGAAACGGTACGACTACAGGAAAGGATTAGTGCAGGCATAACGGAGGGAAACGGTAGGAGTACAGGAAAGGATTAGTGCAGGCATAATGGAGGGAAACGGTAGGAATACTGGAAAGGATTAGTGCAGGCATAACGGAGGGAAACGGTAGGAGTACAGGAAAGGATTAGTGCAGCCATAACGGAGGGAACCGGCAGGACTACAGAAATGGATTAGTGCAGGCATAACGGAGGGAAACTAAGTAGAATTAAGATGAAAGCGTTTATCAGAGTAACCCAACATTTTTTCCCTTCTCTATTGAACTTTATTTAGAGTGGTGTATATTTGAAAAATCCTGTGTTTTCAGGTTCGATTATTAATATTGACCAAAAAAATGTAAAGTAACAATATCATGTAGCAACAGAAAACAAAGTCAACGGTCCACTAAAACTTAGAACCGGACACATTGAAATCGGACAAGATAATGGTCCACAACAGTATTATAATACCAACTTTTATGTATGAGAGTGAAACGGGAACGTTATATTTTGTAATAGTAAATCCTGAAATCATCCATAAACGAGTATGTTAAAGAAATGGAACATACGTTTGAAAGGGAAGCTATCAAACATTGTGGGCTTATCTCATAGTATCCTCCTGATCGAGATACACCCCTACCAATACAGGGTGATCTCGGTGGCGAGGACGTCAGATATGTTTCAGTCCACACCCTTCCGACATGTAAATCGGATACATAATTTCAATGGATCTGGGTTTGTTGCCTTTCATTTGTCGTGTCTCCAGTAAACCAGGCTTTTGCCTGTATCTCACTGAGGACATATAGCATGAAAAAATAAATCGATACTTTTTTCCGATTTGGGATTATGTTAAACGCCGGTGCCCCGATTAGATATTGTATTTCTAACTTACGATGCCGACGTTTCGAAAACGTTGCAGTCTACATCTTCAGGACTTGTTTGTAGTCAACTTCACCATCGAACACGCCCTAAAGAGGAAACCTGTGACGTTTTCGAAACATCGGCATCATAAGCCAAACAACGGTAAAACACTCCGAAAAACCACATCCAACTGTTACACAGAACAGTGTAAGCCTAAAAAAATAAGACATTTGTTCAAAGACCTGATTCGAACCTGAAACCAACTTACTACTGACGACCCAACTGGGTCAGGCGACAACGCAATATTTTGGACTAAATATATTTTTTCCCTAATAATGTGTTTTCAAAATCCTCCCTTCTCCCTCCCCCTGAGTAGGCCCCCCCTCCTGTTAGGCAACATTTAACAAGCTGCGGTTGAGATGCCCCGCCCCGCAGCCCTCTACCCTCATGCCTCACCTTGTAGTTGATAGATGAGGGGGGTGCGGTGCGACCAATGGGATGGTTTCTCGGTACACGCAACGTTTGTTTCATTTCGCATTCGCAGATAGGAATTGACAACATTTTTTTTCTATTTGTAACAAAAAAAATCGTCCCAGTCTTTTAAAGAACACAGAATGGAAGATGCGCTATATTTCACCTCTCACTGCACTCATAAAGTTCCATATTAAGTAATCAATTCATTCATTCTTATGGTAGCTCTGCAACGGGAAAAAAATCTACATAACAAATTCAATTTAAGTAACAGATCTGTTCCACTTTCATCATCATATCGTGTAGTTCATGACTGAGCATCGTGACTCCCATGATAGCCTCTAACGACTCCTCTCCATCCATCCCTGCACTCAGCGGCTCGAAGGGCAGTTGTTAAGGGTAGTCCAGTTGCAACTCTCAACATCGTTGCGCTTAACAATATTGTTATTGTTGTTTTATTTTTATTTTTCATACCTTGAACTAAAAAATGTAAATCTATACCTGAATTATGTTTTTTATGTCATTTTCACTGACCAGATAATATAATTGGCATATACGAGTACCTATATATGTATGATATGTTGGTTAACCTTTCCCTTCCTGTGCTAAAAAAAATCCGCGCATTCCGGTGCTTTGTATTAAATACACATGTAAAAATAAGCGATTTAAAATCGGAAAAATAAGAATATTCATTGCCAATAACTTAAATTAATAAATTTTTTAGTGAAAAGTGATAATAATTGAAATTTAATTGCTGAAAACATGAAAAAAAACATCGGTCAACGTTCACAAAACAGACGAAGAGACCACCTCAAATGGATGCCCGAGAGCTACTGAGACGGACTAACACTGTGTATGTTATACCTCGAAGGAAGGAAAACAACTGCGAACTGAGATTATATTTCTTGCGTTCCCATATACCGAAGTAGAGTGAGAGTGAGACGTGAATAGCGTCGCTTCCTCAACCATAACGGTTTTTTACAATGAATATATCTACATCACACACTGGCACACGTTTGATTGTATTGGTGAATTTATTCCCGATTTTCACAAAATATCTCTGATGTGGCCGATAAGTGCTAATTATTATTAATAGAATTTTTTCATTCAATGCGTAAATGTATTACGGAGGAATAACTAAAATCTGAACCCAGTATTTATTATATTTATAGAGATATTAAAGTTTTTAGAAACGATGTGTACTAGTTACACATCACAGGGAAGGAAGGGTTAATTCAACACATGAACTCCTTTTCTTTTTCTTTTAACTGTTACGTTCATTATCCATATATTTTTCGTGTCTTATACATATTCGTTTTATATACTACAATTTATTTCGAATTTGTTGGAAGAAATTTTCACATGTCAATGAATACGCCAGATTGTACTGTATACGACGAAAGTGTAACAAGATGCTGTTATACACCTATCGGATAATACGAAAACTTCGAATGTCATCAATATACCACAGAGCTCGTTAAATGTTCTATAAATTAAAGTTTAAAAAAAAAACAAAATTTACTGATAAATGTAGTGGGTGACCTTGAAAAAATAAACAATTTAACACACTCATACACTACGCTACACCTAAAGCTGAATGTGTTACTATAACATATCAAAAAATCTACAAAGGTTTCATTGTAGTTCGTCTTCCCTTGATAAGCTGTCTGCAGTTTTCTTACCAAATATGTTGTTCTAAACCAGGGGTCTCCAAACTACGGGCCAACACTGGCCTGCGAGCACCCCTAATCCGGCACGCGGTAGCTATCTCCGCCGCAATGAAATGTCCTTGATACTTGCTCGTAAATACCAACCGAAATTGCGAACGGAGCGGAGTCAACCCCCGAACCCTGCGCCATAGATATCTCACTCACCGGCTAGTCCCAATACGAAAATTTGCATGTAATTTAAAACTACAGTATGTTGGTATGATTAGCTAGCTAGGTCTTGGCCCTTGGGACTTAGTGGAGGAGTCAGTGTGGCCCTTAGGTTAAAAAGTTTGGAGACCCCTGTTCTAAACAAATGCTGATACGTGGAAGTACGTAATCTAATGGCCGCAGCCACCATTACACTCAACTCGTACAAATATATTTTGTAATATTTTTAATATGTCAATAATAGCGGGTTTGAATCCCGAGTAACAACGCCATTGAGGACAGCCTGCTATCGAAACTGCGCTTGAAAAATTGTTCATTTATTATTATTAATTACACATTTTTCTACAGCTCCTGTACCACAGGTTGTCCTCCCTATCCTAAAGTTATATATATTCGAGGGGTAGAGGCTATGAATAATATAACATGGAGATTTTTATTTCAATTTTTATATTTTTTCGCTCGACGAGTATTCTATTATATCCTGACTGACGTACCCCAACTATGGAAAGAGACAGATAGATAAAAAAAGAAGAGGGGAGCAAGATACACTATATTTTACGCTTTGTTGGTGATTATTTTTCCATTCGGTTATTCTCTGCTATATTTTGGGGTGGGCAGATAGAATATAATGCCATATGTCACTGTCTCGTTTTCATTCATATTTTTTTATCATGTGTTTTAAAAAAAATATTAGGGATTGTGTCAAAACGTGATGGCGATTGAACAGATTGGTGCTGAAATATTAAAAAAACACTTTCGGTGCTGAAAACGCCTATATGTGTTCATATAAACTTTTTCTGGGTGTTAATGCGTATCGTTGTTCTTCCTTGATCTTAGAAAATACTACCTAAACAACAGTTTTTTCCACATAATCGAATCTTTCGTTATTAATTTTTAAAAAATAGATACAAACGTATCGTTACGCCATATCTTGTCAGCGCAGGTATAGATAACAGAGTGTCATATGAAGTGAAATAAATAGTGTTGGAATAAACAAATATGTCTTGAAACCTCCACAGTGTTAATACCTTAACTATAAATAATATACAGGCGGCCCTCGACTTCGCACATTCTACTTTCGCATAATTCGCTATTTCGCACATATTTTAAAATTCAATTTTTTAAAGATTTTTGTGGATAATGCAAAAATTGTTCGCTTCCAGCATGTCATAGAACTCTTTATCTAGAAAAGAAAAAAAGGGTAGTTAGTATTCAACTAACTCTTGACAAGTTTCAAAGAAAACACATGAAAGCACTTAAACACGCTTCGTTAACTTAATTATGTAAATTTATAAATAAATATTTAAAAAATATTATTGATATATAAATATTATTATTGATGATTAAATATTTTCCAATACAATTTTTGATGTTTTTTTACATCTCTCTACTTTCGAACATTCAACATTCGCAACACATTTTCAGGAACCAATTATGTGCGAAAGTCGAGGGCCGCCTGTAATAGATTTGTGTTAGGTAAATAATATTTTCATTTTCTACCTACTAATACAGATATTTGCTGTCAAATTATTTCAAAATAACTAGAATTGACCGGCAGGGTTATACCGTTATATAAAGCGGAATAAACAAGTTAAAATGTCTTGAAATCTCCACAGTGTTAATGCCTTAACTATAAATAACATTGTTTTTTTTATTTTTTTTATTTAATAACATATAAATATATTTTTTTATAATTGTACGAATTAGGGAAACCTGTAATATACAAATTATTGTTTTAGTAAATTAAACAGAGTTAAAATTTCTATTAACTGTCTTTCCAATATCTTTCAACTTCTTTCCGAACCTCACCGAACCTGTGAGCGTATCAGCTTTGCTGACACAAGATTCATCTCAAAAAAATAGAAACCGTCACTTTGGCATCAAACTCATCCACTTCATGTCAAGAACATGTTTTATATGTAGAAAAAAATTCTTAATGAAATTCCATTTTAAGTCAATATGAAAGGTGACACAAAAAATAATAATCCGCATCCAGATCAAGCCTACATCCAGTTCGGTTGATCCGGAGTTTGTGTGCAGCTGTCATCGTGTGACACGTCCCAATATTATCTGGAACTTGCGCGCTAATGGACTTTGTCAATCATATTTATACGGTGGGACTGTTCACCGGATTCACGTTTTTTTAATAGACAATTCACCGAAGATAATTTTTCTATCGATCATATTAAGCTTGATTGTAAATTATTTATATTAATAAAATAAACAATTTATATGATTCTTCTGCATACTGATGTTAAAATTATGCTGACAATGAAAGTGGTTATAAATTGTATTGTTTAACACTTTCATTGTATTCAGTACAATCTGGCTGGTTTATTGCCATGTGGCAATCTCTTCCACCAAACCAGATATATGTAAAAGTGATATTTGATAAGTGAACTGTATGAGAGATGCCTAGTAAAAGGTTTGAAAGTGAATATAACAAAATTAAAGGTTTTTGCATAGTTAAAAGATAGTTTGATGTATGAGTTAACTCATAAAATCTGGAATAGGTTGGTATGTTCTGTTATCTAGGCAGTGTTAACGTGTAATGGATGATTTGAAAGGGATATTGAAAACACTAAGTGCAATATGCAACAATCGCGCTATATCTCAAATAGCAATAATTATAATACATATTAGTGTGTCGTTGTTCACCTTGATACATGGAAGGGAAACTTGGACTAGTAAAAAAGGAAGAAGGCTAGAAAAAATATATAAAAATATATGTGTGAATGGATGAAAGAAGGTGAAACGAAAGCTTTGAGTATTGATGCGTAGATAAAATAAATGTTGTAAGTAAGATGAAGAAATGAGCTTTAAGATGGTTTGGACATATGGAAAAAATGAATAACGTAAGAATGACTAAGCAAGAATGCAAGTCAGAAGTGCAAGGTGTGTGTATAAAAGGTTACTGAGGAAGCATGCCTGGATTAAATTGACTAGATTTCAAAGAAGGTAAAGGGAAAGGTATGATTAATAGAAGATTGTGTATGAATTTGGAGGAGGCGAACATTGTATATGTATAGAAAAGTCTGGAAATCTGTTATACCTAACCCTCAAGCGACACAGACTGATTATATGTTTGTATGTATGATAACGTCAACTATTTATATTCATTAATTCGTTTACAAATTCGCATTAGTTATAATCACATGTTAAAGAACGTTGCCAGGAGAGAAGTTTGTCTTCATTGTCATCTGTTCTATAAACTAGGATGAATGTTGATTGGCTACAGGATTCTATATTACCTATCTCTCTCAGCAGCGCAATGTCCTTGTCTTGTCCCTTGTTGTAGGTAAGGAAAACCCTGTTAGTTATGAATTTCTATAAAAACAAACTTCGTTGCAAAACAACGTTGTCTTCGATCATATTAATCAAGCCTTCGGTATTTTAGAACCATTTAGAGTACGTACGAAACCCGCTGTTCGTCATCGAACGTGTTGACAATACTACCGCACATTTTTAGTGAGTGCTTTCTAGTAGTCGAAGTCCGTAATGAAATTTCTTATTTCTTTGATAGATTGTATTAAATTATTGTATTAACTGTTGTTGTATATCGTTTAACTTGGTGGGCATGTGATAATCTCTTGTTTTATATATTTTTTATAGTTAAGGCATTAATATTGTGGAAGTTTAAAGACAGTGTGTTTTGTTTTATCAAACACAGTTTTGTTTGTGCTCTCCTGATGAGATGAACACCTTGAAACCGGTAGGGTTGTACCGTTACATAAAGAAAAATAAACAGTGTTTGGTAAAACAAATTGCATTTAGTGTTTTTTTTTCGGTGCTTTATTATTTTTTAATACCGCAAAATAAAAAAAGTTTAAAAAATATATGTTCAGTGTTTAACAAGGATGCAGTAAGATAACATGTGTGTCAAATGTGTTTTATAAAATCCGTAATACTCGAAGATAGTATCCGATCTGAAAGATCCGAGATCTCGAGTGTCAAATAGTACTTAAGATACTATCTTCAAGTGCCGAAGAACATATCCGACACAACACGAGATATTGTCGAGATACTGACAATATCAAAAATCACCATCCACGAGCAACGTACGAGTACATCAAGATATGAAATTTTTACAAATGTGTGGGAAAGATTTGGTAGAAGAAGACCATGGTTGAATCAAGTGAATGATATTTTGAAAGAAAGGAATATGAAAATCGTAGAAATCGTGGGAATTTTGTGAGGTGTATGTATTATATATGTATTTGTATATGTGTATATGCAAGTGTATGTGTATGTGTAAGTGTATGTGCATGTGCATGTGCATGTATATGTACGAGTATATGTATATGTGTATGTATATGTATGTGTAAGTGAATGTGTATATGTATGGGCTTGTGCATGTGCATGTGTATGTATATGTATGTGTGTGTATGTACATATATGTATATTTTTTATGCACTTTGCACACGTATTTATATACGTGTGTGCACATGTATTTATATGATATGCGTGTATATGTGTAATTATATGCGTATTTATAAGTGTATGTACCTATATGTTTATGTATATCCGTCCTTAGCATGCTTTAAGAAACAACTGAAAAACCTTTTAATTTCTTGTCAGTAAAATAACGTGTTTCATTCCTAATTTTTCTTTCCTCTCCACCACCCCTTTCTTTTTCTTTGATCGATGATACTCATATCTCACATTTTCTTTAATATACGTATACATCCATAAATTTGATGCCACCATGTAACTTGGTTTATTCACTTTTGTCTGTTTGGTTGAAGCGATTGCCACCCACCAGATTGTCTTTGCAATGAAATGTTAAATAAATAAACAAATATATGTATATTTACATATATATTGTAATTGCCTATGTATGTGTATACGCATGTATTCATATATTTTTTATTAAAATGTATTTTAAAGAGAAGAAAAAAATGAAACGTACACACCACACTGTCCCACTAGATACAGCATTGAAAAATCCAAAGATACTAGTACTAGGCCCATCGGACCCGCTGTCACCTGACAATTCTACGACACCGCAACCCAAGGCACCATCACCATCCACACAGAGAGAAATACCTCATCTCTGCCTACCTTTTCAAATACCTCCGAGATGTTTTAACGTGCCTCACATTCCATTCCAAGCCCTCCCACATTGATAGATATGAATAAGACGTATTAAGCTAACTTTTGTAGATCAAATTGATCTGAGATAAGGTTGTTGAAATCAGCTGACACAACTTCGATACAAACTGTCTAAAAGCTTTTCTTTTTTATCAGAATATTTCGAAAGTCTTCGTTAGTTATTGGTAGAAATAGTTGTAAAAAGCTCTTGACAATTAAAAAAAATGATATATATTTTTTTAAGTTAAGGCGTAGTGTGGTCTGAATGATGAAACTATAGATCATGTATTTTTCGGTTTTCTTTTGCGAGACAGATTTGATTTACTAAAAGCCATATCTTTACCGCGTCCAATGAATGTTGCGTCTCTTCTTTCTTCGATGAACTATTCCATTTATAGATCGATTGTTAAATTTTTGACGCTTTATCAGTGTTAACTTTTAATTATCTATATTTATATATTTTTTTAAAATAAGTTTTATTATATTTTCTCATAATTGCATAATTACTTATTTTTGGTGGCACAACTCTTCCTATTTTGAGTAGATTACCTATTTTTAAAAATGTTGAGGCGTTAACACTGTGGGGGTTGAAAGGCAATGTAATTGATTAGAGGAGGGTTTGCTCTCTAAACGGCGCTATATAAAATTGTCTTTTGAATCAATAAGTCCTTTAATTGAATGGCAATTCACACATAAACGTCTTCTACCCAGCCGGTGGTTGAAAATCATACTAGATCTCGAAGAATTGGCTGCTATATTCAAAATAGATGATTTTATAACTTCAACCATAAAAAATATATTTTGGTGTTATTTGATTTGATTTTATAACAAAATAAATCATTACAAAAAAAAATGTTTTCGTGGTATTAAATTTAGTACCGGTTTCAAGGACCCGTGTCTTCTTCATCTGTTCCTCATCACCGGACGAAAGACACAGAGGTCTTTGAAACCGATTGTATATACATACACCTTCCTTTTGCTCACCTTTTCTCAACTTTCCCCGTGATCAGCAGATTCTTCAGACTTTCATACTTCTTTCTAGCAACATGCTCAAAGTGCGTTAAGATTATTTTTTTGCATGTTGAAGAAAAAGTAGAACATATATCAGAGGGGGCGATTTTTTTTAAATACATTCATGAATATCATCATGCTGTTTCTCTACTGGTAGGCAGAGAGGATAAATCACCAGACTCCTATCTTCATACACAAATTTCTCCTCTTCCACATCCATACACTTTTCATACAGTTCTTACAATTATCTTTCTTTTATACTTTTCTTTCCTTAAAAATTACATTCACTAAGATATTTACTCTACCACGTCTTCCACTCACATTTGCCCTGTACATTTATTTTGTCGAAACCGGTAGTGAAAAACAATAAATAAAACAGTGGCGAGTACAAAGTTTTATTTAAATAAAACGTTTTATTTAAATAAAACAATAGATAATTTTGTTTCGCCAAACCCAACCCCGAGACTAATCTTAGCATAAATTCGCTAGTAAAAAAAAAATTATACAGATAAACTCTTCCTTGATAGTATCGTTTTGTAATTAAACTTTCGTTATGCATAGGACAACCTGAAGAGCTTGTTGCCATGTGGCAGTCTCTCATAACGGACTAGCAAGATATTATAGAAGCCTTAAGTGAAATACAGCCTTAAATCCTATTTAAAAAAATAGATTTTAAGTCTGAATCATTTTAGCTGATCTTGATATTGTTAGTTTGAATATACATAACATATATGTATGTATTTCAATGCCTCATTAACTTTTTCCTATTGCAACTCGCTCTTCAAATCCTGTTTCGATTTTATATCGTCTTAGAATATAATTCCCCAATCATATTACTAATGTAAAATGGATACGAATGGGCATCGAATCTGCGACCCGCAGGCTGTAAAACTAGGCCTCAGAAATCGCCGTTTTATAAAAAAACTTGAAATAGAAATAATTCAAAATATTTTATTTCTGTCAACTACCGGTCATTAGCCTTTACGACTAAGAATTTATTAGTAGTATTTTGAGATACAATTTGTCAGTTTTTTCACCTGCTCCGGTAGTCGAACGGAAGGCGATGGCATCACCTCGCATTAGTATTATTCCATCGGTCCAAATCACTGATGCAGAAGGAGCTGTTGGTTAGGGTTGCAGATCATGGAATGGAATCATTTATTACTTTACAACAAATATTTTTTATTGAATCCTTCAATAACAACATGATAATATGATGCTGGCGAAGATGTTTTGTGTGTTGTGTTTCACTCTCGTTGTATTCAGTACAACCTGGCAGGCTTATTGTCATAAGGCAATCTCTTTCAACCAACCAGAAAGATGTTCAAGTGGCCATAAGTAAAACAACTGAATTTTTCATTTTAAAAATGACTGGACAATTAATTGTTTTTTTTAGACTTGTTTTTTTTTGCGTGAGATAATCCAAAGAAAACGGAATCAGAATTGTGAGTAAACAAACAAGTTCTGAATTTTGCACCACGATAATGCACCGACTCACACTTCCCTACTTATTCATTAAATGTTGGCCTAAACTAACAGTGTCGTTATGCCACATCCACCGTATTCACCAGATGTGCCCCCTGCGACATTTCTTGTTTCTAAAGATGAAGAAAACATTGAAAGGACAACGTTTTGCAAGTATAGATGAGATAAAGGCAAAATCGCTGGGTGAGCTATCCCATCTATCCCAAAAAGTGCGTTCCATAAATGAATGGTTGAATTAAAATAGGCACTAAGTACCAAAAAAAAAACCAAAAAACTAAGTATGCAGTTTCGTTCTATATGTCATATATAATGAAACTGCATATTTAGTTTGTTTTGTTTTTTTTTTGGTACTTAGTGCCTATTTTAATTCTACCATTCAAATGTTTTACGGATTAGAAAAAAACGTTGACAAAAGTGTATTTTACCCTATTAGGAGTACTTTAAAGGGGACAGTATTAATATAAATGATTAAATAAATACTTTTTGATAAAAATTAAAATTCTCATAGTTTTTTTTATCAAACTTCGTAATTTCTTTTTCTTTCGTCTCCACCATTATTTTTGATTGATGATATCTCACTTTACATGAAAAATAATGTTCGGGTGATTGTCCGTCTTTGTGGGGTTCGTGGGCATGTTCTCACGTATGTGTTTATGGATTTCGTGAGGATGGATAGTCATTTGAATAATTTGTGCGACCATGTATTGTAACATGCTTCATTTACTTTTGTCTGGTTGGTTGGAAGAGATTGCCGCCTGGCAATACACTTGCCAGATTGTATTTGCAATAAAAGTGTTAAATAAAAAAATAAAAAATATACGAGTATATAACATAAAACCATTACTTACATACTCGTATATTTTATTCTTCACTCAATCTCCTGACGAACTTTGTATTGTTAATTTTCTTGTTACACTATTCATTTTGTAACATTTACCCGACCTTAATATGTTAGCTTTTTTTTTGTCTATAATATTTATAATGATAACAGAAAGACCCCGAGATAGTAGAAAGTACCGCACACCGTCCAAACGGACAACTCTCCGTCAAATTTCCATAATAATACGCAGCTACCATATCTGGTCTGACCTTATCTAGAGCGGCTACTGCGTTTTGTTCCGTATTAGTCGATCCAGATCTTGCGACAGTGTGATCAGAAACTATTTGTTAGTTTAATTTAGCAAGGAAGCGTATAATATATACATCTTCGACCTTTTAACCTCACGCGCCGATATATCGGCGTGTCTATTGTGTGCTTAAATTTTCATGACGCTTAAATATCGGCGTCGCATTTTCTACACCACTTTTGATAAATGATATTCGTAAATATTGTGAAATAACCATTTGCAAAAATCAAGTATAATTTGTAAATGTTTATCTTTTTACGTTGCATGTCATATACTTTTTGCGTGTGTTCTGTTCATTGTATTGCATTATATTACACTATGTTTGTACACAATAAAACAATTAAATCCATGTAGTAATATCTTCCAATCAACAACGACCACCTTGGCCTTGTTTGTAAAACGCTTGTCTCCCAGCCTGGAAATTGCAGGTTCGATCGTTGGAATCCAGATTGTTTGAAAAAAAATCCAATTTGGTTTTCCCTTTATTCCTCTTTAACATATTTCTGGTTGGTTGGAATATATTGCTATATCGCAATAAGCCCGTCAGGTTGTACTGTATAACGAAAATATAATACAATACAACAAACTAGAAAGACGTTTAAGGTGTCTTGAGTGTAAATCAGACTGGACTGGGTTTTCAGAAGCTGGGTTTTCACGGCAATCGAGCGGAAGAGACGTAACTTATTAACTATGCCACAGGGTTTAGTGTATTTTTTATGGTTTTTAATTGTGTTTTCTCCGTGAATTTATTATTTTTATAATTTATGTTTATGTTGTATACTTAATATTATTTATCCCAATTCATTGGAGGATAAATCGATTTTCAATTTATGCTGTCCATGGTGTCTTCAGCATATATCCTTTTATTATATATTTATAACAAAT
The DNA here is from genome assembly GCA_949825065.1 of Odontocerum albicorne. Taxonomy (NCBI): domain Eukaryota; kingdom Metazoa; phylum Arthropoda; class Insecta; order Trichoptera; family Odontoceridae; genus Odontocerum; species Odontocerum albicorne. The sequence goes on from OX463865.1 coordinate 9,850,458, forward strand.
ATATAAATAAAAATATTAAACGGACAATTTACATAGTATCATTTAGAAAGTAGATTTTCTTCAAGGAAGCTTTAATTTTGTATTATTGACAGATTAAAAATTAATATTGACAGATTAAAAATTATTATTGACAGATTAAAATTGACCCATTATTATTGACAGATTAATAAAAATACTAAATGGATACGAGTATACAAGTTGAGCGTAAGGAAAGGATAGTAGTGATAGAGATCATTCGATAAGACACTTTGCATTAGCATATGTTTAGAAAAACAGACTTGTTAAGAAAACTACAGTCAAATTACTAAGGAAAGACGAACTACAAATACATTTTTTTTTCTTGCGATATATGATAGTAATTCATACGGCTTCAGATTGAGGGAAATGTACGTATACAGTGTCTATATACAATAAATAATTATCCTCAAAGTTAGAAAACTGAAGAAAGACGTGCACTGAGAATAATGCATGGGGTAATTATGTATAACCTCTGTTCTACATACCAACTTACAGGACGAATATCATGGCTAAACACTCAGTCACGCGTGGTATAGAGATATTGAACCAACTGAATGACACTGTGGATATATTCTCGGTACCGCCTAGCAGTATAAGAAGAATTCTGGCTGATATTCTTTCTAACGAATAAGCTTACGCTAGAACCAGACACTCTTTGTGTAACAGGAGAAATCCGTGCAAAGTGGATAAAAAATATAAAAAAACACGGGGAAAGAGTGATAAGAAAGCAATGTGAACTTAAGGCGTAGTAAGATAAATATGGACACACTGAGATGGTTTGGGCATATAGAACGAATGAAAGAAGAAAGTAGAGAAAATCAAATACAATACGAGTATGTGGTGCAAAGGTGACTCGAAGCCGTGGTAGAGGAAAGCCAAGGAATGTATGTTTGCGTCAAATAAAAAAAACAAGTGTAGTCAAGTGAACGATATAAAAGAAAGAAATGTAAAAAGTCGGAGAAGGTGTATGGATGTAGAAGCAAAGGATGTGTGTCGTAAAATTAAAATCTGGAGTTCTGTGATCTCTGCCTATCTGAGAGAGAAATGGCGTGAGGATATTTAAAAAAGGTGTTTTCTTTAAGTGTTTCCTAAAGCTGCACACACCATCCACACATCTAACACTTATGAGGCAGACCATTCATTCCACGCCACAGAATCAGCAACGCCAAAAGCTCTTAATATAATATAAATCCAAGTATTCGATATAATAGAAAAGGTACAAGGCACATTTGAATCATGCTATTACACAATTTGGAAATGTCACCCATCCGAGCGTGCTATCTATTGACAAACCGGACCGGGGCTCGAGTCCTACACAGAAAATTCATTACCGCTCCATACACGGAGTTACTTCTTCTTATAATGTCTGACTACAGCCGCCTGTGTTGAATATTCATAAAAGCAGAGCCGGTTAGGGTGGGTAGACAGAGTGGAAAATTGCTATAGTGCGACATAACATGATTTATCAAATTTGTTGAGATGTCTTGAATATTTACTATTGGTTGCATTGCATTGTATTATATTATACCACTAAGTGATGACTTAGTTGGTAAGACGTCTATCTTCCAACCTGGAAGTTGCTAATCCCGCTGCAACCCAGTTTAAAAAAAAAAGATTCCAGTATGGCTTTCACTCATGGCCTTTTTAAGATCTTGCTGGTTGGTCGGAAGAGATTGCCACATGACAATACGTCCACTAGGCTGTACTGTATTCAATGTTTTAGCTCTGTTTTGTTTACGAGTATATAATAATATTTATCTTATTTGAGAAAGTACAATCATATCACTTCATACCAGAAGGCGCTGAACTGGTTGAACGTGAGAAATAGACGCCAAGTTCACATACTATCTCTATTGTATAATATCCTTAACTGTTCCGCCGCCTCCTCTTATTTCGCCGAAAATTTTCACCGTCTTTCCGATCATGGACTTGCGGTACGATCAAACAGAGATTGTTTATTGGCCTTTCCATTTCACCGCTCCTCTTTTTTTACGTCGTCCTTTACTGTCCATGCAGTGAGACTGGAACCATTACAAACCAATGCTGGACTTGCCCCGTCCTTGGCATGCTTTAAGAAACGTGTGGTGAACTCCGTGGCCTAGTTGGTAAGACGTCTGTCTCCCAATTCGGAGGTTGCGGGTTCAAATTCCACTAGAACCCTTTTTTTTAAAAAAAAGATTCCAGTCCGGTTTTCACTTAAGGCCTTTTAACATCTTTCTGGTTGGTTGGAAGATTGCCGTATGGCAATAAGCCCGCCAGGTTGTCCTGTTTACAATGATAGTGTAATACACTACAATACAATGTGTTTCTTTCCCAATTTTCTTTCGTCCACATCATCCCTTTCTTTTCATTTGGTCGATGATATCTCACTTTTACTTGTGTGTATATATAAAATATGTTCATAAATTTCATGAAGATGAATAATCATTTGAATCTTTTTTGTCACCATGTAACTTCCATTTTGTCTTTTGACTGGTTGGTTGGAAGAAATTGCCGCCTGGTAATTAGCCTGTCACATTTATTTCCTGGCAATTAGCCTGTCTATATGTATAAGGGTGTGGGCTGAAAGCCCCCTGATGTCCTTGAGGTCAGGCTCGCCCTATATTAATGGGATGTATCTCGGCCGGGGGAATGTTGTGGGATGAGCCCAGACCTTTTAATGTCTTCTCTCTTAAATGTATTTTCTGCGGTTTATTTTGAGATATATGTGCGATTTCGGAATGAAGTTATTATACCATATATGGTTATGTACACATTGTGTTGCTGTCAAGGAACCTTTATTTATTTGTTTGAATTAATCTGAAGTGGTATTTGTGGATTTTCTTTTTTTTCTGACATCTTTTTATTTTCTGTTTTTTTTCTTATTATTCTACACGTGCAAGGTGTCTGAAAAAACATCTGTTGTCCTCGCGGCTAGGCTCGCCTTATATTGGTGGGGTTTATCTTGGCTGGAGGATGTTATTAGATGAGCCCAGATCTTTTGATAGCTTCTCTCTTAAATGTATTTTCTACCGTTTATGTGTTTTTGAAGTGTATTTAAATACATGATGTACATACTATGTTGCTATCAATAAACCTATATTTATTTATCATATATAAATAATATTTACAACCTTTGGACGGTCCTGGTTGGTCGCTTCTCTTTAGTAATATTTATCTCAAACCACTGATATGGTCGACTACTGTTCTCGACGAGTATGAAAAAATGTCATATTCCTATGGATCTAAATGTCATATTCCTTTAGATCTAAAACGATGTATTTAATTTAATAAAAAAAAAACTGAACAAAAACTGGTTTCCTATTTTTTGTTCAATGACAATATCTCAACACCTTTTGATATTTTTTTCTGATTCTCACAATACCGGTTGCAAATTTTTGTCAACTTATTGATTGAGAATTACTTAGAAGTGTGATTAAAGTTAACGCGTGGGTCGGTGCGGAAAGGAATGCCCGGCAGAAGTTAATAAGTCATTGAGGCGCTAAGACATTTTACGAGTACACGTACATACTCAAACCTGGATTCACAATATAAGAAAGGTAGAAGACGTTATAAAAGTGTGCAAGAAAATGAAGTGGCAATAGGCAGTACACGTAGCCAGAATGTCAGACTCCCGATGGACATCCTAAATAATCCAATGGTACCCAAGAGGCATAAAGAGGTCCAGAAGAAGACCGAAGGTACGCTGGATAGATGAAATCAGGAAGCATGGCAGCATCACATGGCGTCAACGAGCAAAAAACCGAACTAATTGTAATTAATTTGGGGAGACATTCATCCATCAGTGGATCGACCCATTTGATGATACAATCGTACCATGACTCAATTTCCCTGTTGTAATAGGCAGAGGACAGAGCGCTAGACTTTCCTATCTCGACACGCATTTTTCATCTCTTCACCATCCATACATATTCTCATACAACTCGTACGATTTCTCTGACTGAGGAAGCATGGCAGCATCACATGGCATCAACGATAAAAAAAAACGAACTAATTGTAATTAACTTGGGGAGACATTCATCCATAAGTGGATCGACCCTGGTATTTGATGATACAATCGTACCATGACACAATTTCCCTGTTTTAATAGGCAGAGGACAGAACGCTAGACTTTCCTATATCGACACGCATTTTTCATCTCTTCACCATCCATACATCTTATCATACAACTCATACGATTTCTCTGACTGAGGAAGCATGACAGCATCACATGGCATCAACGAGCAAATAACCGAACTAATTGTAATTAACTTGGGGAGACTTTCATCCATCAGTGGATCGACCCTGGTATTTGATGATACAATCGTACCATGACTCAATTTCCCTATTGTAATAGGCAGAGTACAAATCGCTAGACTTTCCTATCTCGACACGCATTTTTCATCTCTTCACCATCCATACATCTTCTCATACAACTCATACAATTTCTCTGACTGAGGAAGCATGGCAATATCACATGGCATCAACGATAAAAAAACCGAACTAATTGTAATTAACTCTTGGGGAGACCTTCATCCAGCAGTGGATCTACCCTGGTTGACAATGATGATGATGATAATAAACTCAAACTAGACAGTATCGAAATCTACTAAGATGATAATCCACAACAGTATTATAGTGCCAACTTTGGTGTATGGGGTAACACGTAGACTTATAAAAATATACTAAAAGAGCACTATAAACGCGGTATAATGAAGTGTTTAGGGATGAATGTAGACGTAACTCTGATGTATTCAGTAATATTAAGAACAATCTGAGATGGTTTGGGCACATTCAATGAAGGACCGATAAAAGACCAACAAAACAAGTGCACAGTGCAAATGCGAGTGAGGCGTGGTAGAAAGAGATTAAGAAAAGTATGCTTGGAAAGTGAATGATATTTTAAAAGAAGGGAATGTAATAATTAAGAGAAGTCGTAGAAGCTTTAAAATAAGATGTATGTATATATTAGAGGTGATATATGTGTCCTCTCTGCCTCCTCCAGCAGGAAAACGATCTAATGCTATGTATATGTATACAGATATGGGAAAGTGCCCAATTGAATGGCCTCAGTTGCCACCTTCGTATCTTCACACTTGACTTATTTTATTTTTGTAATATATTTATAATTTTCCGAAAATGGTGGGTAATAGTGGAATCTGGAGGTCGAGCGCCCTTAAGGAAAGTGGTATTTTGTTAGCACTAGATGAATCTCGAGGTCGAGCGCCCTTGAGGAGAGTCTGATCTTTTAATAGCACTAGATAAATCTCGAGACCGAGCGCCTTTGAGGAGAGTCTGGTATTTTGATGGCACTAGATAAATCTCGAGGTCGAGCGCCCTTGAGGAGAGTCTAATATTTTAATAGCACTAGATAAATCTCGAGGTCGAGTGCCCTTGAGGAGAGTCTGGTCTTTTACAATACTATATACTATAAATTGTCCTTTTATTATTTTAATTTTATTACCAGTCGTATTTTTCATTTTTTATATTAGGAATAGATTGACGTATTGTTAAGTTCTCGGATTTAGAATAATAATAGATATGCATTAATTAGGTTAAAATTAGTTCATAATAAATTATTCTCGTTAATAAATATAAGCAAACAAATAAAGTAAACTTTACGTTATCAAGTTTCCCAAAAAGCACTTATAAATTATTTTTTTTTAAAAGTATTTCAGGGTTAGTCAGATCGGACCAGGTGTCTTTATCTTTAGCTCTTATCTATTCTCTTCCGCCCTACCGCTTCTCCTCTATGGCCACTCGACCCATCCAGCCGTGTAACAAGGTCTTTGTGGTGTCACCAGGACATCTTCAAAGATTCTTTGCCTTCATCTTTGGTCTACCAATATAACAATGCGTATACGAACATATTTTAGACTGCTTCTTTTATATAACTAAGTTATTGTGGGTAAAAAATTTACTGAATATTTTCAAGTTTCTGATAAACGTTAAATGACGAGTTAAAGTGAATATTTAGTATTTCTTCTTTATAGTACTACGAGTATTAAATCAGCATGCCGATTCGAGGTGCAACGAACATGCATCTTGAATTAAAAAAAATATAGGTTTTGATCAGAATATGATAAAAACTAAAACGCTCAGTTAATCATTCACATTCTTTCACACATTTCAATCTCGACGACTTTCGTGGCCTAGTTGGTAAGACGTTTGCCTCCCAGCCCGGAGGTAGCGGGCTCGATTCAATTTAGAAACAAATATTAGTCAGACGAAGCCAGGTCTGAGCTGTAGGGAGAGTGGTTTAATGTTTGAAAGCCACATTTGGGAAGAGCATCCAATGCAGAATTTCTTTTGTGCACGGGTGCATTGCCATGCAAAAGCAGCACCCCTTTTGTCCATTTGCCTCTCCTTTCGCCTTCACAGCTTATTTTAACTGCATCAGCAGACCAGAGTAGTACTCTTCAGTTACTGTGATGCCCTTATCTTTGTAACATATCTTCTCTCCCTTACTTAAAAATACTGCTACTTGTAAACCATCGTTTTTTTTTTCAGGGCAACAGTAAACCACTTACATCTCTTCCAAAATGATTTGATATTTTTTCCCTTGTTTTGTGAGAAACTTAATAACGGCGCGATACTCAATTTTTTTCTATGCTTGGTGTGTTATTAATGTTTGACATACTCTCCCGATGATATCTTAAACAAAACTGTCAAAAATAGACAAAAAATCTGTGAATATACTAATAATGAGTTATATTATCGGAACATGTGCATGCGCACCACCGTTCCCTCACTTAACCCCTTAATTACGCGAATTTATTGACCTTCCCTTGTAAAAAGGGAAGGTCAATAAATTCGCGTAATTAAGAATGATACACAAAAAAATATTTCAGCTTTATTCAAAAAGGAAGTTATAAACTACAGTATTCACTTATATTTTCGTAGTTATACTCATGTTAACTTAATTTACAATAATCTCAAAGTACTCTTTTTCATCTTACTTAACACAACATATTTTTATTATTATTATTATAACTAGTTTCATATATATCTGATGGAGATTAAGTACTTCAAATTCCTAGAAAAATGTTTCTGTGGAGTAACGAACAGATTTTGTAAGCAGAATTCACAACTTATATCAGTTGTGTTGTCACCACAAACTATAATAATACTCGTATCACCAGTAACAACCCACTCCATATTTAGTGTTGCGAGGGAAGGTGGTATAACAATTAGTGGGCATTGCTTGGGACACCTCGTAAGTATGGTAAACACGGTTTGGATGTTCGATGATGCATCAAGTAATCGTGAGGAGTCATTGAAAAATTTGTAGATCAATTTTAATTTTATTATTTAATGGTTTTAACCTGTCACAGTTCTCTTATACGGGTTCACAATACGGGCCAGTTAACAGACACCAATTTTAAACATACAAACCACATTATTTCTCTGCTGCGGTAGGCAGAGAGGAAATAATTCCACACGTTTCTATCTAAATACACTTATTTCGCCTCTTCTTACTTTCCCTTCTTTTAAAATATCATTCACTTGATCCAACCATACTTTCCTTGGTTCTTTTACCACGCGTTAGGTTCATAATATATGCTAGTTAACGGACACCAATTTTATAGACATAAGCCAATCATAGCAATTCTCTGCTGCGGTAGGCAGAGAGGACAGAATGTCAGACTTTCCTCTTTCGATACGCATATTTCACCTCTTTCTCATACAGGTCCAACGATTTTTCTTACTTCTAAATTTTCCTACTTTTAAAATATAATTTACTGGATACAACAATATCTTCAACTAGACTTTCGTAAGTGTTGTTGCCTTTCACATCCGGGATAGTAATATCAACACATACGATGACTAGCCGCGAGCTCCATAGTGATAAGATTTTTTAAGAAATCGAGTTTAATTTCTCTGTAATATGACTTGTCGACTTTCGTTAATACTTTTTATTTTTCATAACATATAAATGGTGGGTTAAAATGCTTCTATATTTTCCTCGTATATTTTTTTTACTTTCTAAATACAATATATATTGTGTATTTATCTTAGTCTATTTGAACTCTCCTCAAAAATACCAAACAATCACATATCAATAATACAAAAGGGAACCCTACGCTCCGTGTCGTCCCAAACAAAATCAACCAGGGACAAAAAAAAATACACGCCTTTGTCGCTTGTCAAACCCGAAAATTGCGAATGTCTTCACACAAAAGGCGTTCCTTCCATTACTGCAGGCGGCTGCCTAGAACCGAAATAGGTGGATCTTTACAAAAAAGACGGCTAATGTAAACTACAAAAAAATCGAAGCGATATAACATAAATTTGGTATCCCCCAGGGATCGATGTTTGGGCCTCAAATTTAACATTGAACAATTATCGCCTATTGGGTGTATTTGTTGTGTTGTTCACGTTTTTTCTGTGGGTTTTTCGCAACCCCTGGATTAAGGGTCGTGGGGTTGATTACTGTTTTTGACAATTTTGATATTTTCTGTTCGACACGGTCAAATACAATATATTTGAGTTCAATACGAAATAAGGCGAAGCAAAATAATACTTCGTTTGAATTTATGTTTAACGGCAAGCAATTTTCATTGGTGGAAATTAACTTGAAATCTTTGAAGGGGGGAAAAAAAATAAATGTATTTTTTTATTAGTCATATCAGGTTCTTTTCGTTTACAACAATCAAATTCCTAGATCAAATATTTCTTTGCGATATATTCTAGAACTGTTTTTTTTTCTGCATTATTCCTGAGATGTGGACCGCCAGCTCTTTTTTTGAGGTCTGCTTGATGGTCAACTTCTTATGGAGTAATCATGAGAGACTATACAAGGAATCCGGGTCTTATCCATTTTTTTAACTGATCTCACCAATACCGTTTTTTCCTTCTCCATCTGACAATATCTTCGGTTTAAAATTTAGAAAATTAAAATTTTATCAGAGACAAGCATCATTGGAGTGAATTTGATCACCTAACAGCGTTTAATTTTTTTTTCGTACAAACATATTTCTTTACAATATACGAATACTTCGTTACAGGTACACTCGTATATTTTTCCGTGAAATTTTCCTTTCAACTTCATTTCTAATTAACTAGTATGTTAGGTAGGTACATAATATTTCTACATAACGGGATGCTGTGTCCCATTCTCCGTACTTGCATTCTTCTTCTTCTTTTCATCACGACTTGACATCTCTGTTAACATGTCCTCTCCCCCATTGTGTGCCACCCTTTGCCCGTTGGTAGCACGCCGACACATTTCTAAAACCCTTTTGTGAAACCCAAAATATTGTTATTATGTTTGCGAAGGACTGAAAATACGAATTTTCAATATATTTTTTCTTAGCTTTTGGTGACAGTCTTTTGTGCCGCGTTACACGAATATACGAGTAATTTATATGTTGGTTTAATGTTTTCATTCATATTTTGATGTTTAACTTCAAAGTTTTCTTCGCCATCAAAAATAGTTACAGATAAGCTAGATTGACTGATTACAATGGTATCTTGGTCCTAATTTTAATATGTCAGCTTAATTATATTTAAATAAACCTGACAAGGTCTTAAGGTCTGACGTCGCATGAGAAGGAAAAGTTCCCATCATCCCCATATCTTCATGTCTTTATTGGGGCAGGTAGAGAGAACAGATCTTCGTTACATTTTATAATTTTGTCAAGATGTACTTTGTACAATAAAAATGTAAAAAAAATATATTATTTAAAACATTGTTAAATAACTGATGAAGTACGCCAACAGTTGACTTACTTGGTATTTACACGTAACTAAATCTCACAACTAATCAAGTTAATGAGATTAGAAGAACGAAGAAGAAATTCAATAATAAATAATTCTCGCCATGTATACATCAGTCACAATACAAAAACTACAGAAATCTTCTTTAATAATGACCGTGAGCCCCTTAATAAGAAAAAGTATACGCCAGTGTCAAGATAAATCAAAACACTTAAAATAATCAATAAGTGACAGCTGTCATATTAGAAAAATAGAGATTCTCTGCAACACGTTTTCAATATAGAAATTTTAACATTTTTGCGTTTCTGAATATCAATATTGTTACAAAACATGTTTAAGATTATTTTTTTTTGGTATTATTTGACAGCTGTCACTTCTTGATGTGATTATTAAACATATAAAATAACAATGCTATTGTATTTATTTACTTCCGTCATTATATCATAAACGGGTTATTCCTATTGACATAATAAGCAACAATCAGTAAAAAGTATTAACCTATTTATAATTATGTATACGGGCAAGTGCCTAGTTGACTGAGGTTATAAGTCACAGGCAACCCCAGATCTGTATTAAATTAAATTGTTTTTGTCTCTCTTGTTTTATCATTTTATTCATCTACTTCTTCATCACGTCGTTGTCATCCACTATATCTGTGCACAACCTGTCTTTCCCGATCCTGGACCATGTTGAACTCGGCATTTAAAGATAATCCCGTTAACTCTTTTATTTGATTTCTTTATCTTATAGGACTCATTCCACTTGCTCTTGTTTTCTTCAACTGTCGTCGCCAGGAGTACCAGTTTCTTGAGTATCTTGTTATTCTTTCTGGTAACATGTCGTGTCGTCGCCAGGAGTACCAGTTTCTTGGGTATCTTGTTATTATTTCTGGTAACATGTCGTGTCGTCGCCAGGAGTACCAGTTTCTTGAGTATCTTGTTATTATTTCTGGTAACATTTCGTATCCTTCTCCAACACTACATATTAGGGTATCCCAAAAAATACACAGTTATACGTCGTGCTGTTTACGTGAACTTCCTGCAAGAATTGGTCATACCACGGGTGCTTGTGTGGTGTATAAAACAAGGAGGACTTTTATATCCAGCAAAACGGTGCACCTTCATAATGCTATCGTGATGTGAGAGGCATATCTTTATGAAAATTTGCCCAACAGATGGATCGGACGTAGATTGCATTAAATACTCGCCGCGCTCCCCAGACCTCACAAATCAAAGTTAAATTTTATGATGCAAAACCGGCAACAGTCAATTAATTGAGAGCAGCCATTGAAAAAGGATGCGCCAAAATACCAAAATAAAAATTAGCAATGTTTGCGATTCTATGCTATCAGCAGTACATGGACCACAACGGCCATTAATTAGAGCATTTATAATATCTTAAAAAAAATCTACGTCTGTCTTCTTTCATTTGGATCTTATATCATCATTGTCAACCAGGGTCGATCACCTGCTGGATTAAGGTCTCCCCAAATTAACTCCAAATAGTTCCATTTTTTGCTCGTTGATGCCATGTGGTGCTGCCATGCTTCCTGATTTCATCTAAGCGTACCTTCGGTCTTCTTATGGGCCTCTTTGTGCCTCTTGGGTACCATTTGATTATTTCGGATGTTTATCGAGAGTCTGACATTCTGGCTACGTGTCCTGCCCATTGCCACTTCATTTTAAGACACCCTGTTCCGGTGAGACACACTGACACGGATTCCTGACACCATTTTGAGACACCCTGACACGGATCTTATATATATTATACATTAATAAATACTAAATTTGTAATCCTTCAAAATGTATATACTCGTACATTTTTTGAGACACTTATGTAAAATGAATAAATAAAATAAAAACATTGTAAAATTACAACTATTGTACCTAAATAGCATCAATAAACCAACAATCAGTTCTATTATTATAGCAGGACATGCCAATTTTACGGAGAGATGTTTATTTTCCCATCAACATCATCATCAGTGGCATTGTGTATGTTGGCATTGCATCCCGCGGCGCAGGACATGCACTTCTGTTGTTGTTTACACCATTGTTGACAGCCCACAGCCTCCTCGTCCTTTCATGGTGATTGATGGGGCAATAAATAGACCAGAACAGATCAGGTCGATCTTGGACATAGTTTATTTCTGCATCCACATGTTATTTTAAGGGTGGATTTAAAATTAAAAAAAAATGTATATTTGCAAATATGATACATAAAAATTACTCGCCCCACATTTTACCTGCTGTAAGATGATTGAGGAAATGTTTAGTCGCTTTGTATGGAACCAAATCTTATTTTTTATTTGAAAAGACTACGTGGACGAAATAAATATCTCCGTGGATTTATAAGCTTGGCGATCTGATCTCCGTCAACTAAGGGAACATGGCGTTTATCTTTATTATTTTTATTATGTGTTTTGAATCCATAGACAATATTAAAAACGCTTTTTCTTAAGTGAGGTTAAATTGAGATATTTGCATTTTATACGAAGATGTTTGCTAAAATATATATCTAGTTAGTAAAATGGATACTTGATAATTCAATTCATTCTTAAATCATTTCAGACCATTGAAACCTGTACATACGTCTGATCTAGTATCCATTATTGCTATTACGGTTTTGATTGCTCATTCAGATCTTATTTTATTCAGAAGTGCATATATTAAAAAAATCTGTATACCAACGGGAATTTAACCCTCGATTCCCGGGCTGGAAGATAGGCGTAATATTCACTAAGCCACGGACTTCCTCGTTTCAATTGGCGAAAAAATTGAGGACTCTATAATTCTGTGGGAGAGTAAAAAATATTATCTAACATTCTTATACCGTCTATTATTTTCACTATTATTGAGAAAAATCAACACATCCTTCCCGTATCCTTGCTAACCATTGTGCTTTTGATTGCGCAGCTGTCCGAGGCCTTCCTCAGGCATTGTGCAACTTTAAGCCGACCTGTGCAAACATTGTCTATTGTGCAAAATATTGTGAAGTCGGTATTCGACATTTCATGGCATTCACAAATAGATGGTTTTTGCAATATAAAAGTGTTTAAATGCATGTCACTTTTGGATTGATTTGCGAGATTGACAAGTTTTATAACAATAATAATAATAATAAATATTTTTAGCATTCTTTATTTATTTTACCACAAAGTTTGTATAAAATGTATTCGTAATATTTTGCAACCTTGGTCTAACGGTAAGTATTCACGTTAAGTAAGCTGACGTGGTTTTACTTTTAGACCATTTTACATCTGAATTTATGTTTTTCTATAGCTTATATACTACTTATCATAAATACTTATAGTGGTATGTAAAAAAACTCAGTATAACAAAAGTTTCGTCTTGGACGTTTCTCTACTAGCTATTGGAATTTTGAGTTTGATCTGGCAAGACAGTCTGCTTGATGAAGTGCTACAGCTTGCACACAATAAACCAATACACGCACAAACGTCTTCCAGCATCAGAATGGCCGACAAGTTACTCGATCACAAGAAATTAACTATCGTATCGTATAAAATTTGAAAAAAATAAGCAATTGGAAATGGAAACTCTTAAATTATATGGATCTGGGTTTGTTGCCTGACATTTCTCGTGATCTCGGTAAACTAGGATTCTGCCTGTATCTTACTGAAGTTATATGAACGTAAACAAATAGGTTGATACTTTTTGCACATGTTGATTATTATCTTATTTTTTAATAAGTTGTTAAGACTTAATACCGAATATGCAACACGTGAATCAACCCTTGGCGAACTACATCAATTCAAAGAAATCAACAGTCAATTCCACAATCTCATTCATATTTTATTCTAAAACATATTTAATCCGTAGCAAATTAGAAAGCAATGCTTGCATTTGGAGCCCGGTGGGGGCGCAGAACTCACTCATGGTGGAGAAGGTACAAAAAAATATCTACGATATCTCTATATGAATGAGTTTGGTGTCTATCCATGGCTTTATCCTACTCAGTTTCTGCTGGGCATGCTCGGGTGTAACTCCTTTAGCGTAAGAAGAGATCTGCATCTCCTGGTATACGTTGTCAGACTCGTTCGAGGAGTCGTGAGCTGTCCACCATTACTACAAAGATTAGCGTTAAATGTTCCTAACAATTACACTAGACTGTGCCGGCAAGAACTGTTCTCAATAACATACGCAAGAATGGGTCTTCCAGCCACTATGCCTGTTGGAAGGGCCTTAACTCTTTTGAACGGGACTGCTTCGGATATTGACATATTATATTTCATATCGCATTACCAAAAGCAAAAGTAAATTTTCTTCTAAGATTGAGCGTGTTAGAAAGCACTCATCAACGTATTTAAGTGACTTTGAATATATGAATGGTTGAAGTAAAATAGGCACTAAGTACCAAACAAATTAATTTGAAACTAAGTATGCAGTTTCGTTCTATATGCCAAGGCTACTAACCGTAATACACCACCAAGTCCCTGCAGAGCCTCATTCTATTAAATCTAAACTAATGACTTCTCTAAAAAATCCAGTAAAAGCTTTAATCTGACGTTATTATCCACAGTTTCTTCTTTTCCTCATATTGGCGGCCAGGGTACTCAGTGCTTTATTTGATTCAACCATTCATATGTGTATGTTTGTGTGTATGTATGTATGCATATTTTTTTTATATAATTTTGAATTGCATGTATGTGTATGTTTGTGTGTATGCATTATAGATATTTTTTTATTTTGTATAATTTTTTTATTTTTATATAATTACATTTTTTTATGTTAATATTTTTTGTATTATTCAATGTAATTGAGCTAATTCTGTATTGAGAAAATAAATTAATAAATAGTGAAATAAAAAATTAAGCAATCTCTGATTCATATTGATGACATAACTTATTTTTCTATCAATTTCCGAAAAGTGTAATTATATTCAAAGTGTTTTTTACATACTTAAAAGTACTATCCATAAGTAAAGTTTATTATTTGTTTCAGGAAAAATTAAAGGTGTTAAGCAACAAGGTTTGATATCACCACTGTTTTTTTAAAAATATTTATACACATACAATGTACTTAAATTAAGTTATATTTTTGTAATATGTTAAAGAAATTCTTATTAGTAGTTGGGACAAAGGGTTCGAGTAAATGTTCTAACTTTAGTAGTTGGGACAAAGGGTTCGAGTTAATGTTCTAACTTTAGTAGTTGGAACAAAGGGTTCGAGTTAATATTCTAACTTTAGTAGTTGGGACAAAGGGTTCGAGTTAATGTTCTAACTTTAGTAGTTAGGACAAAGGGTTCGAGTTAATGTTCTAACTTTAGTAGTTGGGACAAAGGGTTCGAGTTAATGTTCTAACTTTAGTAGTTGGAACAAAGGGTTCGAGTTAATATTCTAACTTTAGTAGTTGGGACAAAGGGTTCGAGTTAATGTTCTAACTTTAGTAGTTGGGACAAAGGGTTCGAGTTAATGTTCTAACTTTAGTAGTTGGGACAAAGGGTTCGAGTTAATGGTCTAATTTTAGTAGTTGGCTCAAAGGGTTCGAGTTAATGTTCTAGCTTTAGTAGTTGGGACAAAGGGTTCGAGTTAATGTTCTAACTTTAGTAGTTGGGACAAAGGGTTCGAGTTAATGTTCTAACTTTAGTAGTTGGGGCAAAGGGTTCGATTTAATGTTCTCACTTTAGAAGTTTAATTATATATGACTTATGTAGTCTAGCTTGTGAAACGTCCTTGGGTAGACAATTGTAATGGGCTTGATTCTCGATGGTAACCGAGAAAAAATAAGGGTCCCACATAACGAACGGTGAGTTCTTATTTCATTTATAGGGCCTGGGATATTGTTGTCTCCCGACCACACTTTTCAATATGTCAAAATCGTTAATTTACATTTGTTGTGGGGTATATGTAATACGAATAAAAAAATATTTTTTTAAAGTGATCCGTTGGTCTTTGCAATGAACGTAAATTAGAATTAAATATCCTAATTAAATAATTATAATTGGACTCTATCAAAATCTGCTACGATGATAGTGTTTAAAGATACCTATGACTTCCGTCATATCTATCATTTTAAAAGGAAAAAAATATGCACGTGTACTCAAATCGTCTCACTCAGGTGTGCCATCGGATCCAGTAAAGCAGTGTGGCTGGTGAGTTTGCTGGTGTGCAATGTCTCATTCACTTAAAGAAGATAAAATAAGAAAGAAACAAAACTCCACGGCACAGCTTCCAGATCCAGTAAAGCAGTGTGACCGGTGTGTTTGCTGGTGTGCAACGGCACACTTTCTTTAAGAAGAGCAAATAAGAAAAAAACAATATTCCACGGAATGGTGAGAGGAGCCTCGAGTACGAGGTCCAGGAATGACAACGACGCGATTGGGTCCTACGCTTTACTCTCTCTGCCTCCCCCGATAGGGACAACGCTGGGTATGTATGTATAAAAGGAATGACTATTTATTTATACATGACAAGAAATGTTATTACTACATAATTATAAAAAAACAACAGGTAATTTATAGTGAACACAATTATATGAATCTGGGTTTGAAGCCTTTCATTTGTCGTTTACACAATAAACTAGGGGTTGACCTGTATCGTACTGAGGATATATTTCATGGAAAATTACGTTGATATTTCTTTCCGATTGTTGATTATGCAATACCCCATTGCAAACACTAATTAACTTGATAAACAGTGAGATTCAATTACATATACGAGTATGTATCACGCTAACCAAACTAGAACACTTAAGATAATGCTTTGATAAAAAAAAATCTGACATGAATTCATAGTTCAACCTCATACTAAATACGTTTTAACCTAAAGTAGCATGCTTTTCAAACAGCAAAGCAGTGGGATAACGAGGGTATTCTGAGCTCGGGAACTGTAAACAATATATGTACCCCTCGCTGTTGAATAAGGTACGACCCGAATTCAGCCCTACCGAAATAGGTACTAGCTTGAATAATAATGTCCTTAAATGAATTCCTTTTCTCTAGTTATACTCTTATTGTATGCGATCCTGCAACGCTCCAATATTAAACATATAGAGGGTATGGTGGTAAATACGAAATTGTGGTAGATAAGACATATAATACGCATGGGCGATCATAGGTCCAACACCCAACACGCGTCTTGTACGGGGAAGTAGTGGGCAAGCGAAGGGTTGGTGGGCAGAGAAAGCGCTATAAAGACAGTCTGCAAGAGTAGTTGACTTTGTGCGAGGCACCTGCAGACTATGAGCAGGTACCTCAAGACCGTGGAGGATGGAGAGCCATCTATTATTGGGCTGATGGCGTCTCAACGGCTAGACGTGTGAGAATCAGTCTGCGAACATGCGTCAGCATTGCCAAGCAACTCGGCAAGATCCACGTGTCTGTGACATCTGCGGAACGGAGTGCGCATTGAGGATCGGGCTATTTTCTCACTGAAGATCACATGATCGGCGTGGAATAGCAGCTTAAGGTTGATGTTTGGAGTGGCGAGGAGATTCCAGCAACGACAGCGACAACTATTATTGTTAAGAGATAAGTTATTTATTTATTCCTTTACTTGGAATCAAATTTTGTTTTATTTTTGCCATGGGTTACAATTGGTTGGTGACAATTTATATAGCTTCGTTTAGAGAAAAAAACTCTCCTAAAGGGCGCTCTAACTCAAAATTCAAACCCACTATCATTGACATACTAAAAATATTACACAATAAATATATAGAAAGATCGAGTGAAATGATTGGACGGGGGCGAATGCGGTTATTAGATTAGAAACTTTCACACATCTGAATATATTTTGAAAAAACATATCTGTTGAGAAACTGCATCATCATCTTGTCGTGTCGCATCGTGACTCCCATGATAGCCTCTGACGACTCCTCTCCATCCATCTCTGAACTCCGGGGCTCGAAGAGCAGTTGTTAATGGTAGTTCAATTGCGTCTCTCACTTGGTCAGTCCGACGCATTTGGATTCTTCATCTTGTGCGTCGTCCTTCCATGCCCCCAGGAACCACAAATATTTTCACACTGTATGGCTACGAGCAATGTGCTCAAAGAATCAGAGGACTTGTTGAAGGCATACTCGTATCATCGACAATCTGTTGATGAGTTTCAGCTTTTCGAGAACGGAGGAGTTAGTTAGTTAATATCCGCCAAATGTTCACCTCTTGCAGCTCCACAGATGTTCATCTTTTGTCAAAATTTTCGATGACATTTTGCCATAATTACGGTTCTAACTCACCAATAACGCGATTAATTTCATCCTTCAGCTCAGGAATTGATCGGGGGTCATTTTTATAGACCTGAATTTTCACGTAACCTCAGAGAAAATAGTCCAATGGTATCAGATCACATGATCTTGGTGGCCAATTAACATCACCGTTTCCGGAGATTACAATACATAAAATAATTCAACAATTTGAACGCGTTGTTGTATTGTGTACTTCTCCATTTTTATAAATGTCATATATTACACTTCTCAATTGTCACAAGACCCAGGCAAGTTCGCGACGCTATCTGTGTTTTATCCAAGAATTAAAAAAAACCGCTTAATTTGAGAGACCCTTTATAAGCATTATTTTATAAAATAACAGAAACTTAATAAAAAAACTCTAAAATTGTACATGACACAGTTAATTGTCTAGTTTCAAAGGTTTTTAATCTTCCTCCAAATTATGAATATGAACAAATATTTTTATCTGCAAATCATCTATTAAAAACATTTTTCCAAATATTTTTATAAACATTACTCGATTTTATATTTCTTTTATATATCAATAACCACCCAAGTCCCCCCGAATACTATATTACCTATATTTGTGTAAGATTCGTCATGTTCTCATTCCTACCCTCGTTTCTTCGCTTCTTTCATTTTTTTTTCTTACCGCTGCGGTAATCCCCACTTCTATTTATCAGAAGTTTCCTTCTCAGTACACATTTCGTCATACTTTTCAATTCATATCTATATTTTGAACAGATTGATTTTTGCACAATCCTTCTTTTCGAGTTTTCGCTAAAAATCACTTCACAGTGGCGGGGAGTAAAAATTATTACCATATTTAGTTTTTTTTTACTATCTACGATAAAATATTTAAATCTTGTACAATTTTAATAGAAAGGTGAACCGTTGAGTACAAATATAGAAAATTGATAAAAACACCTAAATAATCCACGCGTTCCGGTGCTGTGTATTCAATACACATGTAAAAATGAGCGATTTAAAATCGGAAAAATAAGACTATTCATAGCCAATCGCTTAAATTAATTAAATTTGAAGTCAAGTGATAAAACTTGAAATTTAATTGCTGAAAACATGAAAAAAACATCGGCAGACGTTCACAAAATGGGCGAATAACCCACCTCAAATGGATGCCCGCGAGCTTCTGAAGCGAGTGAACTGAGATTATATTTCTTGCGTTCCCATATACCGAAGTATAGTGAGAGTGAGACGTGAATAGCGTCACTTCCTCACCCATAGCGATTTTTAGAATGAATATACCTATGTCACACACTGGCATACGTTTGATTGTATTGGTGAATTTATTCCCGATTTTCACAAAATATCTCTGATGTGGCCGATAAGTGCTAATTATTATTAATATATTTTTTTTCATTCAATGCGTAAATGTATTACAGAGGATTACCAAAAATCTGAACCCAGTATTTATTATGTTATAAGAGATTTTTTAGAAGCAATGTGTACTAGTTACACATCACAGGGTAGGAAGGGTTAATATCATAGTTAAGACTGCTCTGTTAATAGAACGTTTCACATACTGTATATTGAGAGATAACATATATCAAGACGTTTTGATATCCTATCATATATTTTCAGTCATATCTAAACCAAACATTAACAATCTGCTGTTATATTCTTCCACATACGAGTATATTCACAATATGAAATAAAGAGCCATTTTACTAGGCAAGGCCTGTGATAAAATGACCTCATTCCTTAATCACAAGTTTTATATATTTGTCCTTAATACGTAAGCATTCAGCTTAACACTGCAGTCACGTTTAAAAAGACAAATCATAAATAATAATTTTATATTTTATTAAATATGTTTGTTTCAGCGGGATTCGATTCCGCAACCTCCGGGTTAAGAGACAGGCGTCTTACCAACCAGATCAAAGGTTGAAATATTTATTATAGAGAATATTTTTAATTTTCAAGTTTTTTTTAAAGAAATTTAAATATTCCACAGGACGCCTCTGGCTTGTCAAAAGATACATGTTTGTACACAGCATCACGAATTCCTTTGATGCCGATACAGAGATACGGACAGGAATATCGTTTGTGGGATTCCTCACTCCCACAACATCTCGCATTGTGTTACTTTAACAATGATGATACATAACATAGATACCTTATAATGGCAAATTACCCAAACAACATATTGTACCTCACTTGTACCTTACATTGCAGAACAAATCATCACAATGATTTTATTTGCAGAACAAATCGTCAAAAAAATCTGTTTTTGATGTAGGTATGATATAAAAAATTTAATTTCGCTATCAATGTCACCGTCTTGTAACTTTTACTGGCTTGCTGCTTAATATAATCTAAACTCACCACAATTTTTCCAAAATCGTCTATACCAGGCATGGTCTGAGAAATCAATTTATTTGGCCCGCGTAATCAAATTTATTCAGTTATTTTTGACATCTAAAAAAACTTTTCATTCTTCGTTGTTTTCCTGTCAATGAGCCAGCCACCATATTACATTTTTGTTAAATTTGAAGGCTTGACATTGCAAAAAAATAGTGCCTATAATTAAAAAAAAATATCACGCCGACGTTTTTTTGAAGAATTATTTTTGAAAAAATCTCTACAGATCCATCACTCGAGCGTCTGGGATTCGAAGCGTGAATATATAATAATTACACTTTTGAACTTAAATTGTTTGTGGGAACTATTGGGTATCACAAAAAAATGAATACACATTTTTACACCGCACCGTTTACTTGAACTTGCTGCTGGAATTTGTCACGCATTCGTGAGGAGTTAAGGAATTAAGAGGACTTTTATTTCCAGCTAGATGGTGCACCCCCCCCCCCTCTATTACATTGATGAATATTTACAGAACAAATGAATTAGACGTTAAGGTTGTATTAAATACCCCCACGCCCTCCAGACCTTCAGTGGACTCAAAGATAAAGTTTGTAACACAAAACTGGGAAAAATTAACGAATTGAAAGCAGCCATAGAAAGATAATGCGCCCCAATACCTAAACGTATGATTCGTGATGTTTGCGATTGATTCCACGTTATCAACAGAACATTTACTAGAATGGTCATCAATTTGAGCACTTGCGATAAGCTAAAAAAATCTACGTATGTACTCTTTAATTTGGAGTTTTAACCTTAGGTATACCTTAATAAATACTGAATTTATCATAAAATATAATCAACCACAACGCGAATAGAAAGCACTTGAAATATGGTGCTACATGAGAATGTTAAAGATTTCCTTGGTAGACAAAATGCGCAATGAAGAGGTCCTCAGACGCATAAAAAAAACAAAGAAGTACTCTCTTGCATTAAGAGAAGAAGATTGGATTACTTTGGGCACTTCATGAGAGGAAATACATATGAAATCAACCAAGTCATGTTGCAGCGGAAGATTCAAGGATAACAAAGTGTAGGAAGAAGAAGGAACTCCTGGCTGATGAACCTGAGAGTGTGGTTCCATTATAACAGGGAGATATTGTTCAGAGCAGCTACAGACAAAATTGAACTAGTCATGATGTTTGCCAACCTCCTCCGTGAATTGAACTAGTCATATGATGTTTGCCAACCTCCTCCGTGAATCGAACTAGTCATGATGTTTGCCAACCTCCTCCGTGAATTGAACTAGTCATGATGTTTGCCAAGCTCCTCCGTGAATTGAACTAGTCGTATGATGTTTGCCAACCTCCTCCGTGAATCGAACTAGTCGTATGATGTTTGCCAACCTCCTCCGTGAATTGAACTAGTCATATGATGTTTGCCAACCTCCTCCGTGAATCGAACTAGTCATGATGTTTGCCAACCTCCTCCGTGAATATAATAGTTAAGTGGAAGATATACTGAATTTATTATCATTCAAAGTGTGTGCACATTTTTTGGGACATTCTGTATAGTTGTTTATTTTTAATTGTGGGAATGTTTTTCGCTATTCATTCAATAACAGTGAAATGAACAAAAATATCACATCATTTCAGCCGGCGGCTTCTTGTGATAGGAATTAAATATATTTATGTATTTGAAACATAGATATGGTTTTGCTGTGTATATATTGTATGTCCATTTTTTTTTGTTATTAAGGCAATTCACTTTTTATATAAAAGGAATGAGAATATACATAGGTAACATCACGCCCTTTCCCTATCGAGGTAGACAAAGAGGACGCTCATATTTCGCCTATTCTACATACATACATTTTCTCATACAATTAATCTTCCTTGACATTTCTTTATTTCAAAATATCATCCACTTCCACTCACATTTTATATTTGCACTATATATTTGTTTTGTTAATCTTTAATCTATTCGTTCTACATGCTCAAACAATCTCAGTATGCTCTTTTTTATCGTTCTTAACACATTTTAGGTCACATTTATTCCTTATCACTTCATTCCGTATTCTGTCATACATCGCCACTAAGTGTATTCTTCTCAATGCATGCCACACTGCGGAGATGAGAACCTTCAGAACCATTCAATGAACGTACATACCATCACGCCATTTTCCTATCAGGGTAGGCAGTGTCAAATTTTTTCTATCTTGACAAAATTCCTAATTTCTACATCTATACAACTCGTTTGATTTATTAGACTTATTATGGGACTCCTTAGAGTTTAGTCTGAAGATGAAACAGCTCCTGACCATATATTAGGATTGTTTTCTATAGAAACACTCCGCGTTGTCAGCTGCCTGAAAACAGGTCTAGTGAGAGAAGAAATTGATGTTAGTAGCTTAAGGGAGTATTCTACTCTAGAAATTAAAAAAAAGGAGGTTTTTTTTATTTTTGTATATTCTTAAAGTTCAGACCTTTAAGAATATGTTCTCAAAAGGAAATTTAAAAATTCTAAATATTTACGAAGTTATAGCTATAAATGAGGCAGCAATTACGCCGCACCGAAATGACTCGAACAATAATCTCAAAACTTTAAACGCGTTTTTCTCGAAACTACTTTTTTCGACTTAGTTGACATAAAATCTCAAGTTCTATCCAACCGATTGCCTTCAAATTTAATAAAAAACTTTGATTAGTGTTTTTATATCGTCCCTACCTTGAAAAATTTAATACTATTTAAAAAATAATTTAAAATTTGAAAAAAAAAGGGTAAAAAAATTTAAGACAGCCGCCATTTTACGATTTTTTTTTGTTTGGTACCAACGACATTATTTACTATCAAGATACTGTGTATGATTTTTGTTTCGAATTTACGAAAGGGTTTGAATCATGTCGACCAGCTCACCCCCTTTTTTTACGACAAGATATAACAGCTGATAACATCTTGAATTTTCAATTTTTTTTTTTCAAAAATTTTTTTGTTCATTCTCTAATCATCAATAAATAAAGTGTAAAAATGTGTACGAAAAATATTTTTTGTTTTTTTTATTTAGTCTGAAAAAAACGCCCGAAATTCACGGCTCTAGAGTAGAATACCTACCCCGTTAAATTTAAATCTACTTTTCAGCAGACTTGAGACACCTGCAATCTGCAGCCTGCAATGCTGCTACTGGTGTGTAGACAAAAATCGAGTTTATCTGCAGCGTTTATTCGGCTCCTAATAATACATTTTCACGTTTCACTCCCATTCATTAGAGTTATTGAAAATATTATTGTACATAACATACACTATTGTTTCATTAAACCAACGATGTAACAAATGCGAGGTATATACCTCAAATTTCGACCACATCTGTTCCCTCCCGAGAGGGATTTTGACGGAATCCAAATTAATTAACTGATTGAAATAATAAATGGTTTTACCACAAATATATTTCTATGTTGGGCTCATTAGCCCCGTTACGCGGGTTGCTTCGTATTTAAAATAAGCCATAACCTTCGTTATACACGGTAAAGACAACAAATGTGACGCGTTATTTGGAATCAGTATATACAGGTGAAGTTTACACCTGACGAGGAAGACGGAAGTCTTTGAAACCGGTAGTGAACTCAAATAAAACAGTGCTGTTTTATTTATTTT
The DNA here is from genome assembly GCA_949825065.1 of Odontocerum albicorne. NCBI lineage: Eukaryota > Metazoa > Arthropoda > Insecta > Trichoptera > Odontoceridae > Odontocerum > Odontocerum albicorne. Next base: position 9,874,334 of record OX463865.1, read on the forward strand.
ACTGAAACAAACGTTTTTTTCTAAGATTCAAGCAATAGTATAGACAGAATAAGTACTCAAACAGCGCGATCTTCACAACAAAATCGAAATCTTTCTTATTTTCTTTTAATGTGACGTCACATAGGGCCTTTTGCGGGGTGGCAACACTCCTGGGTGTGAAAAGAATAGTAGCGACGACGGACTTAAGGTCCGATATTTAATTACACTTTCGTTATATTCACATACAGTACAATCTGACGGGCTTATTACCATGTGGCAATATCTCTCGATCAACCAGAAAAAATGTTTAAGAGGCCTTAAGCGAAAACAAGACTGGAATCCTTTTTAAAAAAATCTGGATTCCAACGGGAATCGAACCCGCAAACTCCGGGCTGGGAGACAAGCGTCTTACCAACTAGGCCACTGAGGTCGTCGATATCACGGAGAAGGAAAATGACTCATGAAGTCTTCCAAATAGTCCAGCAAGTTGCCAGCACTTCAACAGACGATTTCGAATGCAGAAAAAATATCCTTTGACACCACTGGACCGGAGGAGCCAATCGGTCCGAAGTTAGTTCCCTTCAGAAATTATTGACTCGAGTCGATTATCATCGCAGTACCACAGAAGTTCAGCAAAAACACATACATACACTAACGACGTTTCCCTGATGGGGTAGGCATAAAGGACAGAGTTCCACACTTTTCTATCTCGATACACATATTTCACGTCTTTTTTCTTCACATCGATACACCTTCTCATACAACTCTTATGATTTTTCTGACTTTAACACTTCAAGCCTTAAGTTCGCATTCATTCCGTATTCATTCCGTATTCGGTTCGGCTGCTTTCAGTCTTTTCCCACATCTACATAGACAGAGATCCACATCTACATAGAACGTACGACATTTCTATCTCGAAACACATTATACCCTCTACATCTATACACCTCATACGATTCAACTTTAAATGAGAGTCACGTGGTTTCATTACCTGATTTGAAAGTTTGGCGGTCCTACTCTGAATAGAAATCAAGAAATTTCGATATCAGATATTTATTCATTATGAGGCGCATGGCCGCGCGGTAACGTACTAGACTTCCATGCGGAAGGTCGCCGATTTGAACCCCACGCTGTGCTACTCCCCTCGAATGACACAGGCATTTTTTTCCACTTAGTATTCAAGGGTTTAGGGATGCATATAACTGCGCTAAAATATATTCTTTAAAAAAAAAAGAAAAAATGGAAAAACATGCTGGTGTGTTCCGATCGTCTCCCTTCGGTGTGCTATCGGATCTAATACAGCAGCGAGGCTGATGATTTTGCTGGTGAGAAATGGCTAACTTACTTAATGAGGAGAAAAAGAAAGAAACAAAACTTTACGACTTTACGACAACAAAACTTTACGATATTTATCTCTTATCCGATAGAAGCATGGATTTTTTTTAAGAGTCGTCAGTATATTAAATTATATATTGAAATCCGTGTAACACAAAATCGTGTTTCAGGAATGATCCCACTCTTTACGCCCTAAATATAACACAAATGAAGTACGTGCATTAATTAATGTGGACAGGTTGCGTCATACAGTCACCTGACCTGTGAGCATGGACTCGGTTTGGGGTCTCGCAACATTCACAATCAAGGGGATGGTGGTTGAGTGATTAATTTTATTTAACTCCGCTATTCAAGTTGCTTCTCTTCAGCGATCCAATTCGATTAAGGAAACTTCAAATCGTACAGAATTAAGGGATGAGGACTATTCTAAAATAATTGAAATACACTAAAATTAAGGGTATGTTTTGTTAATTAGATATGTGCACGGTAAAATAATATATTCGTATATACCACCACGCCATTTTCTTGTTGAGACAAACAGAGTCGACAGAGTTGAACAGAGTTGCGGGTCCAAATCCTGCTTGAACCCAGATTTTTTTTATGTATTCCAGTCTGGTTTTCACTTAAGGCTACTTGAACATCTTTCTGGTTGGCTGGAAGAGATTTCCACGTGACACTAAGCTCGCCAGGTTGTACTCTATACAATGAAAGTGTAATTCAATACAATACAACAGGGAGGACATAGCGTCAGATTTTCCTATTTCGACACACATCCTTCGCCCTTTCTAGATCAATACCTACATCTCATACAATTTTTACAATTTTTCTGACACTACGTTTCCATCTTTCAAAATATATTTCACTTGATCCAATCATACATTCCTCGGTATAACTATAAAAACAATAAGTGATATAATTTTTATGTCTTTAACGACTTCCGTGACTTAGTTGGTAAAACGTTTATCTTTTGACCGGGGATTTCGGTTTAGATTTTCGATGGAACACCAATAAATAAAAAAAGCACCCAGTTACGTTTTAGAGTTTGTCTGTTATCAATACTTGCACGGGCTAAACGTGTGAGTATTTTTGTAAGTATTGATGTATTTTCAAGACGTACAATTGTGAACTGTGAGTTACGTGTCTACGACACCTCCGCAGTCTAGTTGGTAAGATTCATGCTAAAAATAATCCTTGAAGGAAGTATCAAACGTCGAAAAAAATATATTACTATTTCTCGACAACCTTTGTGGCCTAGTTAGTAAGACACTCGTTTTTAACCCGAGGGTTGCAGGTTGGATTGCTGCTGGAGCCCAGTTTTTTTAAATGTGGTTTTGGCTTCAGGTTTCTTTAATATCGCCCTCATATTAGTGGGTGTGTGTCTCAGCTGGGAGAATGTTATGAGATGAACCCAGACCGTTTGATTACTTTTCTCTCAAATGTAATTTCTTTTCCATTACCTCATGAGTAATTTATTTGTAATTTTAGGACATTCATTAACATACAAGTGATATGTTGCTATTAATAAACTATTAATTATTTATTTTATTTATTTATTCAGGCAGAAAGTTATATACAAGGAGCCTACTCCATAGTCTTTTGGAGTACATTCTTAGCTAAAATGCCTATTTATCAATCTAGATATAGCGTGTTTGATTCCCGTTGGAACCCAAATTATTTTAAAAAGGATTCTAGTATATTTTTTTGATAAATGCCTCTTTTGAGATATTTCTAGTTGGTTGGAAGAGATTGTCACATAGCAATAAAACCATCAGGTTGTACTATAACAATAAAATATTTTTATAATATTTTATAAAACCTCAATACTTGGAAAAAAAATTAATAACAGTTCATTAATTCCGTGTTACAAAAACACTTGCCGTGTTGCAAAAACACTTGCTGATCTTAACACGATTGTTTTGATTGTGATACGTCTAGCTTCACCTCCATTAGGCAGCACGTGCATCCGTTTCCTTTCCCACTTAGCGGTCTACCCCCTGCGCTTACAAAGTGGTAGCACAGGAGACCAAGGGAGGGCTCGGAGGGATGTTTTTGTTGTTTTTTGCCCGATTGCCTTTTAACAGGCGAAGATAAACTGAGAATTGCCGGAGGGAGGGGTGGTTTGGGCGTGAAGGAGGTGTGAAATGAATTATTCACGGTTCCTATCAGGCCCCCGGGTGTGAATTGTTAATATGCCTGAACTTGGAGTAGTTTTTTCAAGAGGTAAAGTCAAGGTGCTGCAAAATATTTTATTACGAAATTAAATTAAGAGTTATACAAAAAAATATGTAAGATTCTTGAAAATTCTTATATTTCAGAGACTCTTGCTTGCATAGAAATGTCAAAAGTAGTTATGAAAATTAACAAAGATGTAGACTATACTCAAGATAATGTAGCATGATCCCTGTGACGTTTGAAATGTTATGTCTCAAAGGGATGGGGTAAAATGGGTTTTTGTTTTACAAATCGAATCGTTTTTTTATAAATCGAAAAATTGTTTTTCTCTAAACTGACGTTTTAATTCCTAATTTTCATTATACTGATTTTCTAATGTATCGTATCATTTGTATCTATCTTTAAATAGGCCAAGATCCACTATGAATTAATACTAATTAAAATATTTAATTTTATGTATGAAAAAAATCGAAAATCCAATTATCGTATACCCCATCCCTAGCCAATGCAGACTAACGTAGTGACTTTTAACGAACGTCGCCAAATATTATTTGATGTTAACAAACTGACATATTTTTGCTAATTTGTAATAATATGTTTTAATTTGTCATTATTGTTAGTTTTATGTAATGTGTTTTCCTAAATAACTTGCTATTTATTAGAATCGAGGCCTATATTAAAGTTGATAAAATAATTAAAATTACTGAACGTCGTTACTAGGTTGTATCGGGGCAAATTTGTGAAACGTCACAGGGACCATGCTACCTTTTCTTTAGTATAGTTATGTTTCTAGTATTCTCCATAGCAACGTATGGAGTGAACACATGGACGATGAGAAAGAAGGAAACAAAAATGATAGATACCTTCGAGATGTGTTGTTGGAAGCGAATGCTGTGTATCCCATGGAACACAAAGCGCACCAACGTCTGCCTCTATCATCCAAAAATTGGAGATTATCTTAAGACTTTCAACAACATGCAGAAAAAGAAGCCTAACTAACTTTGGTTATGCTGCTAGAAAGAATGGCGAAAGTCTGGAGAATTTGCTGATCACTGGGTCAGTTGAGGGAAGGCATGCATGAGGAAGGTGTCCTATGAGATAGATGGACCAAATGTAGAGTTAAGAGGATCCTTTTTAAGTAATTGATGCACTGTATTTTATAAATTTAAAAATAATTCTATTGAAGTTTGCTATTTCTTATCGTGCAAATGAGTTTCGGACAAATGGAAGAGTATGGCCTAGAGAGACAACACTGTCTTCAGACCCAGTAGTGGAGTTTTCGGATTTAGAACCATTTTAGTAAATAAAACTTGCGGTTAGTCGATGCGCGTTAATATCGACAATACTAGCGCACATGGAAAAGCAACTCTACTCGTATATGTATCCGTCGCGTACGAGTATTGTCACTAGAAGAACTCTTTTACTAGCCTGAAACCTTTTTTTTAGTTTTTGACATCTGGAATCAAACTCGAAAGTGTTTGAAATTATATTTTTTATAAAACAGGACAAATAAAAGTAATATATTTTGATAACATAAATAGTATAGTTTTTTCAAAGGTTTTTTAGAATATATATTTAAAATTTATATTTGGAAGTAATCATTCAAAAAATACCCAACCCATAGTTTACCTGTTTAAACATAAATGTGGACACATTTAACTGCTTTTTGTGGACTGTGATTTTTTAAAGGAGTTTAACTAAGATTTACTTATTTTCAATACTTGCTATTTTTGCATAAGTGGGAGTCTTGGTAAAGGATGACCGAGAAAATGTGGTTGTACCATGTGAATGAAATTTTGAAAAAAGGAAAGGTAAGGAATAAGAGAAACAGAAATATTTGTGGAGAACGTGAAGGAAGTGTGTCGCAAGATAGGAAAGTTTGGCGTTCCCCCTCTCTACTTGCCTCAAGAAGGAAAGGGCGTTGTGTTGTGTACTTGTGTATAGCTTACAGTGTTATCAGCTATGACCTGTCTAGGAATTTCCCAGCATTTTATGATAAAATTAAATTACCTCAGCATATGTCAGGATGTGAACGAAAGAACTCAAAATTTGAATAAAAAGTGTTGTTGATGAGTCATTAAGTATTTGAATTAATATAATTAACTAACTCACCTTAAAAAATTACAAAAAATATTTCATGGTTGAAAATGTTTACGTCCCCTGCCCTAATATAATATCTACAGATTAAATTCCTCTTTGTCACGCATCGCAGACAGGGGAGCAGAACCGGAGGCGCACGATAAACGAGAGTACATAATAATTTATTCTAGCGTCCTCTCCAATCTGTACTCCCCTTGTCATTCCCTTTTCCCCAAAAAGGGGGAAGGGACAAGAGTTGACAGGAAGTATTATAGCAGAATTCCTTCTAGATCTTGGTGTTTTATCAGCAGTGGTTACTTAAAATAATTTTGAGTTTAAAATTTGTGAAAATTATTTAAAACCATCAAGATTGAGAAAAAGTTACGAAAGATAGAATAATAAATACGGTAGAAAGGCGAGTTTTGTGAATAATATCTGGTATTACAATGTATGATAGAATAAAACCGACTGAATTAGATATAACTGACTGTTAAAATCGGATGTTATAAATATAATTGAAATTTTATTGCTGAAAACATGAAAAAAAAAACATCGGCCGACGTTCACAAAACGGGCAAAGAGACCACTGAAGCGAGAGAAGCGAGCGAACTCTATTTCTTGCGTTCCCATATACCGAAATAGAGTGAGATGTGAATAGCGTCGCTTCTTCACCCATAGCGGTTTTTTAGAATGAATATACCTACTTCACACACGCACACGTTTGATTGTATTGGTGAATTTATTCCCGATTTTCACAAAGTATCTCTGATGTGGCATATAAGTGATAATTATTATTAATATTATTTTTTTCATTCAATGCGTAAATGTATTACGGAGGAATACCTAAACTCTGAACCCGGTATTTATTATATTTATAGAGATATTATAGTTTTTAGAAGCAATGTGTACTAGTTACACATCACAGGGAAGGAAGGGTTAATGCGTATGAGAGAGCGATCTCTAATGCCTCCTACTAGAAACACGTTGCATTGTTATCAATTGATGATACGGACACGGAAATAAATGAAAATGACTTCTTAATTCTTACGCACATTCTCTTTTTGATTCTTCTCTTATCAACAAGAGACTTTCATGCTAATAAAGACACCATACTAGCCATAAAACGGATTAACGTTTATCTTTTCCTCTACACTCGCTTTTCCCCTCTCTTCACGTGCGCGCTTTTATGTTTGATATAGACATCTACCGGAGGCAGTACCAACTAGAAAGCTATTAGCCTAGACACGCTCTTGGCACGTGGCACTTTTAGATCACCCTAATTAACCGATGATGGTTTTATAGATTGTCATTTTATCAAAAGGGAGAGAAAAGTGGAGAGAGTACTTGATTAAGGTACTTCGATTGATTACATTTATCTATCTTCTGGTCGTTTCAATCTTTCTGGAGGGGTTGTCGTTTGATTAAATTGGAGTCTTAACTCACAAGTTCATATATTTTTAGTTAAGCGGCGTCCAGCAGCATTTTCTCAATCTTACGATTTTTTTTTTGTTTTATGTCCTATCCCCTTGGGATAATGTTTATTTTTTAAGTTATATTTTATAAGTCTTGTATTGTTGATAAAATTCAATCAATCATTTTTGCTTAACATATTATTTTTTAATTTTCCGTTTTGTACTACACATCGCTATGTTAATGCACCAAATTTTGGGAGCAATATGTATTCTGAATTTTATTTTTTGGAAGATATTGAAATGTTATTTACTGTCTTGATAACATTGGCTCCGTACGACATTTTCGATCCTTTCGGATTTGTACACAGAAACACGGCTTCGTAACATGATGCGTATGTGGCACTCATGGTGAAATATGTTCTTATATAACCAAGGTCAAACGACAACTGGGTAATTCTATACAAAGCATCTTGGAAGAAGGGTTCTGCTATCTGCTCACATTTGAATCTACCCTCTAACGGTTTCCTGGAAAAAATGTAGCCGTACACGCTCTTGTCAAACAGACTGTATATTTCTATGTGGGGTGAATCATTGAAAAATCTTAAACTTACTTATTTCCCGTGTTTCCAGACATCTTTTTACCTGGCCAAACTCTGCCTTTTTCTCCACCACCTCCAATGTTACCAGGCCGACGATGTGTTTTAGTCACTTCGTGAGTGGCTGGTATACCTTTTGAAACCCCATATTTTCATGACGCCTTGGAAACCACGATCAATTCTATAAAGAAAAATAATATTCTTCTTCTTCTTCTTTTAGGCCTGTTGGCCTGTTAAGGTCCTGCATCATTGTTTGCCTCTTGTGACGTCGACTGCCAGCTGTCTTTTCATCTTTTGGGAGGTCGTCCTGGAGGTCTGCTTGCTTGGAGGATACTGTCCCTGGCCATTCTTACGGCTCTTGGCTCCGCCATTCTGGATACATGTTCGTTCCAGAACCTTCTTTTCTGTCGTCCCCATCTGACAATATCTTCTACTTCGCACATCCTTCGGATTTCTGTGTTTCGTACTCTTTGTTATCGCTGGCGGGTTTTGCGAGCGATACTCCTGAGTACCTTCATTTCGCTGGTTCGAAGGAGATTTTTGGTTCTGACAGTGTCGGCTCTGGACTCTATGCTGTATGTCATTATGGGGCGGACACAGGTCTTGTATATCCTCACCTTGCTTTGGATTTTCATATACTTGTTTTTCGAGATAGTGTTCTTTAAACATCCGGAAATAGCTGCTGCCTTTTGTGATTGTTCAAGCACTTCGCCATAGAGGTCATTATTACACATTATGCTAGCACCCAAGTATTTAAACTTTGTAACTTGTTCAATTGGTGTGTCGTTGATCGCCACACTGCACCCAACTTGCACTCTGGCTAGAGTCATGCATTTAGTCTTGCTGATGGAGATAAACATGTTGTATTTATTTGGAAGCAGTGTGGAATCGATGTAGCATTTGTTGCAGGTCTTCCTCTGATTCGGCTATGATGGTAGCATCGTCAGCATAGCATATGATGTTTAACATATTGTCGCCCATCTTGTATCCCAAGTTAAGGTCGGCAACTTCTTCTATAATTTTATCCATAACCAAGTTAAATAGAAAAATAATCACAAATATAAATCTATCAAATACAATTTATACTACAATATAATGAGATTCACAATAGCTAATGACTTCATGGTCAATTCATATTCATTGTCTTTATAACACACACAGGATCACCTCCATGGCCTAGTTGGTAAGACGCCTGTCTCCCAGCCCGGAGGTTGCGGGCTTAAATCTCGCTGAAATCCATTTTTTTTAAAAAAGGATTCTAGTCCGGTTTTCACTTAGGGCCACTTTAACATCTGTCTGGTTGGCTGGAAGACATATTCACATGACAATAAGCCCGCCAGATTTTACTGTATACAAACGAAAGTGTAATACATTACATATTATCACGCCATTTCCCTATTGGGTTAGGCAGATAGGACAGAAACCCAAATTTTACATCTATGCAGGTTTTCATACGACTCATGTGAACTCTCTGACTTTTAACATTTACTTATTTAAAATATTATATTGGTCCAACTATACTTTCCTTGGTCTTACATACATAAATATCATCACGCCATTTGCCGGTTGGGTCAGGCAGATAGGGCAGATCGCCAAATTGTCCTATATCGACACACTTTTCTTGTCTCTTCTATATCTATACAGCTCCTTATACAATTCGTACGATTTCTCTGACTTGACATTATCTTCTTTTGAAAATATTCACTTGATCCAACAATATTTTCCTTGGTCATTCTCTACATATATATGTTTTGCAAATCTTTCTTCATGCATACGTTCCACATGCACAAACCATTTCAGAGTGCTCTTCTTCATCTTAATCAACAAATAAATAAATAATAAAATAAATAAATAAATAATAGGTTTATTGATAGCAACATAGTGTGTACAGATTATATTTAAATAACACTTCTAAAACACATAAATTGCAGATAATACATTAAATACAGAAGCTATCAAAAGGTCTAGGCTCATCTAATAGCATCCCCTCGGCCAAGATACACCCCACCAATATAGGGCGAACCCAGCCACGGGGACACCAGATGTTTTTCAGCCCACACCCTTGTCTGCCTTAAGTTCACATTCATCTCTTACCACTTTATTCCGTATTTTGTCATATATTGTCTCCCTATATATTCTTCTCAGTTTGCGTGTTTCTACATCATTTGGCTCCTTAAAGTATGTTTTTATGTCTAATTATTATAATTAACTATAAAATTGTGTACCAATGTGAATCGAACCCATAACCCTCAGGTCCGAAGACATGCGTATTACCAACTAAGCCATGGTACATCATCAATGCAGTACATAGAAGAAGTAGACCGAAAAGTGGATATATAAATCTTGATAGTGGGAATTCCTCAGTATACTCGTATTTCTGCCTTTTTCTTTCATCTCCATACAGAGATCTCGTTATCCATTAACCCGATTCACCCCCACATCCCTTCGCCGTGTGAACCCACCCCCTACACTGCTAATTGAATTGCCAAAGAAAACAAATAAACACACATGAGTATCCACTCACGCCTACAAGATGCGCTGCAGGGGTGAATTGGATGCTGAGAAAGTGATTTAAATTGAGATAAATGTAATGAAAAACATGATAATGTTTTACGAAAGATATTCCTCGTTATCGAGTATGATAATCAGCCAAATTGTGAATCAAAGACGTCTATATATGTATTGTTTTATTGTGTAGGTACATGCTGTTGCCCTTCAGCAAGTATTATATGGCAAGGATAAGTTTGAAAGTTCCATGGCAATAGTCAAGTTTAATATGCGGCAACCTTTCATAAGCAAAGTTTCTTGTATTGCTATTTTCGTGTTGCTTAATTTATAATACTATGCGTATGTAGCATATAAGCTACAGAAAAACATCAATTCAGATGTACTCGTATTATGATCTACGTGAAAACCAGTTGAATATTATTTATTCCGCTAGGGATCCAACCTGGAGTGTCTACTTGCTTAGCTTCAATGCTAATCGTTAGACCACGGTCACCGACATATATTATGTATTGCAATCTGACGTGTTTATTGCCATGTGGCAATTGCTTGTGATAGAAATCTATGGTTTGGCAGAAGAAGGACTCTCATGTGTGTCGTTACTGGAGAAGGCGTCTCTTTATCGTTACTACGTGATGTTGCACTCACAAAAAAATGAAGATTTAGAAATTCTAATGATCGCGTTGGATGTCAATCATTTATTTTCTATGGCACTGTATAGTGACCGAAGTAACTTAACAAACATATGCCATTTTATTTTGACATCTGGAACCCTTTTTTTATTTGTTTGTTTATTTATTTATATGTACATTTATTTATTTGGTTTACAAACTAATTTTACACCATATTCAACCTAATGTGTTGCTTAATGTGTTGAATAAGACAACCTCCGTAAGCTAGGTGGTTAGATGCTTGTCTCCCTGTCCGGAGGCTGTGAGTTCGATTCCCGTTGGACCCAGATATTTTTAAAAAAGATTTCAGACTTGTTTTCACTCAAGGCCTTTTTCACATATTTCTAGGTGTTAATAAGAAATTTCCACCTTGCAATAAGCCTACTAGGTTGTACTGTATACAATAGAAGTGTAATACAATACAATGTAAGACTAACATACCAAATATATAGTGTAAATGAGAGTAAAATAAGATAGCGGGAAGCAACGTTCCCTCTAAGGTGTGCGGCCGCACATCTGTTAAGAATTGTCCGCACACATGTTTCCATCTTCCGCACACATCTCAAAGAAAGGAACTTGTAACCATATTTTGTTTTGCGCAATTATACTCGTATATTTTATTTGATATTTTATGATGGGTTCTCAGGTTCCTTTCTTTGAATGTGTCCGGAACATGGAAACACCATATAGAGTCCACGCGCCGTAAGGAAAGAATAGTGTAGAAGGGTGACCATGATTTTTTATTTATTATACTCGTATATTGAGATTATTATTTCGTGGTACATTATGTGGACTAATTAGTTTTATCTATGCATAAATATGCATATTTGCGCACTTCCCTCTTTTTTTTCTTGCACATATAAGTTAATGGGCCGCACACACAATGAAAAAATTAGGGGGAACGTTGGCGGGAAATATGATTTAGTCAAGTGAAAGAAAGAAACTTAAAAAGTCAAAGAAATCGCAGTAGTTGTATGAGGACATGTATGGATGGGAAAGAGGCTAATGATGTGTGTCGAGATGGAATAATCTGGCGCTCTGTCCCCTCGGCCTATCCTAACGGAGAAATGGCGTGATTGTAGGCATATATATTATATATTTAACCTGATTAACGTTCAACTATTATTTTGCATCTGAGAATCTATGTTATATACACCTTTTTCCCACATCTACAGTATTTAAATATATCCTTCACATATATGTATATGTTAACATATAGTATATCATAGACAACGAAAAGTCCGTATGCTTTCCGCTTCTTTAATATTTCTTGACATTTCGTTAAAATTTTTGAAGCCTTTGTAATATACCCTACCTACATTATTTTAACTATTTGTCATTTTGGTTTTTAGAAGCCGATAGTCATCGAGACTTCCCGTGGGGTAATTATGGACCTACTTATTTTTCTATCACACAATAAATTGGCATCAAGTTATTATTTCTCTTAAAAATGAAGATATTTATTTTACATTTACTACGGTACCCTGTATAACAGATCCGAAACAGTGATTAAGATATATTGAAAAAGGTACCTGGGAGACAATATCGTCTTCGGGACCAATAATCAAGCCTTCGGGTTTAGAATCACTGTACCTACTAGGCACGAAACTCGCACTTCGTCATTGCACGTGTTGGTAACACTATAGTACGTAGACAGGCACCAACACTCGCACTTGTCTTTGGCGCGTACTAGTATTGTTACCAGACGAACTCTTACCTGATTGTGACCATTTTTTTTAATAGATATCATAGATAATCGAATCTAAAAATATCAGGTTTAAGTTAAGTGTTGTATCATCTTGGCCACGGAAATTGTCAAAAACATTTCAAAATATAGATTTTTTTACCGTAGACATGTCTAGTTTATAAAGTATAACCTTAATTCTTGTGTATTTCTTCTTTGTCGCGTGTTAAATGCTGAACGTCGTTGTTTTCTGTTACGAGTATGTCTGAAATTTGATGCACCACCTGTCTCCATCCCTCCCGGTTTTGGGTCATGTTTAATGCAACGCTTAAAGAGGATCTGTTAAATCCTTTATTTGATCCGTCCATCTCAAAGGACACCTACCTCTTGATTGCCTTCTCTCAACTGTGTCTGTGATCATCAACTTCTCCCGACTCTCAGTTATCTTCAATTCTTGAATGAGACGTACCTTGCGGTTCATAGAATACAAGTCTCCAACATCACAACTCAAAGGCAACACCACAACATCTAGTTTATTTTTTAAAATTTTAAAATAGTCCTTTTGAAGTTTTGGCAATTGAGTTTCATTACTTGAAAAAAGTATCCTTGAACAATTGCGTCTTAATTGAAATCAACTCCAAAACCTTCGAGTGGAAATCAAACGTTCAAACTACCACGGAGCTTCTACAGTTTTTTTAAGTCTCCGTAGTCTTCAATTTCCTTTTAGACCTTTTTTATTTTTAATTACAACACACAATACAGTCCTGTAACACTAACGTAACATTTCGACCACAACAAATAACAAGTGGCCATAAGATGTCACCCTGTGTTATGTTTGCTTATTTTAGGGGTTTGAACCCCAGACCTCGCACGCGCTTTGCGCCTTCTCTTATTTACATAGCGGGAGGCGAAATTGAGAAGCGACCACCGTTTCAAGTAAGGACTACACGAATACACCATTCGATGGAGCCTGCCTTCAATTTAGAAGTCATCGAGGGTTAGTAGAAAAAGATCTTGAGTTATTCTTCTTCATTCGGATGTGAAGGATATATTTGAATACTGTAGGTGTTGGAAAAACTGTGTATCCTTGAATATATCTGAATTAGTAAATCGGAAATATTGAAGAGCGTGTCCAAAATAAAAGATTGTATTTGTCCCCATTGATTGATCCTTGGGGCGTTAAACTACTGTAGTAGACACGGAACTCGCAGTGTGTCACTGCACGCTTTTGGCAACGCTCGCACACTTCTAGCGTATCCCACTATTTTTATAATTTCTTTTGAGGCACCATCGGGAATCGAATCCGAAAACTCTGGATAGAAGTTAAGCGTCTTACTAATTAGGCAACGGATGTCATCATCTTGAATTATATCTGCATTTTAAGGTGAATTTAACAGACCCAATTAACTTGTTCCGTTGGTATGATTCTTGTCTTCCAACTAGGAGTTTAGGATCTAAATCTTGGTGGTAACTTAAATAAAAAAATCGAAGTTTGTTAAACAGACCTTCGACAGTTTATTGTCATCCACGTACTCTAGTTTTGTCGTATGAAAACGAAGTGTGTGATACGTGCCTACTCTAATTTTGTCGTATGAAAACGAAGTGTGTGATACGTGCCTACTCTAATTTTGTCGTATGAAAACGAAGTGTGTGATATGTGCCTACTCTAATTTTGTCGTCTGAAAACGAAGTGTGTGATACGTGCCTACTCTAATTTTGTCGCATGAAAACGAAGTGTGTGATACGTGCCTACTCTAATTTTGTCGTATGAAAACGAAGTGTGTGATACGTGCCTACTCTAATTTTGTCGTATGAAAACGAAGTGTGTGATATGTGCCTACTCTAATTTTGTCGTCTGAAAACGAAGTGTGTGATACGTGCCTACTCTAATTTTGTCGTATGAAAACGAAGTGTGTGATATGTGCCTACTCTAATTTTGTCGTCTGAAAACGAAGTGTGTGATACGTGCCTACTCTAATTTTGTCGCATGAAAACGAAGTGTGTGATACGTGCCTACTCTAATTTTGTCGTATGAAAACGAAGTGTGTGATACGTGCCTACTCTAATTTTGTCGCATGAAAACGAAGTGTGTGATACGTGCCTACAATAATTTTGTCGTATGAAAACGAAGTGTGTGATACGTGTCTACTCTAATTTTGTCGTATGAAAACGAAGTGTGCGATACGTGCCTACTCTAGAATATCTTAACTTGAAGGCTCACTTAATGGAACCGAAGATAATTTTATTGATAACAATTCTCTGCAACAGTTTAGTTGGTGAGAATATGTTAGTGTCACAGAAGAGGATCATGGATATAATCTCGCTTGAAGGTATATTCTGTTATTCAAAATGTTTCTTATCCCTCACAATGACGTCCATTCTAAGAATGTTCATATTTTACGCTAAGCGAGAGGGCTCTCCTAGCAGATTCACTGTCGGACTGATTATTTATTCTTAAACATCAGAATTTACGTTTTTCTATAGCTTATGTAATGCTTATCATAAATTCTTATAGCGTTGTTAAGCAAACAGCGTTATTTAAAAAAAACTAACGAAATCCTGCAGCAGATTTAACCTATCGATCGCCTTGGAACTTAGATCCTCCTTGCCATTGGAACTTTGGGTTTGCTCTACCAAGACTGTTTGCTGAAGTGCAACATAATGTACACAATAACCCAATACGCGCACATACATGTTAAATTCACAGGATGACTTACAATTATACTCGATTACGAGGGTTTCCTCATACTTAAAATTAGGATGCTCATATATGAATTAACACCAACAACCAGTGTCACTAAACTAGTAAATGGTTTATTTTTTTTATTTAATTATGTTCACATTGAGTCTCGAAATGAACGCTACTGGATCGTTACATTTATATATTTCGTCATACACGCTTTCCTATTTCTCATAATTTTTATTCGTCCCCTATTTAAAATTTCTTCAATTGTCTCCATAACAGTTCCCTCGGTCTACCCATTCCTAGCTCTCGTTTAATTTGTTTCGGAAATATTTCGCAACTCATTCTTTCAACGTGGCTGAACCATCTCAAAATTTTCTTTATAAATTTACTTCTTACATCAATCTCGAACAAACAATTATCTTATATTATATATCTTCTTCTCCCTGGCTCCATCCCAACTCACTGTCTCCGAAGACTGTCGGGGTCAGCTCTCCTCGTCCTCAGGTTGTATGCTATTCTGTCCCGGACTACGTCCCCCAGGCCGTGCCTCTGCATCAGGTTATCTTTTTGCACCAACCATGAATTATTTGGTCTTCCTCTGGTTCTTATTTGAGGAAGATCCATGGAGATTGTCTGGTTCACAATGTGATAGGGTGCTCTGCGTCCAACGTGCCCACACCATCTCAGTCGCCTCTCCTCCATTTTACTGTTGATGTCTGTAACACCTAGGCTTCAATTATCTTATATTATATATGTTATTGTTTATAGTTAAGGCATTAACATTGTGAACGATTAAATACATTGTTACTTGTTACAATCAAACACTGTTTATTCCACTTTGTATAACAGTATAACACTACCAGTTTCAACCCTTTCACCTTATCATCAGGAAGCACAAACCATATTGAATTAGGTTCGAACTAATACGGATTTAGGCGGTAAAAAACTATTCTGAAATGGCTTATCATTGTTACCGTGAAAATTACATAATTGTGTATTTGGATAGTGGAGATATGTTTTCTCTTTTTACTGCGTGATGATATGTAGATATTATATTGTATATTATTTATTTAAAAAAAACCACGATACATAAAGCCAGCTTTTTACACAAATTTTAATCTCCGGAAACTCTTATGTAACGGCAAAGGTCAAAATAAAATACTTAGCAACAGTGGTGTGTATAAATTTGTATGTGCTGATTGCGATAATTTCTACATAGGAAAGATCATATGAAAAGAGATTTCGTGAACACAACTACCTAAAAAAATCCTCTAATTTATTCTGAAATGGCTAATCATTGTCACCGTGAAAATCGTACATTTTCTATCGATGATGCCAAATTCTTGCATATCTGTAGTAACTGAAATAAATTGGACAGATTAGAGGCCCTATAAATATCCTAGTCAGTGCATTGGGATGAACATCTGACAAACACATATATTCCCAAGCCCAAGATCTCACCGCTGCTTGTTAAAGTTGTCTCCTGCCTTCTTCCACCCACAATCCCCATCCCGATGTTTTACCCTTTGAAGCGTTATATATCGGTACAAGTTCGAACATAATTCAGTCTTGTTTGTGCTCCCCTGATCATTAGGTGAAAACCTTGAAACCAGTAGGGTTATACCGTTATGTAAAGTGTTTGATTACACCAATTAGAAACAAATATCTTTTATTCATTCATTTCTTACTATATCACATATATTTAATTCCACTCCACTAAGAAATATGGGTCTTTAAATTATTAATAAAACATTTCAATAAAATCGGTCTAGTCTCTTGGTTGCTATTCGTACCTAGTTGCAGGTTTGTTTATGATATTGGGGTGTAATCCGAGGGTGTTGTGTGTGGTGTGGAGGAGGGGTGCAGAGGACAGAATAGAGGGGAAGGCCCGGTGGAGCAATTTTTAACTGTCGCCTTATCATTGCAGTCATCGGCGCGGAGTTGACAGAGGATTAACCAGGGGTTTTCAATTGGGGTTAACAAAAATATATTTTTATTTTGCATATTTACTTGTGGATATGAAAAAAAACTGAAAAGAACAGAATGCACTAAAAATAATAAATGAATTGACACTAGATGCTTAAGTGAACACTCTGAGAAGGTTTGGGTATATAGAACGAATTATTGAAGATATACTAGCAAAAAATATTCATTACAAATGTGACTAGAAGGCGTGGTAAAACAAGGCGAAGGAAAGTATGGTAGGATCAAGAGAATGATATAGTGAAATATGGAAATGTTAATGTCAGAGAAATCGTAGGAGCTGTATGTGTCGCTATAAGAAAGTCTGGCGCTCTGCCCTCTGTGCCTATCCCAGAAGGGAAAATTACGTGATAGTATACATTTATTTAGGTATGTATCTTTCCAATCTGTTTCAACCTTCATGGCTCAGTTAGTTGGTAATATCTATTTTTCTAATATCCACGATCCCTTTCACGCATTTTTCAAACAGCGACTTAAAATATATTACATCTCTCGGACAGAATTTGCTTCTAAGTACTCTTAAATCCTGCAGTTTATTTTTTTTAATGACACTTACTTTCACCCAACAATTGATAGTAATATTTAAAACTCTTGACTGGTTCTTCTTTTTCTCACCAGTGTTATGTCAGGTCCCCCCAACGTTGAGTATCACCTGAGAGTAAGCATCTTTGTCCCCGGCAGCCCTTAATATATCTCCAACGCCCCTTATGCCAGTCAAATCACGTATATTGCGGAGCTAGGAGATTTGCCTCCTGCCAGCACCTCTTCGACCCTCTATTTTGTCTTGGATGATCAGATGTAGTAATTTGTAGATACTTGTCTCCTCTAAGTACGTGATCCAAATAGGACACCTTTCGGATTTTAATATTAGTCAGCAACTCTCTATCTTGACTGGTTGGCTGGAAGAAATTGATACAGGAGATAAATCGTATTATTTGTTGTATTACGCTTTTATTGTAAACAGTAAAACCTGTCGTGTATTTATAACCATGCTGTAATTTCTAACAACTAGCACGAATTATATTCAAGAGTTGACCCTTTCTATGAATAAATGGAAACCAACGAAAATCGAACCTGCAATCCAAGTTTGGAAAGACATACATATGTCTTACGAACTAGGTCATGGAAGTGTTCTCTCAATAGGTATATGGTATATATGATTTTTTTTTTAATTTTTGTGCTACAAAGTTTAAGCCGAGACCTTTGACAAATCAAAAATTCTATTTTAAAATCAAAAAAAATTACCAGAGCAGGTGTGCACATATATTTTAATCTCGTATTCTACACCCTATGCTGTAAGGGGAGAGACGAAAAACGTAAAACATCCCTCGCTGCCTATTGGCTATCATCGACAGAAGAGAATAGGGATTATCAGTTACATTATATCCCCATTTGCCTCTCTCTCCCCTATTTCTCCTTCCTTCCATTCGGTTTCATTTCATTACATAAATTTTATTTCGTGCCCTGAAAGAGATTAAACGGTCTGCATGAAAAAAAAAAAAGGTTTTGTTTGAGCCAATTTGACTGCTTATTTTGTGAATGGTATGCAGGGGATGTTGATTTGAAACGGATTTTATTTCATTATTTTTTATTAGTGTTTTAAGAATGACAATTGGACAATTTTTAAAAAGGGCTATTCGATTGTTATTAAGGAATTTTTAAGTTCAGAAGAATATTTTTCATGTATGTTTTTTATATTTATTTACCAAAATATAAAGGCTGGAAATGCTACCTTAGATGTTCGAGCACATATTTTTTTTTTTTTGTGACAAACTAATTTGTTAGTCTAGTCGACAGTATTGTTTTGTAGTTAATATTAGGAAAAATTTACATTTCCGTGATTAAAAGTATAATTTGATGGGTATTTTGCTATGTGAAAATCTTTTCCAACCAACCAGATTTTTTTTAACGAGGTCCAAAGTGCAAACCAAATTTATTACGTGCTTCAGTAAGTCTGTATTGTTACGTCCTTCATTTGCGATTTTCTTTTCTTCTCCGACATACTTTCCTTTTTACTTTGACTGTTGATATTTCAATGCCATTGTTTATGTATTGCTGTTCATAAATTTCGTACAGTTCAACAATAATTTGAATTATATTTCCGATCATATAAAACTTCCTTTGTTTACCTTTTTTCTGGTTGGTTTGAAGAAGTTGCCACCTAACGATAAGCCTTCCGGATGTTATACGATGAGGGTAAAAATAATTTATTTATTTATTTATTATTACACATGACAAGAAACATACATAATTAGCGAAAAAACAACAGGTAATTTAATTTGGACATACATTATTTTAAAGGATATAAATAAAACTTAATAAAAAAAATTGAAAAAAAAAGCATGTATGACAAATTGTATAGACGAGGAAAACTGTTCGCATGGATAAAAAGGGGTGAAAATACTTATATTTCATCTCTTCTTCTTCTTCTTCCCAGTGTCCAATCACGTAGGTATATTGCGGAGCCAGTAGATTTACCTCCTGCCAACACCTCTTCGGCCTTCTATTTTGCCTCGGATGATCAGGTGCAGTAATTTGCTAAGTACATGACCCAAGTAGGACACCTTTCGGATTTGCATATTAGTCAGCAACTCTGCAAACCCCAAACGGAACATGTTATGAATTGCAGCTTTATTGTCTTTATACATTAAATTCTTTATAAGAGAAACATTTATTCTGTAGCCTAGTTGGTAAGACGCATGTATTCTAACCTAGGTTTGTGGGATCGATTCCCGTTTTTACCTAAGATTTTTAAAATGGATTCAAGTTCTCCTTACCATTTTTTTGGTCAGTTGGAAGAGATTGTCACGTGGCGATTTACCCGTCAGGTTGTACTATTTACAATGATAGGGATAATACTATACAATAAGAAATATGATAAACAGGAGAACTTGTCAGGATATGTGCGCAACAAGACCTGTGTGCACGGATAGAAAGGCGTGAAGATCTGTCATCTCTGCCTACGTTAAAAGAGACATGGCGTAATGGTATATACAGGGTTGATTTTATGAATCCAAGAGGGACTTGGCGTAATGACGGCCATGGCGTAATGATGTAGCTGTTGATGGTGATTATTAGCTTTTCTTACTTTGATGTATGGTCTATTTCTTGAAATTGAACTCGCAAACCCAACGGATTAGGATACAAGTGGGTTACTTACAAACTAGACTAAGCAGGTTACTGAAAAAATTTAACGCATATAATATAATTTAACGCATACAATATAATTTAACGCATACAATGTAATTTTTACGTTTTATAAACTTCTAACTGCGGATCACAAGAACTGAGTTGGACTATCGTACATTATTAGAAGGGATGATTACAACCCTGTCCGATAGAAGAAAGATGTTTAAATAAAATTATTTAAGGTTCAGTCCGTGTTTTAATAGTCTGCAATTAACACTTGTCATGTTACACGTTCCTTGTTGGCCCACTCGGCAATTTATTTTATACATTAGTAAAGAACTGAAACTAACTATTTGTAAATTTTGTATAACAAGACTGCACAGATTGGGCAATCAATATGGGAATTGTATGTACTTTCATGTGACTGACTGGTGTAAAGTGAAAACATCGTTCTTGCCAGGATGAGTTGTGTAAATTATATGGGTTTGCTTTGTTTTTGTGTTGGATTCATCTGGTATTCGTATTATTTTTTTTCTCTGTTGTATAACACAACATTGCTTATGTAGAATTTTATTTGTTTTTCTTTTTGTTATCGTTTGTATCAATAAAGTAAAAAGTGAATAATGACTTAACTGAGTAGTTTAATATTACAAAAGGGGTAAAGCAAGGATACGTTATGTCACCGGTTGTTTTGAATTTATTTTTTGAAATATTTACATAGATTAATGCGTGAACGGACTACATAGGTGGTGTGTAAATGTGGAATGGAAATATATAGGGATTATTGTATACATGTGACATGGTCGTGTTAGCAGAGAGAATGACGCGGGATTACAGAGGAAGGCCAATAAGGAAAGTTTGGTTGGATCAATTAAATGATATTTTGGAAGAAAGAAAAACAGAGAAATCGTAGAAGTTATATGAGAATATATAAAAGGTGAAGAAATATCTGTGTCTTGATAGAAATGTCTGGCGCTTTTTCCTCTCTGCCTACGCCGAAAGGAAGACGGCATGATTGTATGTATGTATGTAAACGAGTATGTCAAAAAAGGTCATTCGACCGTTGAAATAAAATAAACTAACTTAACAATTTTAGTATGAAGTTAAGTATTTTCTCTCATAAAAATAATTTATTTTTTATGTTATATTTCGCTTTAAAATTCCGTCATTTCAATTCACCCTTGTCAGTGTATCCCGGGCCACGCCCCGCCCGCCTATTGGGAGGGGCCGGCCACCCTCGCTCCGCCCTAGTGCTCCCACTCAACATCCCTACGTGTGCTGCCGATGGGACTGTGTGCATCTCTTTCAGCTGCCAACGACGTGATAGTTTTGCGTGGGATGTTGCGTCTCGATTTTCAGTGATTCTCAAATGTTGGCTCGGTGCATTTTTGAATTTTTTAATGAAATCATTTTTTTTTATTTGATTCAAAACGTTGCCAGATAAGACACAAAACATAATCATCATCACTAATTACTAGCTCACATCTTTCCCATTTCTCACATTATTTATTATAAAGGCTTTTCACTATTTCGTCTTTGATTTGATTGTGCCAAGTTTTTCCGTGAGTAGGCCGTTGCGCACCAGCAAACTTATCAGCACCACCGCTGTACTGAATCCGATGGCACACCGAAGTGATACGATCAGAGTACACGGGCATGATTTTTTAAATATTTTTTAAAAGAATATATATATATGATTGCAGTTAGGTATCCTTATACCCACGAATACTATGCAGAAAAAAATGCCTGTATCATTCGAGGGAAGTAGCATAGAACGAGGTTCGAACTGGCGACCTTCCGCTCGGAAGGCCAGTCCGTTACCGTACGACGTCATCTTATGTACCTCAATAAATAATATATTTTTATTGTTATTGTTTATTTATATAACATATTCTATCGTATAAAGACAATGCCTATTGTGTATTTCAGGATTTTCGGACATTAAATTCAAGATAATGGAGAATAAAGTGCGAGTAGATGGACATGTTGAATGAGTAGGGAACCTTTAAAATACTTTTAGTTGTGCTTGTGGTATAGATATTTCAATTTTAGTTTGAATGCGTCTATATTCCGATGTACACTGACGTGAAAAATGACGCCTGATTTGGTGCAGCGTGGGCTATCTGCCGTATTGTATTGGAGACATAGTTTTGTACACTTTTATTTGCATATTTTTTTAAAATTATTTATGTTATAATTCAATGTCGTTTTGGTTAAGAGGTACAAGTCAGCAATTACTTATTTGTCAGTTTGAAGTTTTGCAACACTTGTATTCCTGAAATATAGACCTCATTTTAAAGATAAACTTTGAATACATAAATTATTTGTGTATTCAAAGTTTACCTTTAAAATTTACCTGAGGTCTGTATTTCAGGAATACAAGTGTTGCAAAACTTCAAACTGACAAATAAGTAATTGATGACTTGTACCTCTTTACCAAAACGACATAGAATTGTTTTAAATATTCTGTTCCTTTTAAATACATGTATATAAAGTTCTCAGTATTTTTTTTATAGTTAAAAGGTTTCTAGTACAGTTTATAACTAAATAAATAAAATACTTGAGCAAAGATCATACGCGACTTTTACGGGGCACTCAAAGAAAACGTAGTAAAGGGTTTTATTTTTTTTAATCTCACAGGTAAACAAGAAATTACAATATAAAATACCCTCAAATATATGAGACACTCCATAACAAAATATATAAGGTCTAAATCGATAAAAAAACGGGTTAAATGTTTAAAATTTATCATAAAATCATGACTCCATTATAAAGGTCTCTGTAAACACTTTGCTACGGAACTAGGTAAATTCCTTACTCAAGTAGATTCCTCATTCAAGATCCAAGTTTTTTTCTAAGTACTGGTACTACTTCCTCGGTTTCCACTAGGATTTTCGTCTGTTTAAGGGTTCCTAAGGTTTCTCGTTGAAGTCGAAAATGTCGTATTTTTCGTAATTTTGATGTGTTTGTTAGTTTTGATGAATGAATGATCTTTATTTTTGGTTAACGTTCGTTTCCTCTAATATTTCAAATGCATAGATTTTTATCAGAGCTGTGGGGGGCGTCTGCGGCTTAGGGAATTACTTGAAACAGCTTTTTTGGAAGGTTTTATAAAAATCTACACACATACACTACACTACACCTAAAGCCGAATGCGTTACTGTCACATATCTGAAGATTTACAAAGGTTCA
This sequence comes from Odontocerum albicorne, assembly GCA_949825065.1. NCBI lineage: Eukaryota > Metazoa > Arthropoda > Insecta > Trichoptera > Odontoceridae > Odontocerum > Odontocerum albicorne. The sequence goes on from OX463865.1 coordinate 9,897,757, forward strand.
ACTTCCCTTGGTAAATATTCTACGATTTTCTTATACAGGGTGGTGCAACAAGAAATGCAATTTCAAATTTGCCGTTATTTTTCAGCTGTTAAACGTGTAATATTTATAGTGGATATATGTACAATACCCGGTGATACGTAATACACATCGTTTGTAGAGCGTCGTCTCTTTCATTCATACACGTGTTCCGTCGTGATTTGTCAGCCGTTATCGGACCGGACGTCGTCTCTGTCGCACGATGTTAGCGCATCGTGCGACAGAGACGACGCTCTAAAAACGATGTGTTTTACTTACCGCCGAGTACTGTACGTCATCTACATAATGTTTTCATATTTTTGTAATAAATTTTAATAATTTCTACGCGTTTTGCAATTGTGTACAATTGAGAGAAATTGCGATTCTTGTTGCTCAACCCTATATACTGTTTTTGTTATAAACATATGCAGATTCGAGGAAGTACCTAATCTAATGGCCGCAGCCACCACCTTTATATCCTTACACTTAACTTATATATATTTATTTTGTAATATTTTTATTCTGTTAATAATTTTGCGCTAGAATCCCGAGTAGGAGTCCCCTTGAAAAAATTATGTCCTCTAAACGAGTGGTCTCCAAAATTTTATAAACGCGTACCCAAAAGACAATTAAACATTTAATTTTTCTTGCTTTTATTTTGCCACTGTCACTATTATTCTTCTGGGTACCAATAGCTACATATTTTGAGAAACCTTCTCTATCTTTAAGTGGACAACAATAGGCATAATACAATGTAGTGTAATTGATCTACCAATAACGACAAATCCGTTTTGATAGCCGACATTCTGACTTCCAAACACCCACTCGGCAAACATCTCCTTGACATCTAATTCCGCCCCCTCCTACCAGCAGGCAGGGCTCCGCCCCCCTCACCCGGGACGCCCCCATACACGGAAGACCGCGATTTCTGTAACCATTAAATTCCATATACCATACTTTGTTATTAAATATTTTCATTCATACCTAATATTTTTATTCACGGTGTTGTTAATCTTACACGATTCAAAAGTGTATTGTGCGTTAGTATTTTAAACATGTACTACGACGAACTGTGAGTTACGTGTAACCTTTTGTGCAGTTTTTAAATCTGAAGTCTCGATTATTGGGGTTCGAAACAATATTATCAACATCCCCGATCTTTAACCTGTGTTTCGTGGAACCCCTAAATTCCGAAGAAGTTTTGAACGGTTCATCGAAAGAGTTTTAATTGCCATTTTAAAACAATAAATTTGCACAGTACTCGTATGTATCAAACAGAGGAAACCATGTAAATATCAATAATAAAATGTAAACAAACATGTTTTTTTTTACTTCCTAAACCGTTTTCTAAAATACGTGGTTCCTTAAAGTATATCATCAGTTCGAAGGGTTCCTAAGGCTGCGGAAGTTTGAAGACCACTGAGCTGCAGCATATTCACATCACCAATGCATTACAACCAACCAGAAAATGTTCAAACGGTTTTAAGTGAAAATCAGACTGGAGTCATTTTGGAAAACATTTCATATTACCTAAACGAGAATTGAATCCATAACACCCAGATTTGAAGTCAGGCATATAACTAACTTATTCATATATATATTTTTTTTTTTTCGTACAAAGATACAACTATAAGCAGATAGTTTTGTTTTTTTGTTTGTTTCTTCAAAAAACCGCATTTTTTCATTCGTATTCTATCCTTCAACATATCAAAATTGTTGACTAGGCCTTATTGAAGAACATAGCACAGAGACAATATTGTAATCAAACCTGTGGGTTTAGAACCACTGGAGTAAGCACAGAATTCGCGATTCGTCATTGTATTGTATTGTTTAACACTTTCGTTATATAAAGTACAACATATCGGACTAATTATCATATGAAAATCCCATCTAACCAACAAGAAATATATTAATCAGGCCTTGAATGAAAAGCAAAATCGAATCATTTTTTTTTATCTGCGAACCAACGGGATTCGAACTCGGAACCCCCGGCTTAAGAATCATGTATCTTATCAACTAGGCCACGAAGGTTGCACCTTTTGGCAACAATATCGCATGTGAAGAGATAACAATATCATGAGATGACGAATATCATGGCTAAAACACTCAGTCACGCGTAGAGATATTGAACCAACTGAATGACACTGTTGATATATTCTCGGTACCGCCTAGCAGTATGTGAAGAATCCTGGCTGATATTCTTCCTAACGAATAAGCTAACGCAAGAAGCAGAGCCTCTTTGTGTAACAGGAGAAATCCGTGCAAAGTGGATTAAAAAAAAAAAAAAAAAAAAACAACACTCAAATATGTATTCAATACCTGCGTGTATTGAAATATGGCGATCTCATTTACTAGATTGAGATATTTTTTTTAGATTTTTGGTGTGTTCGGAAATTGAACGTAACCCCCTTAAATGGAAGTCAAGGGAATTTTCACCTAGGCCACGAAAATCGTTAGTAACGAAATGTAAACAGTGAGACCGCGAATTTCGAGGTATTCAGAAATTTCCGGGTAGGTACAGAAACTCTTGTACAAGACACAATTCAGTCACAATGGGATTTGTTGCCAAGGCGGAATGTCAACGGAGTGGAGTGCTTTGTCCTGGCCCGCCGGGGATTACCCGGTCTTAACCTACGCATGATTCTTATTTCATCTGTGATCCACTGAACCCAGGGCCTCTGCTAGGTGTAAAATAAAAAATATATATAAACTGTTGTCTTAGATAATTTTTTTTATTAGTCAACAATAACATTAACAAATAAAAACTTATTATATCTCAAATGAAATACATATTTACCATCATGTCATGCCTCTGTTTTAAGAACAAAATAAGATACCAATAAACAGTTATCGTTTATCCGATCATTTCTTATCTTATCAAACATTGTTATATCAGATATTCTATATATCAACAAATGCAACAAAATTACAGTCCCCGGCGATAAATAATACACATCGGGCTTAAGAAAGAGACTGTCGGCCATAATCGGCTAACTTCGGCTTTGTAAGGCGTCGTCTCTGTCGCACGATGCGACTGACAAATCGCGACGGAAAACATGTTTGAATGACAGAGACGACGCACTACAAAACCGAAGTTAGCCGATTATTGCCGATAGTCTCTTTCTTAAGCCCGATGTGCATTACTTACCGCCAGATACTGTACATTAACTTAAGGTAAGTGATAAAAAGCCGACAGTTTTATTTTGGTTTTGAGGAAAATAAATTCTTAATTTTTTTATACACATACCGTTACGAAATTTCTTCCGTGGTGGTGGTATGACTCTTGATGATGACATCCGTGGCCTGGTGGTAAGACGCTTGTCTACCGATCTGGAGGTTGCGGGTTCAATCCCCGCTGGAATCCAGATTTAAAAAAAATGGGATTCCAGTCTGGTTTTTACTAAGAGCATTTTAAAACATCTTTCTGGTTGGTTGGAAGAGATTGCCACATGGCAATAAAATCTCCAGGTTAAAAAAAATCCCTGTCTGGGTTGACAACGAGGATAGAGCGCCATACTTTTTTTTTCTACATCAAGACAACTCATACAACTTCTACGTATTTTCTGACATTCTACTTATTTCAAAAAATATAATTTACTTGATCTAACCGTACTTTTCTTAGTCTTTCTTTACCGCGCCTTTCTTCGTTTGTACTATATATTTGTTTTGTTTGTATTTCTTAAATTATTCGTTCTACATGCCCAAACTATAACAGAGTGCTCTTCTTCATCTTACTCAACACATCAGCCTTAAGTTCACATTCATCCCTTATCACTTCATTTCGTATTCTGTTGTACATTGTCACCCCACGACAAATTGTGGAAAGAGGTGAAGGGGAATGAATGTGAACCTAAGGCTGGTATATATTGAGAAATTATGATCAGCATATTATATCATCTAATTTACAATGTGATGTTTCACATTATTATTTAATTTTTTGTATATTGTTTAATACAGTAACAAATCAATTGCCTGAATGCATCGCACACAGTCCATAAATACACGAGACGGCCCTGACTGTACCAAGCCCTTATTTACATGCGTATGTAAAATACTGGTATCAAACTAAGCATCGGAGGTATGCCTTGACGACATCCCACTGTACTTACCTATTTAAGTATGTAATATAGGGTGTCCTAAAAAATATATAAACACTTTTACACTGTACCATTTACTTGAACTTACTGCATAAATTGGTCATACCACGCATTCTTGAGGAGAACTTAGAACCCCACTAACATCGTGATGTGGAGGTCTATTTTGTTGAAAACTTTACCTAACAAATGGATTGGAAGTAGATGTTGCATTGATTACTCTCCAAAATCCCTAGATCTCACGCCAATGGACTTTTTCATGGGGACTCGTCAAAGATGGAGTTTATGGCACAAAACCGGCAGTAGTTAATGAATTGAGAGCAGGTATTGAAAGATGATGCGCCCAAATATCAAAATATATTATTCGTGATGTTAACGATTCCACGTTATCAGCAGTGCATGTACCGGCAATCATATTAAGTATTTGCGAAAGCAAAATAAAATTCGTCTATCTTCTTAAATATGAAGTTTTTATCTTAGATATACCTTAATAAATACTGAATTAATAATCATTTTAATTGTGTATACATTCTTGGGACATCCTATAGGTATACGTTACATAGTTACAGGTATTTACTTAGAAAGAGCTTTCAAGTCGCTGTGTTAACATTCCACACAAATACATATACACGCTGTTTTCTCATATGTGTAGGCAGAAAGGGCGGAGCACTAAATTTTATGATCGTGACACATCTTTTCCCTTCCTTCGGAGGTGGATCCAAACACCTTGTCATACACCTTATTCGGTTTTTATGACTTGCTATCCCATTTTGTCTTTATTTTTTATTTTATTTACACTATAATTTCTTACTCTCGTTACCCTTTTAAGACATTTCATTTTTTCATACTCGAGTCTTATGTTATAATGTTAATTGAATTTATTCACTTGTTAATAATTTTTTGGTTTATTTTCCATTTTGTACTTTATATTCGTATTTTCATAAATCACGTTTTGAAGCATACCTAACATATATGTATTCAGAATTCTTAGTTTTGTTTTGGAAGATGTTGATAAGTTTTCTTTTGTTTTATAATTGTTCCTGTTATATGTAAAGGACACTTCACATAGTAAATTTCCTAGTATATGTAAAGGACACTTCTCATAGTAATTTTCTTAGTATATGTAAAGGACACTTTACGTAGTAAATGACACTTCACATAGTAATTTTCTTAGTATATGTAAAGGACACTTCACGTAGTAAATTTCCTAGTATATGTAAAGGACACTTCACATAATAAATTTCCTAGTATATGTAAAGGACACTTCACGTAGTAAATGTCCTTTACATAGTAAATTTCCACAATTTAATTTTAGTCCAATAACTCTGCTTATTTGTCGGTTTCTCTCGACGAGTCGTCATCGTCGTTGCTGGGCCTCGTAGTCGAGAATCCCATCGCCAGCGAAATGTGCCATGGAGTTTTCGTTTAATTCTCCTTTTTTAAATCAGTGATCCGTTGTTGCACACCAGCAAACTCACCGGCTAAACCATTGTACTTGACCCGTTGGCACACCTCTAGTGAGATAATTGGAGCACACCAGCATGTTTTTTTTTCGTTTTTTTTTTTTAAAGAACAGATACGATCGAAGTCATAGGTATCCTCCCGAATTTGCGTTAATTAATTATTATTACACTTTCATTTTATGTAGTGCATTTTTTTCTGGTGCTAAGAATCAGCCAGGATCAAAACAGAGAATTCAGGAAAGCGAGGAATCAAAAGGCCCACCTTACATTGATAGAAGAGCTAATGAGACGAAGAGGGATGTACAAATCATACTGAGAACATTAATCAAACCATGTCACAGTGTTTTTGGGGACTTCTTTTCAAATTGGGTCCTGCGAAAGATATTATTGTACTATTTTCTATTTGCTCTTCCTTTCACTGGGTCCGCGCGTGATGGCAACAAAGCGCATCCACCCTTAGACTACATCACGAATCTGACTTGCCCTTTCCTCTGACAAATTCCTGCGGCGTTTTGTGCTTATAATTTTTTGAATCGTATATGAAACAATTAATATCGTGATAACAATGAACAAGGAGAACACTTTTTTATGTGGGGGATGACAGGTATTTTAAGGGACGGTTGCGCAAGAACACTTAGTTTTCTTTTTGTGTTAATCGTACATATGTATGACCAGCATGATATTTGATGACCGAGTAAAATCGTCAGCCATCCTGCGGATCGAAGACGCCTGTACGTATAGTGGTTTATTGTGTACAAGCTGTTGCACTTCAGCAAACAAACAATTTTAACAGAATAAACGCAAATTTCCAATACCAAGAAGATTTAATTTTTAAAAAAATCGGCCAGTTCAATTGGCTCCTGCCTTTCTTGGGCAGAACTTTATTATTATTATTATTATTACACATGACAAGAAATATACTCAATTTGAGAAAAACAACAGATAATTTGATTTGGACATACAATTTTAATGGATCTGGGTTTGTTGCCTTTCATTTGTCGTATCCCCAGTAAACTAGGCTTTTGCCTGTATCTCACTGAGGATATTTAGCATGAAAAAAGTAAATCGATACTTCTTTCCGATTTTTGATTACACAAAAACAAAACCCCGTTGCACGCTCTCATCAACCTGACAGTGACACTCAACTAACTTTGTATAGCGTTATTTTCGTGTTGGTTTTTTAATAGCTATATAAAAATGTATGATACACAGCATATGGCATAAGCTACAAAAATATACATTCAGATGTAAAACGATCTAAAAGTAATAAAAAAATAAGTTTTTTTTATATGTCCTATCTTCCAAATATCACAGAGGAAGAGCGAAGAGTGAGGAAATTTTGGAGATTTCCATATAGGAATATGAAAGAATAATTGTGCGGATGTTAAGCGTATGATTAGGAGTCGATTAAACATACTTTTGATGTGATTGTTGAGATTATGATGTTATTAGGGCTCCTCCTGCTTTAAAAATTTTTCACTCGTTTTTCTTTCAGAACTGTGCCACGCTTTTATAGGTTTTGCTAAACTTTTTGTACCTTTTCTACCACTTTTTTAGATATCTTATTTTTGTAAATCTTTCTGCGTCGTTTCCTTTCTTCACCTTAAGCACTACATCTTCTTTCGATCTGAATTATGTTCTAATTTCTTCGTTCCTTTTTCTGTTAAACATTATTTTTCCATACCTTATACGCAACGCTCTTATTTCCATACCTTATACGCAACGCTCTTATTTAATAAAAAAAAATAGGTTTATTGATTGTAACATAGTATGTACAATACATATATACATTTATCCTGAAATTGCATGTATAATAAATAACGAACAATGCAGAAAAAAAGAAATTAAGGGAAAATATATCAAAAGATCTGGGTTTATCTCACAACATCCCCCTAGCCGAAATACACATCCTCTAATAGAGGGTAGGCCCAGCCACGACAACATAAGATGTTTGTCAGCCCACACCCTTGCACTTGTAAATAAATAAATAAAAAATCTACCACATTCATCATACTTTTTACAACTTTCGCCACGCCCAAATATTGCTTACATTATCGTCGTTGCTGGACCTCGTAGTCAAGGATCCCCTCGCCATTCCAACATTAATTCAGATGAAAATCGATGTGTTCCTTATTTTTTTCTCTATGTTAGTGAGCCGTTGTACACCAGCAAACACACCGGCCACACAGCTCTATTTGATCCGATGGCACACCTGAAGTGAGACGATTGGAGCACACCAGCATTATTTTAATATATATGACCGAAGTCATAGGTATCCTTATTCCCTCGAATACTAGGCAAAAAAATCATGTGTCAATCAATGGGAGTAGCACAGCACGGGCTTCGAACCGGTGATCTTCCACGCGGAGTCCAGTGCACATATGCGTATTATGATTGAGGTCAAGTTTTCATTTTGAGCGACCATAGCTGTTTTTAGTAGTTCAATGTTTTAAAAATACCTTTATCTTTTCTTTTCAGGAGTAAATCCAAGAAAACAGAGACGAGAGAGAACGACGTTCACCAGAGCCCAGCTTGACGTGCTAGAAGCTCTTTTCGGCAAGACCAGGTATCCTGACATCTTCATGAGGGAGGAAGTGGCCCTTAAGATTAATCTACCAGAGTCCAGAGTACAGGTAAGGACACGAATATGAAATATTTATCTCAAACCTTACAGATCAAGATATATTATACTGTATCAAAGTGTGCTAAAATTGTAGTATACAACTGTGTTTTAGTGACATCTTTGATGTATGCGAGTGAAAGGTGGACATGGACAAAAAACTGAAAAGAACCGAATAAATATTGTAAAAACGCGTGCACTTAAAGAATATATGAGGGAACAATGTATGACAGAAAACGAAATTAAGTGATTAGAGATGAATGTAAACTTAAGGCTGATGTGTTGATTAAGATCGAGAAAGCCACTCTGAAATGGTGTGGGCATGTAAAAGGAATGAATGAAGGAAGACAAAAAAAACAAATATAAAGGTATTATAACAAATACTGTAGAAATGCGTGCACTGAGAAAAATATGTCGGAGGACTATTTACGACATAATACGAAATTAAGTGATTTAAGGCAGATGTATTGTGTAAGATGAAGAAGATCACTCGAAGATGGTTAGGGCATGAATAACGAATGAATGAAGAAATACTAACATAACAAATATACAGTGCAGATGTGAGTATAAGACGTGTAGAGGAAGATTAAGAAAATTATGGTTAATATCAAGTGAACGATACTTTTGAAGAAGGAAATGTAAGAAGTCAGAGAATTGTAAAAGTTTAATTAGAGGAATGTAGATTATGTGAAGTGTGTGTTTCTAGATGGGAAAATCTGTCTATTGATTCTTTCCCTATCGTTACATGAAAATTTCGTGATGGTATGTTGCAACAACATTTTTAACGTAGGGCCAAAAAATATTAAAAAGCCGAGAGTATCATAACTTTTCGTTATCTATGTGTTGTACATTTTAAGGGTAGATTTGATTAATTAAGTATTGTTGAAAGGAAAAAAGAATATTGTTGATGTAATTTCAGAATTTTAAAATGATAGATGTAAGTTATGTTGAAATTACTTTCTAATTGATTTTATTTTTTAACTAAATACGTAAACAAACGTGGCGCTTCATAAAACCTTTTTCTTTTTGAGATCTATTGTGCCATCAGATATTGACAATTTTCCATACGAGTAAATTGACTGTATGTAATTCAATCAGCAATTCGCAATGAAATTGAGAAGTCAAGTAGTTTATATTTTGACATATGGACGGAAAGGCAAATGGGATAAAGTTTCAGCATTATTGATTGGGGGATGTTTCAGATTATTGGTTTAGTTCAAGCTGATTTGGGATCAGATTTCCTCCAAAGAGGATGATGTAGGTTCGATAGATAAAGTGAGAAAGAAGTAAGAAAAGGTATAAATGAGATTTGATGCGAGTATCTGAAATCGCACTTGATAAGGACTGTATACATTAAATGAAATATTTCTGCTTCAAGACATAAAGGTTTCAAAAAGGAATCAAATTTACGAAACCCTATTTCAGGTTTATTTGAAATATCTAAAAAAAACAATCAATTATGTATATACAAAAATATCAAGTAATAGAACTATTTATATACAAACATATTTATGTACGAGGTAAGTCCAGCAAGTAAGTGTACTGAGGCTCTCACGACCGGATGGATTTTATTTTCGACATGTTGGCTGTACTTCCGTGTATATTGACCCTTCCCCTCCGCAACGAGACCGGTTTAAGGTCAGTACGTTGAGAAGTGTCGACGCGACAACACGTTTTGTGAAAAATGTCAATCCAATCTCCCGCCAAGTGCGAAATACGCGGCGTCATCCGTTATCTCGTTTGGAAGGGAAAACCTCCGGTTGAGGTTTATAATGAGGTGAAAACTGCATATGGTGATAAAGCTATGAATCGTACGAGTGTGTACAAGTGGTGTCGCGAGTTTAAAAACGGTCGTACGTCTGTGCATGATGATCAGAGGAGCGGAAGACCTTCAATTGTGACTGACGAAATTGTGGAAAAATTGAAAATGCGCTCCGTGACGATCGCAGATTAAATATATGCCTCAAGGGGATACCATCAACTCTGCAAGATACTGTGAGACCCTAAAAAAATTGCAGAGGGCGATTCAGAACAAGAGGAGAGGCATGCTGACAAAGGGAGTCTGCCTGCTGCACGACAATGCCAGACCACACACGGCCAACGCCACGAAGGAACTGCTCGCCTCGTTTAAATGGGATGTCCTGAACCATCCCGCGCATTCCCCTGACCTAGCACCTTCAGATTACTATCTCTTTACCTCCCTGAAGCTGCACATGAGTGGAAAAAGGTTTTCAACCGACGAGGAGGTAAAGGAGGAGGGGGAAAAGTGAACGGAGGGGTTGGCGGGAAACTACTTCGAAGAAGGCATTAAAAAGTTGATACCCCGCTCCACCACCTGCATTGAGAGGAATGGCGGCTATGTCGAAAAATAGCTTACATATGTACTACGGTAACCACGTAATTTTTTGTTTAAATAAAAAAAATTGTAACCTACAAAAATTCAGTACACTTACTTTCTGGACTTAACTAGTACATACATATCGGTCTACGACCAGTGTATTCTCCTAGTACTTACGTATGCCTGCGAGACATGGACGCTCACAGTCAAGAACACACAAAAGCTCCAGACCACACAAAGGGGCATGGAGAGATGCATGTTGGGATATACTAAAAGAGACCGTAAACGAAACACCTGGATTCGCAATATAACAAAGGTATAGTAGAAGACGTTATAAAGGTGTGCAATAAAATGAAGGCCACGTAGCCAGAATGTCAGACTCCCGGTGGACATCCGAAATAATACATTGGCACCCAAGAGGCATAAAGAGGCCCAGTAGAAGATCTAAGGTACGCTGGACAGATAAAACCAGGAAGTATGGCAGCATCACATGGCATCAACGACCAAAAAAAAAACGAACTATATGGAGTCAACTTTGGTAGACCTTCATCCATCAGTGGATCGACCCTGGTTGACAATGATGATACAATCGTACCATGACGCAATTTCCCTGTAGTAATAAACAGAGGACAGAGCGCTAGACTTTCCTATATCGACACGCATTTTTCATCTCTTCACCATCCATTCATCTTCTCATACAACTCCTACGATTTCTCTGACTTTCTATGTTTCTTTATTTCAAAATATAATTTATTTGATAAAACCATTCTCTCATGGGTCCTACTCCAGCACACTTTTCACTTACACTTGCACTGTATACCTATTTATTTTGTAAGTCTTTTTTTATTAATTCGTTCTACATTCCTAAACCATCTAACCTCTTCATCATACTCGACATATCAAACGTATCTTTAAATCCGTCCCGTATTACTTCACTCCGTATTCTGTCATATACTTTTACCCAATCTATTTTTCTCAGTGCATGCATTCCTGCAGCATTTATTCGGACCCTTTAATTTTTTTCCCACATCTACATTTCATTCCCATATATCAAAATTGGTACTCAAATGCTGTCATGAACTATCATTTTAGCTAATATTGGAACTGTCTGGTTTGAGTATACCATATATGTTTTAGTGCTCTATTAATATTATTTTCTAGAGCTACACACCTGTTCAATAGCTGCCAAAATGAGTATCCAATATATTCTCTCACTTTCAGTATAATTTTTCTAACTTTACTACATTTCCTTGTTTCAAACTCTCATCACTTGATCCAACCATAATTTCTTCGATCTTTCTCTCTCACATCTTTCACTAACATTTGCTTTGTTAGTCTTTCTTTATTCATTTTTTATGGATGCCTAAATAATCTCTTCTTTACCTTATTCAACATATCAGTTTTAAATTCACTTTCATCCGTTATTACTTTATTCAGTATTTTGTCATACATTAACACCCCCTGTACTATTCTTAGTGCACACATTTTACAGCATTGATTCAGCTCCTCTCAATATTTTTCCACCTGTATATTTCACTTCCATACAAACAAAGTTGGCACCAAAATACTGTTGTAAAAATCTGTTAAAAAATATCACTACATAAATTTTACTTGAAAATTCACTTTCTCCTTGATCAGGAATGGCCGAAGTTATTGCTCTAGGGATCTTATCTATGTGACAAAAGGCATCGCGGGCTACAGGGAAAAAATACATATTTTGGTTAAATAAAACGATTGATATATAAAAAAAATAACAATAGGACGAATAAAAGGAAATTAAAAATTGTATGAATCAGTAGTGTAAAAAATTGCAAAATATACAACCTCTGAGATTCTTCGGCGAAGTCCACCCCGTGGGCTACTTAAGCCGCCCCTCAGTGTAATCCTCGGGGAGGAAGCTATTGCACGCCTCCGCTGTCAAGCGAATACGGTTGTTGTGGTGGAGCAGATTTGAAAGGGCTATCTTATAAGTGCAGATATGATGATCAGGCACTTTTGACTTCTTCTTTTGTGAAGTTATTCTTTTTTGGGTCGATAGTCTTGTTTTTGGACGTTGTAGTTTACTAGGTTAGCATTCGGTAGTTATAAAAGTGTAAATTTCACCTTCATGTGTATGTTATTTTCAGGGATGAAATTATTTAATTAACACCCATGATAAGCTGGTTGACTCATAACAGGAATTCCTAATTGGTCAACCTGCAAGTATTTGAACATAGTAATTTAGTATGATGGGGATAGGGAAATATGTTATTTTTCTATGATTATTGAAATGTATGTATTAAAACTTCAGTTATTGTATCATCCCTTCTCATATGAAATACGTAAATAAATTAATTCACCCTCTTCAATATGCCCACATCTCCGTTCGAATATATTGAGAGAGTACTATACTAATAAATATAATTACTTTAATACTTTCATACATAATACGCCTTTTTCCTGTCAGGGTAGGCATATAAGAGAGTGCCAGACCTTCCTATCGTGACACACATCTTTCCCCACTCCTTCATCCGTACATATTTTCATACAACTTCAATTTCTAAGATGTTTTACATTTTATTTTTTCAAAATATCACCCCGTGTATTCTTCTCAGTGCACGCTTTTCTACACTATTGGGTTCACGTTTCACTCCTATAAATGAAAGTTGGTATTTAAATCTTTGCAGATTTTGATTCTATCCGGTTCGAATATAAATATTTAAAAGCCCCAATAACTTTGCATTCATAACTCTGCTGTAATGTATCCCAACCAATCGCCAATCGATTTAATAAAATATTGTGAAAATCACGCTGACTGCAAACTGCACCCACGTTACGAGGTGTTTTAATCCCCACATACTAGTCATACAAGCACCCGTGCCAAATGGAAGACAAACAAAAGTAAAATGGCAAATACGGTCTGGATTATAAATATTATATACCATTATATGCCATGACGCACTCCCCTCCAACCCTCGGCTACACCATAAATCACGTTTATTATTAATACGCTAGAACTGGGATGTGAAGCTGTCAACGACTTTCAGAATGTTTGGGGTTAACGAGAGTGTTGACCATATTTTTATGGATGTATATATAAGGGAATCAAAATCAGGGATTATTTTTATTTATTAAAAAGAATACTGCAAATACTTTTTTAAGTTAGTAACTGTGGACGACCTTTGTGGTCAATTTATAAGACTGCAATTCGAGGTTCTATTCCAAAATAGAACCCAAAAATATATTGATAAAATGATCCAACACTCGATTTTTACACAATTCATATACAAGTATATTAATATATTTCTGGTTGGCTGGAAGAAATATGGTAATAACTGTATGTTAAGAAGTTAGCCAGGTTTCACTAAGTATATAAATTAGGCATTAACGACTTCAGTAACCTAATTTGTAAGATACTTGTCTTCCTGCCCAGAATTTTGGATTCAATTCCCGTTGATACATTGATTTTTTTTAAAGTGATCTATGCTTTTTACTTAAGGCTTGTTTAATACCTTTCTGGTTGGTTGGAAAAGATCACCATTTGTTAATAAATCTGCCGCGTCGTACTGTTTACAACGAAAGTGTGATATAATACAATACAATACAGTTACATTTGTTAATACATCTGCCGCGTCGTACTGTTTACAACGAAAGTGTAATATAATACAATACAATACAGTTACATTTTCTAGTATATATGATGCCCTAGAAAAACGAAGTACATCTAAATCTGAAACTCTCAGAAGTTGCTTCGAAAAAGCTATATGTTTATTATACAACGGAAGATCTCAGAAGTCATTGTCCCAAATCTTTAAGCTAGATCATAATTATCACTCCGCAAAATAGCGAAAGACCGCCAAAAATAAGACCGACTAAAATAATTTCACCCGATCGGAAGACAAGCGTTTCTACCACAATGCAGCGGAAGTCAAAATTGACATTTTAACGCAAAGTTCAATGGTTACTTTAGAATCAACACTTTGGTTTCAGGGGTGGAAACCCCCCTTTTTCCACAAACATCAGCTCTCTTCCATTATTTGTGTTTCATTAGTGCTTCACACCCTCGGGCACGGGTGCAGAGTTGCAGGGGCAAGCTGGGAGGTTGTGACGATAAACAGCAATAAATTCACGCATTAGTGTTTAGATTCACCCCCAAATTGCAGGGGTGTGTATTGAATTTTACTAGGGTGATAATTTGGTCTTGAATTTTTTTTATCTACGAATGTTTCTTTTCTTTTCGATAGTTTTGTTGATTTTTTTCATTCGTTCTTGTATAATACGACCTTCGTAACTTAAGAAGACGCCTATTTATTTATTTATTTAACACTTTTATTGCAATACAGTCTGGCGGGGTTATTGCCAGGTGGCAATCTCTTCCAACCAACCAGACAAAAGTAAATGAAGCAAGTTTCGTGGTCGCACAAATCATTCAAATGACTATCCATTCCCACGAAATCCATAAACATATACGCAAGAACATGCTCACGAACACCACAAAGACGGACAATCACCCGAACATTATTTTTCATATAAAGTGAGATATCATCAATCAAAAGGAAAGGAAAGGATGCTGGAGAGGAAAGGAAACGCCTATCTTCCAGCTTGAGGGCTGTATAACCCACCCTTAATAATTATTTTATTTCCTTTTACAATTCAAATGTGCTAATAGTAATTTACTTATGACAGGTGCACGTTGCGATTCATCGATCGTGAGAATGCTACATTTTATTGACTCCAAGTCTGGTTTGGTGAATATTTTTAATGTCGATATTGTTGAGTTCAGGAGGATCCTTCTCCAACACATCTCCAATCTACGGTCTTGACTTGGATAATGTTATTCTATTTTATCTTGAGTATTTAGGAGCTATGTCCCTAAGGGAGAGATGATGATGATTTGTTGATAAATAAAACACGTTTTAGATCGCAATGCGGAAAGAGAAATTTTATTGGTAGACGTAGGTATTTATATCATTCTTGAATGTCTGCGGGAATGCGCTCGCGATATGCCGCCGTCTCGTTTCTGCATTCGCAAAACGATTAATGTCGTATGTAGGTATCATTCAAATACGGAACTGGCGCGACAGATGTGGTGCCTTCTCGTTCTAGCATGGAATTCGCTCCACGCCCGGCAATGAGTTGAATGACCGGCGCGTGGACCTTGTACTTGTTTGTTTCAAATTGCTAAGGAATGCAAAGGTCATTTCGTCGGTCATTGACCGTGCATATGGACGCCACAAGTATATTTCATTTTGTTATTTGTCCTAAAATTTATAATATTCCCTAATATTTCCTTGAGAAAAGAGAATAATGTTTTTTTTATGTTAACTGAGAATAATGTTTTTTTTTTATGCATCGTTTATTTTGTTAATAATAAATAAATAAGTTTCTATGAATGCTATTGATGTCAGTTTAATCGAAAAGAAAAGCTTGCGCTATATACTCGTATCAAAATCAGAATGACTGATGATGAAAGTCTAGGGATTGTGGGTAAAAACTTGTTCATCTTCTACTTCGTAACATTAATGTTGATCAATATGATCCACACTGAAACTGCTGCATTCTTCTTCTGTCTTTCCGGTATTCTGCTATCCGCAAAGAGCCTGTGGCAAAGACACGCTATTAGCACTCTTCACCTGGTCGCTCCAGAGTATCAGTGTTCTACCTATGTTCCTGTGATCTTCCATACTGTCAGTGACCATGATCTTTCCAATTCTTTCTTACACAAAATTTAACAACCTTCAGAATACTTGAAGTATATAAGAAACTCGATTGTTGATGAAGATAAAAAACGGTTTTAAGTGCATAATTCCGATCATGGATGTGTTGTTTTTGGACGTTGTAGTTAACTAGGTTAGCATTCGGTAGTTATAAAAGGGTAAATCTCACCTCCATGTATATGTTATTTTAAGTGCATAATTCCGATCATGGATGTGTTCTTTTTGGACGTTGTAGTTAACTAGGTTAGCATTCGGTAGTTATAAAAGGGTAAATCTCACCTCCATGTATATGTTATTTTAAGTGCATAATTCCGATCATGGATGTGTTGTTTTTGGACGTTGTAGTTAACTAGGTTAGCATTCGGTAGTTATAAAAGAGTAAATCTCACCTCCATGTATATGTTATTTTAAGTGCATAATTCCGATCATGGATGTGTTGTTTTTGGACGTTGTAGTTAACTAGGTTAGCATTCGGTAGTTATAAAAGGGTAAATCTCACTTCCATGTATATGTTATTTTCAGTTTGTAAACTGAACTGGACTGATACTCGGCCTCCTTAGAGTAATTTTCGCAACAATGTATACTAGATCGTCATGAAGAAAATAAACTAAAATAAGGTTACGAAATCTGTCGTATTGTCTCAGTCTCAGAAAATATTTGTACGTACGCCACTGATCACGAACAGTTTTGTGTATTATATCCAGGGGCGAGAAATCAGGGGTAACTAATTGTTTGCAAATAAAAAAATCACGTAAAGCAAATGATATTTCTACGGCATGGCTTTTAAAAAAATGTACCTTACATCCAGATGGTGTATTTGTCAAATTGTCACACCGATAGGCGTGTTTTATCGAAGGGAGACATTTGAGGGTTATTAAGGCTTTATTATGTATTATTATTTGTGTTGTTTTTCAAACGTTAATCAGAGGCAGTGTTCTTTAAAAGATGCTTTGAAACTTTTAATAACCGGCGCTATTGAATTTATCGATCTACGTTATTATGAAGTGTTTTCTGTTAATCTAAATATATTTCGTCTTATACGGGGAAGTGATGGAGACGATTGGTAGACAGAGGAAGCGCTATAAATACAGTCTGCGAGAGTTGTTAACTTTGTGCGGGGCACCTGAAGACAAGTGAGCAGGTGGCTCAGGATCTTATAAAGTAGAGAACCATCTGTTCTCATGCTGATGGCGTCTCAACATCTAGACGTTTGAGAACTAGTCAGCGTGCTGTTAACATGCATCAGTATTACCAGGCGACTCAGCAGGATTTATATCCGTGATACATGCAGGAGGGAGCGTGCATCTAGGATCTGACTGTTTTCTCACAGGTGATCACATGATTGACGTAGAGAAACAGCTCAAGATTGACGTTAGAGTGGCGAAGGGATCCTTGACTACGAAGCCCAGCAACGACGTGATATCTATCCAAACATCGGAAGCAGGATTATCACTGTGAATAGTCTAGTCGGTGTCCCAGGTTGGATACCTGAGGGATTCACTTACGTACTGAAGTTACTCCTAAACCGTTTTATTCCTACATGTTTTTCTTTACCCTGCATGTTGCTTATCATTCTCTTTTTTTTAATAACGCTAGGCAAACCATTCTGATCTGTGATTTGAGTTTGGACATGTAGAACGAATAAATAAAGAAAATAATAAGAAAACATACATAAATGTGAGTAGAAAGCGTGGTAGAGGAAGGCCAACGAAAATATGGTTGGATCAAGCGAAGGAAATTTTGAAAGAAGTGTGAAAAATTAGAGAAAGTGTAAGAGTTTAATGGTTCAGTGTATGTATGTAGAATAGGTGAATGATATGTGATGATATAGGAAAGTCTGTCGCTCTGTCCTCTTTGACAAGGGAAAAGCATGATGGTGTGTATGTATGTATGTGAAAAAATCTGCTTAAAAAACTGCAGCAAATTAAATGTGCCTATTGTCGGAACTTTGGATTTGATCTGTCAAGAATATATGCTTGCTGAAGTGCACACGATTAACCTATATCATACACACAATGGCGTCTTCTATACACATGGTAGTTGACAATCACATTCGATCACGAGGGATTGTTTATTATGTTATATATCCTCCAGCAACTTATAATTGGTTATTTGAATATGATGAAGAGCGTAGCCGGGAGACAACATTGTCTTCATCCAAATTAATGGTACATGTTTTTTCATTCAATTGTATAGTATTCTTAAATAAAATAGATTTGTAACCAGATGGCCTCATTTAACAGACTAGGGCCCTAGATGCCATCGATAATCAAACCCGAAACCCATAGTTGGAAGTCAAGCATTTTACGAAGTAGGCCTCAGATATTGTCGATCATGCAATTAATAATAATTAAATACATTTAAAAAAAAGTGATAAATATTTTCCTGTCCAAAAAAAACAGCATTTATCATTTCTTTTTTCGATTCATGACGTCACAACGACCCGGGAACAAAGGGGATGTTTATTCAGTTGTCTCGAAAAAGGGGACGTCGATTCGTTTCTGTTATTGTAGCGGGGACTGTACCGCTAGTTCGGCAATGTTAACGGTGGCCGGAGACAATTGTATGCAAACATATATATATCACACTAGGGGACTGAAAAAATGGAAACACGCTCGCTTCAGAAAAAATAAATTATGGATCGTGTAGAATATAGAGGTATTGGAATTTATTTATGGGGTAGGTTTTATAAAGACCCGATTTTTATATATTCTTACTGGAATTTTTTGTTAGAGGATTTTTTTTGTTGGATTGTATTTATGTATATACATTTCTTATGCTTAATTCGATTTTTTGTATGATTTGTTGCCAACTAAACTTTTGCGCCTTGAAAATACCAAATTACAGTGAAACATTTTTTGATAAGTGTTCACTTAAAATATCTCATAAAAACTTCCACGTGGTTACACCAGTTTTACATACATACCATCACGCTGTTTCCCTGTCGGGCTAGGTACAGAGTACTCGCTATTCCAACGCCAATTCAGTTGGAAAGCAAATCTGCGCCGTGTTTCTTTTTTAAATGAGTGAACCTTTGCACACCAGCAAACTCACCGGCCACACAGCTTTACTGGATACGATGGCGAACCGAAGTGATACGATAAAAGCATACTGGCATGTTTTTTTTATAGAAGAGATACGACCGAAGTCAAATGTATGTGTATACCCTTTGACTAACTACTAAGCGGGAAAAATGGCTGTGTCGTTCGAGAGAAATAGCACAGAGTGGGGACCGAATCGGCTATCTTCCGCACGGAAGTCCAATACGCTACCGCGCGGCCATGCACAAGTGTTTAAATGTATAAAGCTTATAATATATATTTTTACTAATATATTTTTTCCTAAGATAATAAATTTATCATTTTATATGATGTTTTTTGTTGTACTACATTGACTAACACTCTTGAAATTATTTCGGAAAGAGCATTTTATCGGAATTTATGTCGGAAAGTAAATGCCTATCATATAGTACATACCCCTGAAATGATTTCGGAAAGAGCATTTTATCGGAATTTATGTCGGAAAGTAAATGACTATCATGTAGTACGTACCCCTGAAATGATTTCGGAAAGAACATTTTATCGAAATTTATGTCGGAAAGTAAATGACTATCATGTAGTACGTACCCCTGAAATGATTTCGGAAAGAACATTTTATCGAAATTTATGTCGGAAAGTAAATGACTATCATATAGTACATAAAGATGTACTATATATACAAAAGAAGTGTTTATTCGCTCGGGCGCTGTTACATGATTCGCTCGGGAGCTGTTATAGCTACCTTACGTGATTTATTTAAAAATAATGGATTCGAGTCTTGAGCTAGAGCGCCCTTGTGGAGAATTTGTTAGCTAAACGACGCTTTATAAAATTTTCCTTTGAATTTGGAAAAAAATACGACGTTCCTCAGGATCTCGGTTTTTTTTATACCATCATATAATATGACAGGAAGGCCCATATTTTGATTCCGGTCATTAAATCACGCTGTAAAGATAAATTCAATATTATGTCATCTAAAAAAAATGTGTTTTAGGGTTGGAGATCTCTCTCGATTACCCCCGTCCCCTGCCCACCCTGTCCCTCTCCCAGCCGGCGTACCCAGTTTCCAGCTGACGTAAACCTAATGGAATTCTGGAATTCTGTAAATCCAATCACACGCTACCGTTGTCCCATTCTGCCCCATCCTCCCCTTGCTTGCTCCCACGCTTCCTACTTTACAGCGCCTACCTCACGTCCCACATTGTCCCCTGTTACCCCTTTTCTGTCACATGTTTTTATTTAAGAAAGGTATCTTTATATAAAAAAACTAATAAATACATTGTGCAGAACTAAACGAAGCAAAGGCAATGGGGCACTAAAACATATATACGGTACGGTACTAGAATCGGACAGTATCAAAATCTGCTAAGATGACAGTCTACAACAGTATTTAAGTACAAACTTTCATATACGGTCTGTCTAATGGGAAAGGTGACTGATTTTATTTTCACGTAACCACAAGCACCATCTGTAGATGAATAAATGAGTTAACTAGCGATACATTTCGATTATCTTCCGTAAAAGTTTCAAATCGCTGGTTCATTCGTAATGATACAACACTTTACAGTACCTTCTGAATTTTGACTGCGATTTTGGAAGCAATTCAGAAAAATGAGTTTCAGGGGTGCTTCAGAAAATTTAACAACCGCTTCCAGTATTGTATTGACTCACAAGGAGTGTATTTTGAATAAAAGGCAATGTGAACTAAAAATAAACAATGTCTTGTATTTCATTTTCCGTCAGTCACCTTTCCCATTGGACAGACTGTGTATTGTATATGTGAGTGAAACTTGGGCCACAAAATAATCAAAGGTGCTGAATAAATTTTATAGAAATACGTGGGGGGACAATGTAACAGAAGACGGAATAAAGTGATTAAGAATGAATGTGAACTTAAGGGTGATGTGTTCAGAAAGATGCAGAGCATTTTGAGATGGTTTGGACACGTAGAACGAATGAATGAAGAAATACTAACAAAACAAATATATATACGAGTAGTGCAGATGTACATAAGTGGAAGGTGTGCTAGAGGAAAACCAGGATCAAGTGAATGATCTTTTGAAAGAAAGAAGTCTTGTTTGTGCTCCCCTAAAGATGAGGTGAAAGCCTTGAAACCGGTAGGGTTATACCGTTACAAAAAAATGAAACAAACAGTGTCTGATAAAAATAAATTACAAAGAAATGTAAAAAGTAAGATGAATGGTATGAGAAAGTGTGTGTTCATGGAAGAGGTAAAAGATGTGTATCGAGATAGGAAAGTCTGACGCTCTGTGATCTTTGCCTACTACAGCAAGGAAACGACGTGATGTCATGCATGTATACAATATATCTGGATGTAATTGCAGAACTTAACAAACTGCAGGGATTACGAAATATATGTTTAAAAAAAAATCCAAACTTATAAATATTTAGACAATTTATTACAATTTTTTTTGACAAGTTATTATAAAATTTATTTAGACGATTTATTACAACATTGATTTAGACAATTTCTTACAAAATATACAAATAGCGACTTTAATTGCCATATGGTATCTCTTCCAAACAGCCAGTGATGATTTCAAACTCTCATTGAATCGATCAAATTATCGTTCGTTCATTCTATAAAAATACTTTTGTTTATTATGGTATGCCTGCGTTATAAATATTGACCTTATTATAATTTCTTTTGTATTATATTTACTATTCCACATCTTAAATATTAGGCGTCAAGATACGCAGCATCCGCCTCGAATAAATCATTTAATTTTAACATCAAAAAAGTAAAGCAAAAAGTTCAACCATAGAACTGAAAGGGGAAGACGAACATGAAACACCCATATAATTCCCCTCTCTCAACCGTTATTTTATAATCGAATCACTTAAGAGATTTCAAAGTGATTTCCTCGTTTGAATTTACCGCCAATTCATCCATCGCGTCCCCCTGTCGGCGGAATCGCGAACTCTTTGACTGTCGCAGATTGCCTAACGATGTGGCGTATATTGTAAATGATTCCATTTTCCCTTTAGAATTTATAGCGCTAGAGGGGAATAGGGGTGAGTTATCGATTAAGTTTTCAATATAAAGTAGATTTTGACAGATAGGCAATTTCTCTTGATGAGTATAATTGTCAACCATCCGGTGTATGAAAAATACCTGTTGGTGTACGGGTTTATTGTGTGCAAATTGTTAGCAAGCACATAGTCTTGACGTATGAAACCAAAGTTCCGATGGCAAGGAGATCAAAGCTCCAAGACGAACGGCAGGTTTAATCTGCTACAGTCTTTCGTTTGGCAGATTTATTTTCATAGCGCTTTTACGGCACCGGTACAAAGACTGCAGAAATACGTGGATAGCTGCTGCTCAATGCTGGGTTCACGGTGAAAAATAGCAGGGTGAAGAAATTCCTCTTTAGCAGGTAGTAGATGGTCGCAAGTAAAAGGCAGACAGAGTGAACTGAGAATGTATTTTTTACGTTTGACGCTCCTTATGTGCGGCCAATCGCTCATCGTAAGTGCCTGTTTTCGCCCGTGCATGCCGTCATAACTTGCGAAATATCACAATTTTCGCAAGTTTTTGCATGCATGTTACTTATATATAGCGCCATGAACTGTCCCACCGCTCCCTCATGTCTCGTTGAAAATAATCAGCGACGATCACAGTCGCGCACTACGCTTCAGCAAATTTTGCGTCTCGGCTTTTTCTATTCACCGCTTTTCACTTTGACCATCGTATTTTATTGTGCGTACTCTTCGACTCTAGAACCAGTTACCAGATAATATATAAAGCATGTTTCAAAAAACGGATTAAAAAAAATAATCTCCCTTCAGTGGCGTAACATGTCTCTCCTTATTTTCCATCATACTTTTATCCAATCTTCATTTCCTTCTCATAGATATAAACAATCTTGTCAAATAAGCATTTTTTTTTAATTTGTTGTTTTTTTATTTATATTATTTTGTATTATAAATAATGATACATTATAAAAAGCACGTAATACATATTTTTTCAATACATGGTATTCCCTATTTATGGTACTAATTTGTAGTTGGCTAGAAAAAATCCTCTATACCAATAAGCCCATCAGATGTACCATGTATGATATAACCAAGTACACAAAAGAATGAAAATATTAAAAAATGTAGCGTATTTCTTATATATATTTTTTGTTTGTCCACAGGTTTGGTTCAAGAACAGGAGGGCCAAATGCAGACAGCAATTACAGCAGCAGACGGCCAATAGCCAAATCTCATCCAAGACTGGATCCAGTTCTTCGAGCAGACATCACTCTAGCAAGTCTTCCAGCAGCAATAACAACAACAATAACAATTCAACCAATAACACAAGCAAGGCGGCAGCAAGCAAGACACCTGCGTCGGGAGCAAGCCAGCAGTCATTACAACAAAACAGTTCTTCCATAGCAGGACTGTCAAATCTGAACCATACATCTTCACCGAACCTCCCGATTACACCATCAACATCAGTTAGTCCACCGATCAACGTGATATGCAAAAAAGAAAACATCCTCTCTGGATACGAGACTTCAGTGTCAAAAAGCAGTTCCTTACCTATTCATTACAATTCAACCACTAACGGTACAGCGAATTCTGACAACAGTCGGTTGATATCAGGCGGAAAAGACTCGTCGTCATCAAGTGGAGAGTCTGGTGCTAACAACCTATCATCGTCCGTAGCCAATCTCGCGTATACCGCAGTCAAACATGATCCATACGCAAGTCTAGCTTCAAAATCTGTAGACCTTTATTTGAAAAATGAATATTCGAGCGTTGATAAGGGTTTCGGCATTGGACACTTGTCGAAAGAGCACTTTTCTTCACCCAGGGTATCTGGGAACTTGACTCCCCTCGGGTCTAGTTCAAGTATCATGACGACTCCCTCGCCTCCAGTGACTCCTCAAAGCCTTGGATCCAGTGGTTTGGGTTCTGGGTACCATGGAGATGGATACAATGGATTCCATTGGTCAGGAGGTGGAGCAGACTATTCCAAGTATGGAGCCACACACCATCATGGAGTTTCTTCCTACACCCAAAGCGCCTACAACTCTCCATATTACCATTCACAGGTAAGGAAAAAATTTCATTATAATACTCGTAAAATGACAATTTATACAGCGCCGTTT
Source organism: Odontocerum albicorne (assembly GCA_949825065.1). Classification (NCBI taxonomy): domain Eukaryota; kingdom Metazoa; phylum Arthropoda; class Insecta; order Trichoptera; family Odontoceridae; genus Odontocerum; species Odontocerum albicorne. The sequence continues at coordinate 9,922,141 of OX463865.1, forward strand.
AGACTCTCTTCAGGGGCGCTGTAGCTCTGAATGAAAAAACGCTATTATTGACAGATTATACTATTACAAAATAAATATATATAGTTGAGTGTACGGATAGGAAGGTGGGGGTTGCGTCTATTGAGTTAGGTACTTCCTTCATAGAGGAATAGAACTTTGAGGTAATTTTCATTTTTGTAGATTAAATTGAGTGTTCTAAATCGATGCAGTAAGGTGAAGTATTATAATAGAGCTTTTGTCAATGACGGTCCAGTGGCGAAGAATGTTCTTCTTTTAGTGTTAGAGATGTGGGTGGCAGTCTTTAGGATGAACTTAAAATCACCTTTTTAGAAGGTATAATCAAAACTTATGATTACGTATGAATACGACATATGTAAACCATGTCTCACCTAAAATTGAACGTGTTACTATCACATATCAGAAGATCTACAAAGATTTCTTTGTAATTCGTCTTCTCTTGGTCTTCTGCGGTTTTCTTACCAAATATATTTTTCTAAACATATGCAGATATGGGAAGGTTCCTAATCTAATGACCGCAACCACCACATTCCCTTATACTCAATTAAGAAATATTTTAATCTACCCATAATAATGTATTTGAATGCCGCGTAAGGGCGCTCTTGAGGAGAGTTTGCTCTCTAAACAACGCTATAAAAATTGTTATTTATTATGTCCTCAGTGAGATACAGGCAAAAGCCTAATTTACTGGGGACACGACAAATGAAAGGCAACAAACCCAGATCCATTAAAATTGTATGTCCAAATTAAATTACCTGTTGTTTTTCACAAATTATGTATATTTCTTGTCATGTGTAAAATAAAAAAAAAATATATATATTAAAGTCATGATAGACTTCAAATACCCATTTTTAATGCCTCTTGAAATTATTTATTCCTTTTACTTCTTTCAACTCGGAAGAATGTTGAATATTTTACAGCCACAAATATGACTTCATTTGATGATCATTCTAGGAATGGTGAGGTGTTTTTGTTTTACATCTCTAATGTGCAGTGGTTTTCACTTAAAGTAAAAAAAAAGTTTTGTTTCTTTAATTTTTGAATCACTAAAGATTCAAAATTAAACAAAAATGGGTATGTTCTGTAACAATTTTTTTTCTGTTTCAGATGGAATATTTTAACGGCGCCATGCCTTCACCAGCGCAGTACGGAGCCCAAGGAGGCTTTGGCTCTCCCCCACCTCCATCTGGAGCCGCAGGTTCCTTTCCCGGTTACCACACGCAACCAGGACACCCTGGTCAGGGGCAGCAACCATACCCCCCTCCTCCACCACCACCCGCTGAGTACTTCAGTTTGGGAGCTGACAAGTACGGCATCAACATGGTGTAGTGGATGCTGAACGCTAAGCACTGGAACGGGAGTAACTTGATGGAACTGTTTAAAATAGACTAGTTGTGAATTTTGTAAAAGGATATACGCTGAACTGCAACGGAGAGATTAATTAAGAAAGCAGAAAACGACGGGAAAGTAGAATTATGAGTATGCTATATGAATATCTGTTTATTAGAGGAAGAAGAGATTTGTTAGCTGAACTGAAGAAGTATTGAAACTATACCCAACATTATAATGGAAGCAAGAAAAGAAAAGTTGAAACTACGAGAGAAACCATGAAATTAAACAAACTATGATAAAGCGAGTAATGTAAACAATGTTTGTTACAAGAGAAATAAAGAGATAAAAGAATTTAATTTGAAGATAATGGAAATTTTAATCTTGGTTGATTCTTAATTGACTTATATTCCAATTATGATGGATTAAGAGTGCAACTACACAGATCCGTCGGATGCATTCTGCAAGAATACTGAAAGCCGATTTCTGATTGATTATTTGACGCAAGATATTGATATTGAGAACAACAAAAAAAACATGTTTCTGATGAAGCATTCTTGAATACCGAAACAATAATTTGACGCATCGACGAAATTTCAAAGAATTGAAACCCTGAGAATTCTGAAAGAAGAAGGTGGAAATGCGAAAGACGCCATCCAGGAGGTGGAAATGATAATGCTGCTAGGAGAAACAGCCCCTTTCCGAACTTATTCAAGAGAAGAAGCAGATTAGAAGAAATCATATTAAAGAGACGAATTTATGGACTAGAAAGAACGATAGATTAAAACTGATTCCTGATTTAATGCAGGAGATTATATTTTATTAAGAATAACAAAATAATTTTTCTGATTAAGCATTGTTGGATACCGAAACCACAATTTGACGCATTGTGGAATTCAGAAAGAGAATCGACAGCACAGAGAACCCTGAAAAAAAAGACGCCATCGAGGAGGTGGAAACTATAAGGCTGCTAGAAAAGACAGCCCTCTCCCAAATGTATTCAAGAAAAGAAGCAGATTACAAGAAATCATATTGAAGAGACGATTAATTTATGGACTAGAAAGAACGACAGGTTGTAACATGGACAAGTAAGCACATACTGTGCCTAATTTTAAGGAAAACTATTAAAAATACACAGATACTTGATCTCAGTAATCTTAACAACGACGATATTATCAATTTCAGAAATATGAATGTTCCCAATATGACAAAGAAACTCACAGAAGTGCCGCCGATTGTGACATCTACATATAAAAGGAGTACAAGATTTATCTTGTCCTCTGACAAAGACCAGAGAAGGACTATATTTGGTGACGAGTAAATAGAGCTAGAAAAATAAACCGACATTCAAATATCGACGCCATCGCTGACGTTTTGCTATCAATTCAGCTTAAAATAAGTTTTGAGCCTTCATACCCCCAAAAGCCTTATTGGGTGTAGTGTAAACAGGACTTTAATCAGTTATTTTTTCTTCTTGTGTATTGTGATACCAAAACAGGTTTAATTAACTTGTCGCTCTACGTGTAAGACTATTGAGACTCAATCATGTCTCTGTTATGTTATGTTATCATGTTTTATCGATATTATTTGAACAACGAAATATGAAACATTTTTTCTAAGTATCTAGAGACATTTTATCTTATAATTTTTTATGTTCCCTAGTCGGTGTTTCTTTTCTATTTCTTTGTATTTGTAAAATTATATTATTCTGTCAACGAGTTTTAAGAGCGACGACTTTTACATAGTGGATGGGTGAAGATGTGACTAATTGGCGTTTCGAAACGTGTATTTTTATTCTTCGTCACGCATACAACGATTTCTTTTTATACTTTAATCTTTTTTTAAGCTAAATATATCATATGTTCCTATAAATTTTCGAATTTGTTTCAAATGGAATTAAATATGCAGGCATATTAGCTATATTTTCTAGATTCTTGCTATTTAATATATTTTATTTTACATTTAAGACAATAGAATTGTACACATATCCATTGATATGTTTTTAAACCTTTTATAATAATTTTATCAAATATTTTCTGTGTATTTTCAAGATTAACTGCTGAGAACTGAGGATTTAATAAATAAATATGCAATAAAAAAATATTTGTTTTATCCTGGATGTGAGAAATGTGTTATATTGACTTTTCTATTCATTGTTTCCTAATAGTTTATGATTTAGGTACCTGGAGCTAGTTAATTAATTGTTTTTTTTTATTACAATGATGGTATAAAAAGCTTACAAATGTTACTCACATATGCAGTCAGATAAATGTATTTTTTTTAACAGATTATGTAAAAATAACTGACGGTTGTATTGCCTTAAAATACGTGTCGTTGGCTTAGAAGGTGATCGACATTTCAACTTTCATCCTCAAGACTACATTACCAAATATATTATACGCAAATAATGCGCCCGCTTATCTACCCGCACTCGCGACCGTAACGTGATCATTACTGTTGCAACAGTAGATATCTTAGTCGGCCGTGCACGTGTTCACGTTATGATCGCGAGTGCAGGTAACTAAATGGGCGCATTATGTGCGCTCACTATATTAAACATTTTCTACGTTAATATCTCCTAAAACAATGGTTTTACTTTTTTTTATTTCGTGGCGCCCTATAAACTTGTAAGTGGCATGCGTGAACCTGATTTTCCCAGGGCGCTGAGGCGCATACTTTGTAAACATCTGGCGTTAAAGATGGAGGCTATAACCTCTTTTGAAACATCATATTTTTTCTAAGCCAACGAAACACGGTAATATATTAAAACACTATTTTGACCCAATTTAGTCATTGGATGTCACTTCGTTCGATTACATTATTTTGAAAACTTAAATAGATTTTAAACATAACCAATTTTTATTTTTCATGGGCCGTGTTCAAGCTCCCAGACTCTTGAAGAAAATCTATATCTTTAGCAGAACAGAACATTTTTTTAACTGTCTATCATTGATACCTGTCCATTAACAAATATTGCGCAGCCAAGGTCGTTGGCGTCTTCTACAGATTTCGCATCAACCCTCGATTTTGATCATCAATATTAATTCTAGGAAGTGATGCTTTTGTCCTCTCAATATGTGACCCAACTATTATAATCTTATGACATTTTATGGCCTTGTTCAGCACCTCCGTGTTTGAGATAAGATGACACAAAAAAAACGGAACTGTCTCCAGTGAGTTCACGTTTCGAATGTTTCCAGCTTATTTATCATTCTGGTCTTCAAGGACCACGTCTCAATAGTATAACACATAATTTATCGCAGCTGAATGTATTGCTGAAGTTAAACAATCTTTTGGGGTTTTATGGTGTTTAAGAGTTTTAACTCTACATCTGCTCGTCTCAGTACCTTGGTGTTTGAGATACGGTGAAATAAAAAAAATCTGATCATTCTGCGATGAATCCACATTTCGAATGATTTCAGCCGTTTTATCATTCTGGTGTCTTTAAGTAAATGTCTCAACACTATTATCATCCAAGTTTAAGATTCAAGTTATTGTTGCAGAAAACTGTTCTCATCTTAAGAAATCCTACACATAACAGGGAATCCATTCGGCATCTAACTTCTTTATATCACATTTGTACTCGTATGTTACAATTCTTCTTCCAACGTGTATTACATATTTCTAAGTCTCGTAACTTCCATCAAAGCTCTTTCGGATTCCTCACCATCTATCTCTACAGTTCCCACTTCCCAGAGCAGCAGGTAAGGGCTGCTCTCTTGCATCTCTCACTTGGTCGGTCCAACGCATCGGCAAGCTTTCTCTATTGCATCGTATCTTCACGCAACTTTTTTGTACCGTCTTTCTTTGTCTCTAATAAACAGCAAGTATTTTCAATCTCTTCTAAATGCATCTAAACCTGGATGATCTTGTGTCGCAGACAAGTTATACCCAATAACACATCATTCAATTATTTGTTACAATTAAGATTTACAATTTCATTATTTTAGACTTCGAAAATTTCATTCAGTTTTAAATTGGTGGGTTATTTCACTTGAAATCATCACAATTGAATTAGAATATCTAATTACACCGTAAGATTTTCTTGAATTTTTTATTTACGATTTGTTACTGCAGAGTTTACCAAAAAATAGATTTATTTAAAAGGCATTTATTTCTTATTAAATGCAAAGATTCGCGTGTTTTCAAAATACATGTATATAAATAATCATGCAATTTCCCTGTCGAGATAAGCAGGGAGAATATAGCTCGAAACTTTCATATCTCAGCACTCATCCTTCGCCTCTTTTATATCCATACAACTACGATTCATCTGACTTTAAGTTTCTTTCTGTTAAATAATCCATCCATATTTTAATTTGTCTTCCTCTACCATGCATTTCACTCACATTTGTTTGTTAGTCTTTGTTCATTCATCCGTTGTATATGCCCAAATACATAATTGCTGGAATTTTCTGAAATGTACTTCGCGCCTATTGCATTGGTTGTAAACCGATAAGCTCGATTACTGGTGCCGAAGTCTATGCTTTCTTTCGGATATACCCTTCAGTATATCCGAATTACTAGCTCGAATATGTTGAAGGGTAGCTTACGAAACAGGAATCGATTAATATCATCATGTCACAAAAAAATGTTGATAACTTCTGAACAAAATTTTATATATGCACACACATCTTCACTCTGAGATGGTTTGAGCACGTGGAACGAATGAACGAAGAAAAACTAACAAAATAAATATACAGTGCAAATTTGAGAGAAAAATGTAGCAGAGGAAAACCAAGGAAAATATGGTTGAATCAAGTGTATGATATCTTAAAAGGAGGAAACGTAAAAAGTCAGAGAAATCGTGGGAGTTGTATGAAAAAGTGTACGGATGTAGAAAAGGCGAAAAATGTATGACGGGACTGGAAATTTTAGCGCTCTCTTCTTTCTGCCTACCCTGATAGATAGACGGCGTGATAATATGTATGTATCATATGTGCATACTATAAGCGGACTGGAAAACATGTAGTTAAGAAGATAATTCTTCTACATATAGAAGACAGCTCTTCTTTCTCTTAAGGTAGACCTGTGATCTGTTGTCATCAGGGCTTCTCTTGATATTTTGACTCCCAGCTTACCGTCCAATATTTTTGGAAGTCTTCCTAGTAAAGAACTTCCAGTGGAAATTTCATTAATTGCCACAAAGGGAAATCTTGTATTATCCATTCTTATACAGGGCGGCTCATGAATCCCACACCGATTTCAATAATTCATAATTGCTTCATTTGCTTACTTTATTTATTTTATTCAGATAATTTAAAATGCACCCTCACTTTATATTGTAGCGAATTTAACAACAGCGAATTTAACAAAAGTGGTCGATCTTTAATTGCATGATTTCAACAGCATGAATCATTAATTGACTTGTCTCGAGCCTGAAGGCCGCGTACTATTCGCATTAATGCAAATATTCAAAATGTACGCAAGAGAGAGTCAAACAACTTCAACCAGACGATGTTCGACTTCGCTTGAAATGTCTTGATCGACACTGTTAACGAAACCTTACGAAGGGACTAGGAAGTTTTTAAGAATAAAATTCAGTTGGTGCAAGAATTAAAATGACAAGATCCACAACAACGATTTGTTGAATAGGAGTATTTGAACGTGACGTATGTGCCACTCTGCTTATGTGTATAATATAAAGCTTCTGATTCAGATTAATTAAAAAATAAATTAAATTCCATGACATCGATTTAAAAATAAACGCGTTCGCAATTATAATTGATACTTTTTCGTAATAACCTCTTCACCCCCCGAAGAACGGATATTTGATGAATTTTATTTATCATCACCAGCCCAGTTGACTCAAGTGATATACCATCGCCCAATACTCTCCTATTCTCGTTCATATCATAGGAAAATTACTTCCAATCGGTCTGAGATACTTTTCTGGTGTCATCTGACCATCGTGCTTTGGGTCTTCTCACATTTACTTTTTTCTGTCCTTGGTCACCAATTCAACACTTGCCATCCAGCGATTTACTACTGTCCAATTCCACCTCTGGGTGACAACCTTTTCAGCGACATCTACGATCTTCTGCCTTATAACATGCATTAATTCGTCTTCTGGTCCCGTAGTTAGATATTCAGTATTCTTCTCTCCATGCCCATCTGTACCACCCTGATATTATGCATTATCTGCTTTTTGAACGTTGCCGTCTTAAGCCCTTATGTCCGTACTGGGAGAACACGTGAATTGAAGAGGCTTTTCTTTCGATATTTATCTTACTTCGGAGGCTTTAGAAAAAAGGGTAGTTTATCAAATGTAGCCCAGGTTTGACTTGCGTTATCTCACGTACTTCATATTGGTTCAACTTCCCAAGCATGTTACGATATTTCCAAGATCCATTAAAATGAAAAACAACCTAAACTTAAGTACAGTACCCGGTGGTAAGTAATACACATCGGGCTTAAGAAAGAGACTGTCGGCCATAACCGGCTAACTTCGGCTTTGTAGAGCGTCGTCTCTGTCGCACGCCACGACTGACAAATCGCGACGGAACACGTGTATGAATGATAAGAGTCGACGTTCTACAAAGCCGAAGTTAGACGATTATGGCCGACAGTCTCTTTCTTAAGCCCGATGTGTATTACTTACCGCGTGGTACTGTAAAAACTTTTGAAAATTGCAAGAATGTGTCAGGTTTTTTTTACAAGGTACACAAATATATTTTTTTCATTCCAATTTTTTCATATAATATATTACAAAAAAAATGTAGATACTTCGAAATAAAGAAAGATAATTATATTATAATTTTAGATATAATTATTTTTCATTGTAAATATTGTAAATTAACCATTTGGAAATTAAAAAAAAAAGATTATTAGTAAATTTTTATGCATTTTTTAAAAGCATATCATGGTCTAATCAAGTATTTTTAAGAAATTTTTGTTTAAGTTATAAATAACGATAATTTTTTAATTGTAAAATTTAAATAAAGTAATTATAATACATTTAGTGTCGACACTAGAATTTCGTGTAAATAAAATAAATAAATTCAGTGTAATATTTAATTCTACCATATGGTGTGTGATTGTACGTTGTAGGATCGTATCAACTTCTATGTAAAGTATTTGGCTTTTTTTAACAAAACTATTATGTATTTCGTAATTGTACAATAAATTTTCAGTTATCTTGTTCGTTTTACAAAATTTGGAACTAAACGTAATTTTTTTTTTTTTTTTACGAAATTTGTACTGTATTTCGTTTCTCGACAGTATAATTTAAATTTTTTGATCTTGTTTTATAAAAAATTGTAACTAAACTTCGTCATATTACAAAATACTCGAAATTTGAATTATTTTGTTCTTTTTTACAAACTCAGGAACAATATTTCGTTATTTACTATATTTTTTTAGCACAAAATTCAGAATTTTATTTAGTAATTTTACAATAAATTTTCAATAATCTTTGAGTTTTTTTTTACAACGTTTGGAACTTTATTTCGTAATTGTATTATATTGTAAAATTTAAAATGATATTGTAAAAATACTTTCATTACTTAAAAATCACATTGGAGTTGTTTTTTTTTAACTAATTGTTGGCTTTAAACAAATGTTTACATATGAACATGTAAAAATAATTATATTAAAAATTTCCGAGTCATGACTTATTTGAAGAAAAATATATGTATGGATTTCTTATGGGTTTGTATTGTTTTTTCAGTTATTAAACGTTCAAAAAGATTTGCTGTTCAGGAGTTTTTACTTAAAATTATGAAATCTGTTGCTTTTAATACGAATTGAAGTAAAATTTTATATTATAAAAATTATCTATTTAATATCATATGCAAAATGATCCAATCCACAAGTTTTGAGATATTTGAGAAAACTTAATGGCAAACTGTGTGGAACGAGTTTATTTAGTCGGAATTTTTTTTATTTTTACTGTCTTCAATAAAACACTAGCAATAGAAAAACTTATAACAAAAAACGCGAATCGTAGAGTGCAAATACGAAAAGAACATTTTTTTTAATATAGAGAACCACTTCACTAGGCAAAGCCTTTGCCCAAGTGATATCATCCCTTAATCGCAAGTTTTATATACATTCGTATATACTAAATACTGAAATATTTACTCCAATCTTACACATACTTAAATCCCACAATCTATCACATTCACAATTTAAATACCGCCATAATCTCAACAATCGCATCAAAATCACCTTGACCTCCGTGGCCTAATTGGTAAGACACCTGTCTCCCAACCCGGAGGTTACGGTTTCAAATGCCGCTGGAAACCCAGATTTAAAAAAAAAAAAATCCAGTTTACATTTAACATAAAGTCACTTTAACATCTTTTCGGTTGGTTGGAAGAGATTGCCACATGGTAATAAACCCGTCAGGTAGTACTGTATAAAACGAAAGCGTAATATAATGTCCAACAATCCCTCACCTTACGATCAACATTTGCATTCATCATTGACTCGTACCTACGTGAAGATCTCCAAAAACATTTCACTCATCTTCCGTTGTCGAAAAGCCATCTTGTTACAGTATTTTTTATATTTGTGAACATCGTAAAAACCACCCCTCACACTTAGCAATATGTTGTATTATCTTGATGCAAGTAATCATTTGTTCCTCCTCTCTCTCACATTATGAATAAACTTGTATGTTTGAAAACAGATTCAGTGCATCAAATTAAAGATCTCAAATAAATGTGTTGAATTGAATAATTTTGCAATGATACCAATAATTACGATTTTCGTCAAAATAAAATATTCGATTGTGAAATTGTTAATGACGAAATTCGATTTTGGATTTCGAAATAGTTTTTGTAACATGAAAAAAAAATTACGATCAATATTGTAAAAATAACCAATTGGTCAAATCAGTTTTCCAATATAAGATTTATTTATCAGATTTGAAATTATCAAGTTTTCAATTACATTTTTGAAAAGAAATACTATGAAAAGAAGCTTAAATTGAGTATTGAAATTTAAAATTTAATTTTAAATTGAGTATTGAAAAATTTCACAATTGTAAAAAAGAACATTTGTTAAGTTTTGGAATTTGTTTTTCAATATAATAACATTTTAATTACAAAATAGATTTCATATGGCATTTCAATATGTTTGTAAGTATGAAATATGACATTGTAAATTATATTTGTTTCTCCGAAAATGATAACAACGGCTTCCCTTAGAAAATATACAATGTCACCAACATTGTATATTTTCTTACACTAAACACGCCTTGAATTTCACCAACACGTGTTATTGTATTTCAAAGCCTACTCGGGTTTATTTGTCACAACAGAGGAAGAGGCTTGCAGACTTTGAAACTAGTTGACTTGTTATATAAATGTTTGTAAAAACAATTATTAGTAAAAATATTATTATTTTTTTACTAAAAGGTTATAATGAAATTATCGTCCGACCGGTTTCGATATTACTACCATCTTCAAAGAAACCCAACATATACATATATAAATTTGTGTCCTTTGAAGTTGACAGTAACGAATCTGAATTTTTTTATACAACTTACCTATCTTACTACAGACATATGCCTAGTTGCTTAGTCAGGCAACTAGGCATATCCCTGTACTAGATGGTCGAGTGTTTTGTTTATTTCATTGCAAAACAATACAAAGTATAAATATATTTAAAAAATATATCGAAACCCGTCGGACAATAATTTTAATTACTCTAAAAAATATCAGTGTTTGCACTAATACATTAATTAGCCTCTCGATTATCCGGGATCCCATTAAACGGTTACGTAATAACTGGAACAGTAAAAATTACAATTTTTTATAACATTTCAAAATATTATTTATGACAAAGTGTTACAAAAATCGTTTTTTTTTTCAACCCGGTTAATGCGACCCAGGATAATCGAGTCTGTTGTAATAGCATCAATAGTATTGTACTGTATAACACTTTTATTATAAACTTTATCACTTGACGGGTTTATTTCCATATGGTAATCTCTTCCAACCCATTAGAAATATATTCAAAAGGCATAATATGATAACCAGACTAGAACCCACTTTTTATCGGGTATCAGGAATCCAACCTACAACTTATCAACTATGCCAAGAATCAAGTTTTTATCATGAATTTTGACGACCTACTTGAGCTAGGGGGCTATATATAATATTAGACTTCTAAACCGGGGATTGCGGATTCGATTTCTGATGATAGCCTATTTATTTTAGAAAGAGTTCGAGTCTGCTTTTCACTTAAGTCATATTTTATATCAACTTAATATATTGGGAGAAAATTCCCGGTGATAATTAGCCAACGGAAGTGTAATATAATATAATATATTGATCGAAATCACGTATGTGTCATCAATCATATATGTGTACTTCTGTTGTATTGTAAAATCGTTTAAAAAACGGTAAGATTTTAACTGCTGAAAAGAGGCAGCGGTTATTCAAATTTAGCTCGGTGATTTTTCTTAATTAACCTCATTTAATAAATAGACTTATAATTCGATTCCCGTTAGTATATGAAGTATTTTTTTAAAGTTTAGAGTCTGGTTTTTACTTAATACGTAAGCCAGCCAGGTCGTCATAATAAGCCAGCCAGGTTGTCACAATAAGCCAGCCAGGTTGTCAAAATAAACCAGCCAAGTTGTAATGCATAAAAAATAAGTGTTGGTGAAATCCAAAGTGTGTTGAATGTAATAAAATACTCTTTTTTGATATTTTTTCCGAAAATTTCATGCAAAAGAAGTGAAACTCGGACTTTCATGATAAGTACCTACTGTATTTTTAACTCGACATTTAAGCATATTTGTATTATTTCTTTTTTACTTCTGCCTTAACGTGTTTCTAGATCTTGATCGTATCCCTTCTTCAAGTTTAATTATTTATATCATTTTATCTCATCTCTTCTTTCTCAAATTGGCAATGAAACTTAGAATTATTAAAAGAAGAATTATTGATAAGGCATGTGGTTATATTGGGCTTATAAATAGAGTTTGTATCAAAATCAAATCAGCATAAAAGTATATTAAAACGAAACTTGAAGATAATGACAAGTGTAAGTGGAAGATTGACGAAAACGGAAAAGAAAATGCGTGAAGGGTATGATAAAAGTATGCGGTGCGTCGAAGTATGACAGAATAAGAAATATTATTATTGAGGATAAATACGAACTAAATACTGATTGTTGGTTAAGAAGGGGGAAGAAAAGCATTCTAAGATGGTCCAGGCATGTAGAAAGAATGAATGAAAAAAGACTTAGTAAACAAATATACGGTGTAAATGTGAGTAGAAGGCATGTTATAAGAAGATCAACGAAAGTATGTTAAGGAGGCGAGAAAGAAAATTATGGCGCTCTGTCCTCCCTGCCTATCCCGACAAGGAAACGATGTGATGGTAAATATTAATGCAATATATACATATTGGAATAAGGTGGAAAAGAGCATCTTGATGTAGTTTGTACATGTTGAATATATGGATAACGAAAGACTGACTAAAAAAAAATACAAAACAAACGCGAGTGAGTGTCGTGGTAAACGACGTCCGTGAAAAATGTGGTTGGACCAAGTTTATATAATTTAAAAAAGAGTAAAAGAAACGAGTAAAAGAAACAAAAGGTATAAGAATATGTATAGATTTGAAGGATACGAAGGAAATATGTCGTGATATGAAAGATTGTCACTCTGCTTTTCCAACCAATGAAGACATAGTTTGATAGTATATATGAATATATGCATACTCAAATTTTCTCTTGAAATGGAGCAAGCAAAGAATCTTTGCTAACTTATGATATACGAGTATGATAATAGAGATTGACTGGCATACAACCGATGAGGAAATCGCTTAAAGTCACATACCTATATATGTATGATATATATGCATACTCAAATTTTCTCTTGAAATAGAGCAAGCAAAGAACCTTTGCTAACTTATAATATAATAGAGATTGGCTGGCATATAACTGATGAGGAAATAGCCTTTTAGTATATGTGAATATATGCATACTCAAATTTTCTCTTGAAATAGAGCAAACAGAGAATCTTTGCTAACTTATGATATAATAGATATTGACTGGCATACAACCAATGAGGAAATAGCTTGAAATCAAATATATGTATAATATGCATACTCAAATTTTCTCTTGAAATGGAGCAAGCAGAGATATGATGGGATACGAGTTCCAACATGCAAGCGAAACTTGGACATGGCAAAACACGATGAACGTAAGATAAATGTGGTAGAAGTAATAGCCCTGTGTAGAATGCATGAGATATTAATGACTGAGAAAATTACGAAAGCACGTGGAAGGTACAATGCTTGAGATGAAAAAAGCGAATGCATGATGAAAGAGTTCAAAAGTTATCTGTATGAATAATATAGAATAAACGAGAAGTTAGATTGGAGACTTAGAAAAGTTATCTGTATGAATAATATAGAATAAACGAGAAGTTAGATTGGAGACTTAGAAAAACGTGGAGATACCAAATGAATCAAATTCCGAGAGAAGAATGAAAAGCCTTTATAATAGGAAATTATGTATGTGGAAGAAGATATATGTTAGGACATAATTAAAAGGAGGTATGTTCTCTCTGTCTACCCCAATAAGAACATTGCATGAAAGTGATAATATAGTTTATAAATTAAATGAAAACCAAAAATATTGACAAAGTTTTGTTTGTTTTTAAACTAAACCAATTCGATAGATGGTCAAAGATCGGAATTTGAAGTAAAAAACTGACGGACCAATTTTAATTGATCGCCAACAGTGTTCTATCATACGAAAAAAATGACCTTAAATAATGAACTTGAAGAAGTATTATGACAAGTGTCCGAAACGCACGCAGTTAGATTATTGTGATTTAATTATGTAAAAATAATCCAACCCACATTGTAAATATCTCGCTGATTTGTATAGGCTTGATAGTACAAAAAACTTATAAAAGGGATTTATACTGACTCGTATGGCTTTTTTGATAAAGAATCGGTTATTTCGTTCCTTTTGATAACTTGATAACTAGAACTGGTCGTCGTTATGCTACTACAACATATTCTCTATTCTCAATAAACGTATTCAACTCAATACCCAGATCCATTAAAATTATATGTCCAAATCAAATTACCTGTTGTTTTTTCTCAAATTGTGTATATTTCTTGTCATGTGTAATAATAAAATAAAATAAAATAAATATTGCGTACTGCCTGGGAACAACCAAATTTGGGTATATAACCTTTAAAGAGAATAACGCATTTCAATCAGAAAATGTCCATATCAGTTTTGATAATTTAAAAAATACAGACATCTTGTGGGTTGGGTCTCTTTTGCATAAATACGCCCGTTTTCAAAGAAGTTCCAGCCAATTATTTACAAAGCAAATTGATAAATATTTTGAGAGTAATAAAATGACATTGTCATTTACAATTTATTTATTTATTTATTATTTACAATCACAATATTTACAATTTACATAGTATTTACAAATTTCGACATTTAATTAATTTTATAATCACGGGTTTTATTTAATATTTCATAAATAATAAATATACATTATAATTTATATTACAATACATTTATTTACTATTCACAAAACAATAAACATAGTTTTAACGGAAAGGCAAATCGAAGAGAACATGTACATACTATGGATATAAAGAACAACATTAGGCAAGACCTGTGACGAAGTGGTCCCATTCCTTAGTCACAAATTTTATATATTTGTCTTAAATACCAAAACACTCAGCTGAAACATTCACATTCCGTATTCAAATCTTACATGATCTTAAATATCAAACTATCACATACATCATTTCAACCACAACCTTTAGTTTCTTGCAAAGCTCCTCATCTTCACTGAACAACAATTATATCATTTTCAGACTTTGATAAAAAAAGAATTCATTAATTATTTATTATCAGCCTTGTTCATTACAATATAATCATATAGCTCTCTCCTATTTGTTACTATCCTGCGCTAAGCGTTTCCACACAATTCCAACCGCATGCAAATCTCAAAAACCACACCAGCATAATATCCAACATTCCTCATTACACTATCAACATTCGCATGCCTGTGCGAAGGTATCCAAAAGTTCATAACTTCTCGCTTTCCTATCAAGTGCAATACTTTGAAAACTTGGATATGATTCTCTTCAAATTAATTAACTATGTAAAGTCTTTTCATATTAAATTTCTTATAGACTTCGATTTACAAAGTCATGTTTTCAAAAGAACGGTTCTTCAACTATTCAGAAAACCTAAGTTTCCGGCCTGAATAAGTAAGATTGTGTATGGATAGATGCGACGCTGACCACATCCAACATATGACGAGGCGTTGTTTCAGTTAAAATATGACATCTCTACCTTCAGTCGTACGAGAACTAGAGCCGATAGAAGACGTGTTGTTTCGTTATCAAGTTCCTTTCAAAAGAAGGGAAAATCCGATAGAAATGAAACGACGTTCGATACTGTTTACTGAGAATCTCTGTTAACAGCCTTTTTTTAATGTCGTTTAATTTCTACCGGGCTTTTTCCTTTTTCCTTTCCTTTTTTGGAATGAATCTTGATATTCATTTTTTTAACATTTGAGAATATAACGAACCAACGCGTCATCTATTGGCTCGAGTTGACATAATTCTGAGGGTGAACCTATCAAATTTTAATTATAACATCGCTTAACTATACGATATACTCGTACTTAATTCTTCCGGTCGGAAACTTTTGGATATTATTTAATATATTTGACGATTTTCTCCGAATCGGCTTAAAAATTAGCCAACGTTTCGAAGGCATTGTTACATTCATTCTCAGAACGTCAACTAAACATTAAACAATTCTTTGATATAACTGACTTACATTCGGTAACGTTTTTTGATATCTTCCTAAGAATGAAGGTTAACACCACCTTCGAACCGTTGGCTACTATTTAAGTCAAATCTTACTGGTCTTAAATTTTTATATATATTTCCAGCATTCAAACTATGTTTTTATTGACTAAGATAATATTTGTGGTGTAAGCAAAATATTATTCTTGTGTTAAGTTAGCTTAAACGATAGCCGAATTATATTTATTGAAGGCTGCAACACCTTCGAAACGTCGGTTATTATTTTAACTAACTCAACTCAGCGACAAATTTGAAAAATATTTTAAACTAGAAGTTCATGATTTAGATTTTTAAAAGTATTTTTTTTTATAAAATTACAGTGGTTCTATCAATTTACATGTCTGTGAAATCAAATCGACTGAAATTTTACATAAAAAAAAACTAAATACGTTGCATAAAATTTTCTTTCAGATTTTCAGTATATTTTGTTTTACTTAAATTTTTTTGAAAGTTTTCGTTGATTCTTTATCAAAATTAATATTAAAAAATATGTTTCAACAGTTCCAAATTAAAAAAAAAAACATAATGTAAACTATATTTAAGTATCATATATAGAAAATATCAATTTATTTATTTTTTCTTCTGCATTCATGCTATAACTCTTCAACGAATTTTTGAATAACTCATATCAATTCGACAATACAATGATATTTTAATTTGATGTTTAATTATATACTATATGTTTATTAATTAAATATTTGAAACGAATGTTTCATAATATTTTTGCTTTATATCTATTTGAATACTTTATTTTTTTATACATACATAGGCAATCTACCCACCCAAAGATGATTTGTGTTATCACTGTTAAAGCAAAAAAAATGTTATTAGAAGTGTCAATAAAATAAAATTAAATAAAAAAATAAACAATATTTGTACAATTTAAACAAAATACCTCAAATAGATGTTTCAAAAATAAAATGTGCTTTAGGTCATTTTTGCATATTTACGCACAATACACATTTTACTGGTTTCATATGTGAATAACGTAATTGATTGAGCTACTCGTATACTATATGTTACACATTCGATATTTCACTAAACAAAAAAAGTTTTATGTGTATAATGTTATTTGGCTTAATAATATTATGTCCAAATACTTGAATGGGGTATACTCATTCGATATTACAAATAAACAAAAATAATGTATTCTGTGGATTTGGTCATTTTTGCATATTTATTTCTTTTATGAAATATGCAAATGGTTTTTGATATGTTAACATTGAGCTATGCTCATTCGATATTTCAAATAAATTAAAATATACTGGTCGGTGCTTTTTGCATAATTACGTACAATACACATTTTACCGGCTACATCTGTAAACATATAATTGAATGAGGTACTCATATGCTCATTCGAAATTTCAAATAAACAAAAATATATTGATCGGTCCATTTTGCATAATTACGTACAATACACATTTTACCGGCTACATATGTAAACATATAATTGAATGAGGTACTCGTATGCTCATTCGATATTTCAAATAAATAAAAAAATTGATTTTACGGATTTCATCCTTTTTGCATAATAACGTCTAAACACACATTTTACTGGTCATTGAGCATTTCATTCGAGATTTCAAATAAAGAAAATAAATATTCTCATGGGTTGGATTCTTTTGTATGTATGTGATCATGTATTTTATTTTATTTAAATACAAAAATTAAGCATGAAAATAAATTTAAAGCAAACAAAAATATTTAAAAAAAATCGTTTTTATTTTTTAAAAAAAATTACGAACAAAATTAACGACTTTATTCCTATTTTATTTTAAATTTGTAAATTATTTTTACTTATTGTATTGAAAATATGTTTATATAATTAATATTATTTTAATTGTTTATTGTGAAATTTGTGAATAAACGGCGTTAAAATTATAAAGAAGTACAATGAAAATGAATAGAAACGAAATTATTATGTAAGTGATAAATTGCAAAAAAAAAACTTAACATTTCTTTTCAACGGGGTTAATATGATCATCTGTGTTCAACAAATTATTAAAAATATATATAAAAAAATACACTTTTCTTTATTTTATTAACCTTTTCCTAACGAGTCCTTTTATTGCCTCTTGAGATAATTTACTCTTGTAGGCATCTTCTCCGGATATACGACTTGGAGGGTATTTTTCTCTTAAGGGTAACAAATCAACCCCATTCGAAATGTCCATTTTTGTTGTAAAAGCTACGTATAATGAAGTTGTTTGTTATATTTTATTTTATAATATTTTTGATACAGATTGAATCAACTGCATCAAATAGAATGCAGAGTATAAGGTATAAAAAATAACAGAACTTTAAAATTTAATTTTCAAAATAATTACTTGTAACATTTTTCGACTTGTTGGTGACTTCAGGGATTACCTTTTCCACTATTGTGTAGTGTGTGTGTGTGTGGGGGGTGTATATCTATGTTTACTTTAAGGGAGTATTTGACTACCTGTCTTCACTTACTCATTTGACTAGTTAAGGGGTGCGTACTTCATCCAACATGTGTACGTAGTCGAATTCAGCTAGATATGTTATTGGCGAACATATACAAAGGGATTAATCGACATGTCAACAACCCTGGTAGGCATAGTTAATAAGATATATATTTTTTAATTTATACTTTTTAATTTTTCAATGAAACACTACCCTTATTAAATGTTTGCCCGTGCGATTGTAGATAACCCTCGTCAAGGCAAACCAGTAGAAGACTTTGCTCCAGAAAATTCAAAATATATATTTTTAGTGAAATATGTTTCGAGGTTTTTTGCGGTTCTTCCCAGCGGCAGCTGCTGAACCGAAGAAATAATTCGCAATTCGATTTACTTCGTGAGTTACTCGGTAATTCACGAACTAAACCCAATCGAAATAGGCTAAGTTCCACAAATCGCTGGAATACGTGCGTAAAAGATTCATAATGCTCATATAAACAATTGTATATGAGCACTATGAATCTTTTTACGCGCGTATTCCAGCGATTTGTGAAACGTGCGTTCACGCCCGGCCATCTAAACTTAGGCCATGTCCAGATGAGGCGTTTTTACGCGCGATTCAATTAGCGCATTTCGAATTAATTAAGATAAATTGATTTTGCTTCGCGGTATTTATGAAATTTACGAACACGTATGTTTCTGTAAAATGTCTTTTCCGTGCGATTGAGTTAGGAGGAAGAAGACATTTTACAGAAACATACGTGTTCGTAAATTTCATAAATACCGCGAAGCTAGATCAATTTATCTTAATTCATTCGAAACGCGCTATTTGAATCGCGCGTAAAACGCCTCATCTGGACAGATCCTTGGCCTATGTCGATTCGGTTTACTTCGTGAATTATCGAGTAACTCACGAAGTAAACCGCATGTACAAGTCGAGAGTTTGACAGGTCCTAAAACATTTAAATTTATTTTAAAGTTGTGAATATTTAACACATAATTTTAATTAAGTCGTGAACTGTGAAAATTTAGTGTGATATTGTCTAAATTTTATTCGTGTTTTGTGAAAATTTTGTGTGATATCGTTTGAATATTACGTTAACATTGAACATTGACAAATGTGTTATAAAAATAATAATTCATTTCGTCTAAAGTCTCAAGCATTCAGTTATGAGCGCAATTAATAATTATAATGTAGAATACATTAAAAATAATAGTTTATCATTTGATCAAAAACTTGACATAAAAATTCGCGGATTGCCTCGACCAAATTTAGAAATTAACAGCAGTGTAAGTCGAAAAATAAAAGTTTTGTTCGTTATTTTAATTTAGATTTATATAATAAAGCATCCTATATAATAAGCGAATATTCAGATCAATTAAATGAGCCTCCGAGTAAAAGAATGAAAACCACAAAGTCCGTAATTTGCAAAGAAATATGTGATATTATTTTGATACAAATTAAACAGAGATTCGACTTGCATAATCATAACTTGGCAAAATACCGTGCTATTTCAATTTTACAGTTATTTACTAAATAATGGTCTAGCCGAGTGTTTTTCGGAATGTGTTAAATTATTAAAATTAATTTGTACAATACCCATGACTTCTGTTGAAAGCGAACGTTATTTCTCTACATTAAAGAGAGTTAAAAGATTTTTAAGAAACGCTATGAGACAGGACCGTCTCAACGCATTCATTTATTTATTTATTAAAGCTTTCATTGCAAATAAAATCTGGCGAGCTTATTGCCAGGCGGTAATATCTTCCAGCCAACCAGACAAAAGTAAATGAAGCAAGTTACGTGGTCGCATAAATCATTCAAATGACTATCCATACCCACGAATCCATAAACATATACGTGAACACATGCCCACGAACTCCACAAAGACGGACAATCACCCGAACATTCTTTTTCATATAAAGTGAGATACCATCAATCAGAAGGAAAGGAAGGGATGGTGGAGAGGAAAGGAACAAAAAATCAGGAATTAAACACGTTATTGTACTGACTAGAAATTAAGAGGTTTTTCAGTCGCTTCTTAAAGCATGCCAAGGACGGAGCGAGTCTTAAATTGGTTTGTAACTGGTTCCAGAGTCTCACTGCATGGACAGTAAAGGATGACGTAAAGAAAGAGGAGCGGTGAACTGGAAAGGCCAATAAACAATCTCTGTTTGAGCGTAGCGCTAATTCATGATTGGAAAGACGCTGAAAATTCTCGGCGAGATAAGAGGGGGTGGCGGGACTGTTAAAGATATTATACAATAGAGACAGTATGTGAATTTGGCGTATATTTCTAACATTCAACCAGTTCAATGCCTTCTGGTATGAAGTTATATGATTGTTACTTACGTAGGTTGAAAATGAATCTTAGACAAACATTTTGAAGACGCTGTAAATTGTCAGCTGTTCCTCTGTAACATCCAAGTAACATACGTCCGCATAGTCCAGAATCGGAAAGAGCAGAGATTGTACGAGTAAAATTTTGGTTTTGGTTGGAAGGAATCTTTGCAACACTTAAAGGGAATGAAGGCTGAAGAAGATCTTTCGGCTTATCTCATTTATTTGATCTCGCCATGAGAGAGTGTTATCTATTAGCACTCCTAGGTTTCTAACAGTTTTATGTAATGGTATGATAGAGCCCATCAAGTAATATTGGAGGGAGGAAGTCAATGTTGAATTTACCGAGAAGCTGAGGGCTGCCAATGAGGATCTCTTGAGACTTCTTAGGATTTATGAGTAAGCCATGCGAGTGCAAAGTTTCGAAAGACAATTAATTAAGACAATACTGGATTTTAATTCTCGGATAATTGAAGTGTTCGGAAATAAAAAGAACAAAGAATTGAGTTATTCTACAAAAAAATAGGTAAGTGGGTTTTATTTGTATTAATATTTGATCTAAAGCTAAAACAAACGTTGCCTTAGATAATAAGCAAATTGATGTGGAATTTTGAAAAATGATATCTGAAGTAGCCTAAGTGAATAACCATCCTTATTGCCTACCCAGAGAAAAAGCGTGTACGTATAATTGTCAAGTTACATACTGTGAACCGTCATATTTTTTAGCCAGTGGCCGCCACTGGTCCTTCCTATTAGTTGTATCATCATCATTATTGTCAACCAGGGTCGATCCACTGCTGGATGAAGGTCTCCCCAAGTTGACTCCAAATAGTTAAGTTTTTTGCTCGTTGATGCCATGTGATGCTGCCATGCTTCCTGATTTCACCTATCCAGCGTACTTTCGGTTTTCTTCTGGGTCTCTTTATGCCTCTTGGGTACCATTGGATTATTTCAAATGTTCATCGGGAGTCTGACATTCTGGCTACGTGCCCTGCCCATTGCCACTTCATTCTTTGTCACACCTTTATAACGTCTTCTACCTTTGTAATATTGCGAATCCAGGTGTTTCGTTTACGGTCTCTTTTAGTATATCCCAACATGCATCTCTAATTAGTTGTATATTTCGAAGTATTATAGCGCGTGGTTTGGCTCATGAGGCCTTAATGACCTCATGAGCCAAACCACGCAGTACAATACTCCGAAAGACCTTATATAACTGATATTTTTAGAGTAATTGAAAAATGACTGCAAAATTACTATTTAAAAATGCCTTATTTTGTTTTTTCCTTCACCTTTTTTTATTTTGGGATGGAAACTTTTGAACCTCACTATGTATGTTTATAGATCTGTCATAAATTAATGAAAATCCTTATTTTCTATTTATTCAACACTGTTTCATTTGAGTTCACTACTTTGAGGTTTCAAAGACCTCCGTCTTCCTCGTCAGGTGAAGTTGAAGACGAAGGTCGTTGAAACCGGTAATAAACTCAAATAAAAAGACTGTAGTAAATAAAAAATAAGTGTTATATTTATTTCATCAAAATATTTTATAATAAAAATATTATAAATATGACAACATTATAAATATATTCACAAAGTGAAACAAAATATTATAAATTTGGCAACGTTATAAATATATTCACAACGTGAAATCAAATATTATAAATACGACAACGTTATAAATATATTCACAAAGTGAAACAAAATATTATAAATATGATAACGTTATAAATATATTCACAAAGTGAAACCAAATATTATAAATATGACATTATAAATATATTCACAAAATATTATAAATATGACAACGTTATAAATATATTCAAAAAGTAAATCAAAATATTATTATATAAATATGACAACAATATAAATATATTCACAAAGTGAAGCAATCGTCTTTTCTAAGGCTCATGAAATATAAAAATCCTACCATAGTCACAATTCATCAAAAAGAGAATTTAAATTAGAAAAAATAATTTGATTAGGACCATCCGATTTGTAGACAGTAAACATTTCTAGTAATCCATAAAAATCAAGTAAAAGAGAACCAGTACCCGGCGGTAAGTAATACACAACGTTTGTAGAATGTCGTCTCTGTCGCACGATGCGCTAACCGCATCGTGTCGACGATACCAGACTGTTAGCGCATCGTGCGGCAGAGACGACGCTCTACAAAATATGTGTATTATTTACCGCCGGGTAATGTACACATGAAATACTTTATTGCACGATTTTGACCAAATTTGAGTTTTCATCTTGTGTTTATGGCATTTACGAAAAGAAACGTTTTGGTCTGTCTGAAGTGATGAAGTGTGAGGGGGTTGATTCGCGTGATGTATACATATGTAATTGAGTGTCACTGTTTGTCAGGTTGATGTGAATGTGCAACGGGGTTTTATATAATCCAAAATCAGAAAGAAGTATCGATTTATTTTTTCATGACATATGTCTTCAGTGAGATACAGGCAAAAGCCTAGTTCACTGGGGACATAACAAATGAAAGGCAACAAACCCAGCGTCCAAATTAAATTACCTGTTGTTTTTTCGCAAATTATGTATATTTCTTGTCATGTGTAAAATAAACAAGTAAAATTATCTGAATTCTAATTTTATATTTACTGTATATTTTAGTATATTTTATGGCAATATAATTAAAGAGTCAATTATACGAAACATATCTGTCCAAAGGCAGTTGGTATACATATGTGGCATATTTCTTAATGTTGAATTTCTTCGTCTTTTCCAAAAATACGCGTACTTGTTTCAATGTTATAATATTTTTTAAATGCAAACAGAAGATGATTAGAGTAAATTAGTTAACAATACATCCCTTCAACCTGACGGAAGACTAAATCTGTGTTCGGAATGTTGACAAAACATCCCTTCAGCATGACGGAAGACTAAATCTGTGTTCGTTCTTCGTTGATATCTGTACATCACTGTCAAAACTCGTTTTAATGCTTACTTACATTACTGATCGACGCTAACATGAACTATACCACTCATGCTTCCATTGGTTCAGTTATGTCTTCAATATTTATTGAGGAACTTATTTATTGAGGAGTTTAATCCTCAATTTACGCGACTGAAAACACCCTTAATTCCAAGACAGTAACGTAAAGTATTTAATTTCCGATTATCTTTTTACTTTCGCCATTCTTTCCTTTTTCCATTGATTGATGATATTTCATTTTTATTATTTATATTATTAAGGAAATTTATACAAATAAACAACGTAACTTCTTTTATTTAGCTTTGTTTTGTTGATTGGAAGAGATTGCAACTTGGCAATAAGCCCGCCCAAATTGTTATACAACCAAGTGCCAAAATAAATAAACTAGGTTTTCTGCTACCGTAAATCATCAATACTGATTTAAATAAGTTCTAAGAGTAAAAGCTACTCCAGAAGTCAAACCGTCAGGAATTAAATCTGAGATCTGCGTTGACAATTTATAGTTAACGACAATGCACGGCGGGTGCAGTGACCTCGGGGAATCCCCATAAAAAGAGGCAGCTCCATTAGACCTGTATCGGATTACAGCGCCATTACACAAGGGTCGGTGCATCCCTTACAATTACATTTCCTAGTGAAAATTAATAATATGTTTTTCTTGTTTATTCAAAGTAAATTTAAAGAAAAACTTATTTGTAAATAATATGTTGTTAACCCTTCCTGTCCGGTAATGTGTAACTAGTAGACGTTGCTTCTAAAAACTTTAATATATCTATAAATATAATAAATACTCGGTTCAGATTTTAGGTATTCCTCCGTAATACATTAACGCCTTAAATGAAAAAAAAATAATAATAATATTTAGCCCTTATCGACCATATCAGAGATATTTTGTGAAAATCGGGAATAAATTCACCAATGCAATCAAACGTGTGCCAGTGTGTGACGTAGTATATTCATTCTAAAAAACTGCCATGGGGGAGAAAGCGACGCTATTCACGTCTCATATAAGAACGCAAAAAATAGAATATTAGTTCGGTCGCTTCTCTCTTTTTAGTAGCCAACCAACCGGCTTTCGTTCGAGGTGGTTGCTCCGTCCGTTTTGTGAACGTCGTCCGATGTTTTTTTTCTTCATGTTTTCAGCAATTAAATTTCAATTATTATCACTCTTGACTTCAAATTTAATTAATTTAAGCGATTGGCTATGAATATTCTTATTTTTTCGATTTTAAATCGCTCATTTTTACATGTGTATTGATGTGTATTGAATACACAGCACTGAAACGCGCGGATTTTTATTAGCACAGAAATGGAAAGGTTAATAACGTCAGAAAAATATATGTGTTGCTATAGTTCGGAAAATCTAGGATGAGTCCTGTGACAGGTCACAAATTTGCCCCAATATAACCTTGTAACGATGTTCAGTAATTTTAATTATTTTATCAACTTTAATATAAGCCTCAATTCTAATATATAGCAAATTATTTAGGTAAAAACATTACATTAGGTTGTATTAGGGCAAATTTGTGAGCTTTCACAGGACTCATCCTAGAATTTCCGAACTATAGAGGTGGAGTTACTAAGGTCAACGGTTGAGTAACTAAGATCAATAGTTGAGTATATACCACAGGTTGGGTATATCTATTAAAGGTTGAGTTACTGGAGAACAATAGATGAACTGCTGAGATCAAAGATTGAGTAACGAATATCAAAGATTAGTGGCTGAGATCAAAGATTGAGTAACGAACATCGAAGATTAGTTGCTGAGATCAAAGATTGAGTAACGAACATCAAAGATTAGTTGCTGAGATCAAAGATTGAGTTGCTTAGATCAAATATTGTATAGCTAAGATAAGTTGACGTCGTGATGTAATGGTTAACGTGCTTGCTTATACTCAGGTATCGTGGGATGTATTCCTGATTATTAAAATTTTTTTTTTTCAATCCATAGTTTTTGTTGCAATTTACAATTTTTTGAGTGCTTTTGGAATAATCGGTGTAATAAAAATAGTTGTTTACATTCCTAAACGTCTTTATTTATTTAAAGATTAATTGATAAGGTTAATACAGTATCCGGCGGAAAGTAATACATATCGGACTTAAGAAAGAGACTGTCGGCCATACTCGGCTAGCTTCGGTTCTGTAGAGCGTCGTCTCTGTCGCACGATGCGACTGACAAATCGCGACGGAATACGTGTATGAATGACAGAGACGACGCTCTACAAAGCCGAAGTTAGTCGATTATGGCCGACAGTCTCTTTCTTAAGCCCGATGTGTATTACTTATCATCGGGTACTGTAACTTATAAGTCAACTAACTTCAATTAAACTAAAATTCTACTCAATTGGAAAACGTACAAAATATTTAATCTTTCTTTACCTGGCCTCTGACAGCTACACAGCTTCTAAATAACTTGAGCCTCCATGATGTTGCCGCTCGCTTGACTTTCTTGTGTCTTCTGTCTCCAGTCTGTCTCGTCAAGTCCATAAGTAGATTGACCAACAGTTATTAGAAGACTCATCCAAGCTGCCTGCCCAAAGGCTTCCATATGTCATTGATAACACAAGATGAGATATAAATCTTGCTAGAAAAATAAATTGAAACACATTTTAAATTTTTTTAAATTAAAAATAAAATTAATAAGGGACATTAAAAAAAAGTTTGGTTTAAATATTGAATACAACGAATTTGCCTCTGTAGGTAGACCCTTTATACATGAATCTTTATAAATATAATCTCCTTCGAACCAGCGAAATGAAGGTACTCAGGAGTATTGCTGGCAAAACCATTCGTGATAGAGTACGAAACACAGAAATCTGCAGGATGTGTGAAGTTGACGATATTGTCAGATGGGGACGACAGAGAAGAAGGTTCTGACAAGAGCTGTAAGAATGGCCAGGGACAGTATCCCCCAAGCAAGCAGACGTCCAGGACGACCTCCCAAAAGATGGAAAGACAGCTGGCAGTCGACGTCACAAGAGGCAAACGATGATGCAGGACCATACCAGGCCAACAGGCCTAAAAGAAGAAGAGAAAAAGAAGAAGAGAAAAAGAAGAAGAAAAATATATGTGTAACCCAACTAAAGGGTCTTTCAAATTGAGCGGTTTTTTTATTACATTTTTTTAAATTCTTGAATAAAAACACAATTTGATTTAATTTCAAAAAACTTTTTATTGGCCATTGAAGTATTATGTATGACATTTAAACACAAAAAAACAATATCGGCCAAATGTCCACCTCTTGCAATTCCACAGATGTCCACTCTTTTGTCAAAATTTTCGATAACATTTTGGCATAATTGCGGTTCAAACTCATCAATAACACGAATAATTTCATCCTTCATCTCAAGAATTGTTCGGGGGTCATTCTTATAGAGCTGACTTTTCACGTGACCTCAGAAAAAAAGAGTCCAAGGGTGTCAGATCACACGATCTCGGTGGCCAATTAACATTATCGTTTCCGGAGATTACAATACATAAAACAATTCAACAATTTGAACACGTTGTTGTATTGTATACGACTCTATTTTTATAAATGTCATACATTACACTTCTTAAATGTCTCAAGACCCAGACAAGTTCGCGACGCCATCTGTGTTTTATCCTAGGATTAAAAACACCGCTCTATTTGAAATACGCTATATTAAATAACCACTATTAAAATATTGAATTTCGAATAATGATTATTTCATAATTAAATTATTACAACAATTTTTCCCAACCCTACCCTATCAAGTAGAAGGTGAGGCACCCTGAACACAAAGCGAGCCAAAGCACACTTGTCCGACTTCAGTTGTCTCCAGTTTCGTTACACTAGTCAGCTGACCGGCAAAACATTAGGACTTAACTGTTTTTTCTGCTAGACCAAAGATGAAGAACTTTTGGCTCGGAGGCTAACAATGATTCAAGAAGGCAGCTTGCTTTCTGACACAATATAGTTTTTATACTTGAGAAAATGTAGGATGGTTCATGTGACATTTGAAATGTCATGTCTCAAAGGGATGGGGTAAAATCGTTTTTTTTTTACAAATCGAATAGTTTTTTTTATAAATCGGAACATTGTTTTTTCTCTAAACTGACGTTTTAATTCCTAATTTTCATTATACTGACTTTCTAATGTGTTGTATGATTTGTATCAATCTTTAAATAGGCCAAGATCCACTATGAATTAATACTAATTACGAACATTTAATTTTAGGTATAAAAAATCGAAAATCCAATTATCGAATACCCCATCCCTAGCTAATGCAGACTAACGTAGTGATTTTTGACAAAAGTCACCAAATATTTGATTTTAACAAACTGACATATTTTGACTAATTTGTAACAAGATGTATTAATTTGTCATTATTGTTAGGTTTTATGTAATTTATTTACCTAAATAACTTGCTATTTATTAGAATCGAGGCTTATATTTAAGTTGATAAAATAATTAAAATTACTGAACGTCGTTACAAGGTTGTATTGGGGCAAATTCATGAAATGTCACAGGGGCCATGCTACATTTTCTTTAGTATAGTTACGTATATAACATTACGTTCGGTACCTTTTAGGGTAGACAGGTAGGACAGATCTCTACTCCTTTCTATCCGTGTGTGCAGCTTATCCACATTTACCTACATCGTCATATGTACTAGTTTTTTTTCACATTCTTCTTATTTTATATATTTATTTTAACATCTCAGTGTTTTAAAAATAAAACGGAATTTTTTCCAGGTAGAAACCTCTTCCAACCAATCAGTAAATAATTAAGTTACGTGTTCGCGAAAATTGTTTAAATTATCAATCTTTTTTACAAAATTCATAAAAAATATAAATAACATACATACGCAATATACGTGAGACATTATAAGTCAATGGAAAAATAAATGTTGGAGAGAGAAAGAAAATCGGTAATAAATCACATTACTGACACGAAAATAAATTTTGTTTTCACTTATTGCATCTTAAAAAAAAATCAGATTGGTTGGAAAATACTGGTTAATGACAAAGGGTCCATCAAATTGTACGGTACGTGTATGCAGCGAAAATGTAATACAATTAAAATTACAACGGAATTGAACCCGCAAGCCTTAGGTTGGGAGATAATCGTCATACCAACTAGCCCACGGAGGTCATGTATATATTATTAGTCCAAATAAATGATCACACATGTGTTTACTACCCTAATAACAACCACAAAAAGTTAAACACCTGTTAAACTGTAAAATTTCAAAAACATTTATGAAATATAATATAACCCTTCGCGACGCATTAAGGGATCATTACGCGCTCTGTTGATTCCAGATCCGCCGGGATTCGAACCAACCCCCTTGGGAACGGCGCAGTAATGAATTCTAAGCGATGTAATGCACAACATGTTGGCACTAGTAACGACTGGAGAAATTCATGAAGGGTGGATATGTCTATAATATTGATCTTGGGTCCTATTATTCACAGGGAAATGCTGCCCGTCTTGGGTCAACCAAGTCGTTTAAATTCCTAAATGATCGGAATCCAATACATTTGCTATCATAATTTGTTCATCGGGTCTGCCAATCTCTCATACAGCTGACCTCCTGTCGGTACTACCACTATCATTTTCACACTTCTATGTGATGCCAGTAGGTAAAGGGGTTCCCCCGGAGATAGTTCTTTCATCTTTAAAACTGAATTCAATTTCCCTACGAGTGCACGATCCAATTACAAGGAAACCTAATTCTTATATAGATACATATGTTGGCATACTCCATCAACCACCCAGTTACCCGCACTATCACAGAAAACTTCGAATGCAGTAAAACTATTATTTGACGTCATTAGATCAGAGTAGGTAATCGGTCCGAAGATCTACCGATGTAAGAATGAATGGAGACAAGGAAGTAAGGAGAATATGAATCAATCTCTATTGATGAGAAAACTATTACATTCAACAAAAGGACCAGTCAGGACATCTCGTCCCCCATCACCGAGCTTTCTGCGGTATCCGGTTACACAGGGTGAATTGATATTAAAAATTCAATACGTATTCACTTTGCGAGGGTGGGAGTCCCGAGGGGTTGTTTATGGAAGTACTGAAAATATTTTGGCTCGCTGAAACCCAATGGGAATTGTTATTTGCTTGTTTAGTGATGCTGGGTTACCGCATCAAGATCATCTAGTTTCAAGATCTTTGTTTAGTCATCGAAAATATAGACATTTCTATTTTTTTTCCTATTTCCATAAAAAAAATCAAAATTCAGAAATATGATTTTGTCCTACCAGAAAAAACTTGACAAAATCAATATGAATTCATATATTATTTCTGTGGCGTTATGGCAGAAGTTGATATGTCCGTTTTCCCTTAATTTACAGGAGAAGCAATATTAACTTTGATAAGCTGTTAAAATCAGTACAAATAAGCATTTTTTAAGTTTTTTCAAACAATATATCTTTTGTTTGGATAATGACTGACACACCAAGTTTTGCCACAATATGCTGAGAAATATTTTCTATAAATTGGGAGAATAAACACAAAATTACAAAAAAACGGACACATCAACTTCTGCCATAACGCAACAGATTTATAATTAAGGCATTGTGGAGGTTTAAAATACATTGTAATTTGTTTAATTAAACTCTGTTAATTCCACTTTATGTAACAGTATAACCCTACCGGTTTCAAGGTGTTCACCTCATCATCATCAATATATATTCATAAATGTAAAATATATCATTTATACATCGTCCCCTTTTACACCGGTTCAAAAATTGTTAGCTAGATATTTAAAATTCGTTCAGTATCACGGACCCACCGAGATTCAAATTTCGAATTACTTTCGGAGAGAATCCAAGTATTCCTCTCTCGCTCTCTTGTATTCGAAATTCAATTCTCGTATTCATTCTTTGGCGACAACCATCGTATGGGTTTCGGCCTATTTATTCTATGATATACCGCAATTACAAACTGCTACTAAATAATATGAACTATTGTCTAGAAATGGTTCCTGACTTTATTTACGTAGGCTACAGTATAATGAAAAATGGAGGATGTGAGGCTGAGGTGAAAAGAAAAACTAGAATGGCGAAGAATGCGATGTCAAAGCTGGAAAAGATATGGAATAGCAGAACCATCATCATCACGACTTAAGTACGCCTGGTTAAGTCTCTCATTTTTGCAATATTCATGTACGGCGCGGAGGCTTGGATTCTGAGAGCGAGCGAGAGTCCTAGAATAAATGCATTTGAATTGTGGTGCTGGAGAAGGGTGTAACGAATTCTATGAATGGCAAGGTAAGACAACTAACGCCTACATTTTCGAAGAACTAAAAATCACCGACAGGTTGTCGATAGTATGACTTCGATGAGTGCTCCGGTTCTTTGGGCACATTGCTCGTAGGCAAGGAGACCGTTTGGAAAGACTTGTGGTCACTGGAAGCTTAGAAGAACGACGCACAAAACGAAAAGACCCAATGTACGAGTATTAGACTAACCCAGTGAGAGATACAACATACTAGGCGCGTCCAGAAAGTAAAGAACGATTGCGGACCACACCCTGCGCCGATCCTCCACCAACGCGATCGTACGTGCGCCAGTTATTTCCTTCCCTCGTTTCAGTGTGAGCCGAGTTTTGTTGCTGAACTGTCGTGCGTCTTTGTTCTGTAACCTTTCAAAATGGCTGCGCCCATCGAAAATCCCGCCAAATGTGAAGTGCGTAGTGTCATTCGTTTTCTGAATGCACAAAATGTTCGGCCTATCGAAATTTATAGGCAACTTTAAGCACAGTACATGAATATTTCCCACAAATTTCACGAATGATCGCCTACATGAAATAGTGACAGAGCACCTTGGCTACAAAAAAATGTGTGCTCGGAAAAGAAAAACCGAATCTCAACACCAGAAAAGTTATGGCAACAGTGTTTTGGGGCTGAAAGGGTTTGATCCAAGTGGAATTTATGCCAAGAGGACATACAATAAACACAGAAGCCTATTGTGAAACTCTTCAACGACTTAGACGTGCCATCCAAAACAAGAGACATGGAATGTTGTCGGGAAAGGTAGTTTTGATTCGTGACAATGCGCGGCCTCATGCATCAGCACGAACACAGCGAGTTAAGTGCGAAATTTTTGGACATACTCCTTATAGCCCTGACTTGGCACCAAGTGATTTTCACTTATTCCCGAAACTAACGGAATTTTTGGGTGGAAAACAGTTCGCAAACGATGAAGACCTCAAACAAGAAGTGACATCCTGGCTCAAATCTTTGGCGGTAGAAGAGTATAAAATCGGATTAAAAAAAATGGTTCCACGTTACAATTAGTGCCTTGACAGCTATGACGACTACATTGAAAAATAGAGTAAGATACTGTGACTTTGTAAATAAAGTTTTGTATTGATATATTTCGTTGTTATTTAGTTATGCCAAAACGTTCTTTACTCTCTGGACGACCCACGTATCTACCCTTAACAACTGTCTGTCATAACTGCAAACATGGATGGAGAGGAGTCGTCAAGATATACAATTGGAGTCATTTGTGTCTGTCATGAGCCACATAATAGGAATCATGATTTTATTTATTCAGACAGAAAGTTACATAGATGTACATACAACTTCATAGCCTTGTTAGTAAGATACCTGTGTTTCAACCTAGAGGTAGCGGGTTCGATTCCCATTTAAACCCAGATTCATTTTAAAAGGATCCTTGCATATTCTTCACTTAATACCTCTTGGTAGGTGGAAAAATATAGATAGAGTTACAAGTTATGTTTACCTGGGGCACACTGTAAAGCTGGGAAAAGATGATCAAGAGGCCGAGATAGAGCGTAGACGTGGTCTTGCCTGGGCGGCGTTTGGTAAACTCTCCTACATCCTGAAATCTCCAAAATACCCCAATCATTTGAAAAAGAGAGTCTTTGATTCATGCATCGTACCGATCCTCACATATAGAATCGAAACCTCTGTCCTAACAAAGCGAATAACGCAAAAACTACTAGTGACACAGAGAGCCATGGAGAGGAGGATGCTGGGAGTTTCACTGCGAGATAGAAAGACCAACAAATGGATAAGAGAGAGAACCAAAGTCACGGACGTAGTTGAGAGAGCAGCTGCCTTAAAATGGAGCTGGGCAGGACATATTGCAAGATGCTCTGACTCTGGAATGGCAGCCTAGAACGGGCAGTAGAGGTGTGGGGAGACTACAGGTTAGATGGTCGGACGATATAAGATGGGCCGCGGGGGTGAAGTGTATGCAGTGTGCCCAAGATAGAGAGTTGTGGAAGACCGAAGGGGAGGCCTATATCCAGGGATGGATCCAGAACGACTGAAGAAGAAGAAGAAGCCTCTTTTGAGATCTTTCTGGTTGGTTGAAAGAGATTACATGACAATACGCTCAGCATATTGTAAAGTATACAACGAAAAAATGTGTCCATATGGTCTGAAAATATGTGAGATTTTTATTTTCATAAGGAAAACTTTCGCATAATCGAATTTCAGCGACGAACGAGATTGAATTTTTTCACTTTTCGCATACAGACGCTTTTCTGTCGGTCTGTTTGCATGAAAATGCTTTACGAAGGCTCTATAAAGACTTGCCTCTATTGGTAGGTGAAGAGAGGGGGAGTGTGAAGGGTTCGGCGAGGGAGTGAGCGAGGGGGGGGGAGGGGCCCCAGAGAAGGGGCAGCGGAGAGGGTATCTCTCGCTGAAGGTTCTATGCTCGTGTAGCGGGGACGGGGTGGAAGGGAGAGCAGCGAGCGGGGGGTGGAGCGTGGTTGGGCTGCCACTTGAATATTTATAAATTCATTTTATATTTATGGACCCATTTTGGGAACCGACATGGAATAAAAAAAAGTGTATTATCTCATTTGCAAAAAGAACCCAAACCACATTTCACCTATTGAATGTTTACCGTTAAAAGCGTGTATGTCGATACCAGTTCGAACATAATTCAGTCTTGTTTGTGTTCCCCTGATGATGACGTGAAAGCCTTGAAACCGGTAGGGATATAAAACAAATAACAATATGATACACTCATTTATATAAACCCAAAAAAAGACCTAACTCACATTTGCTATGTTCTAAAACAACTGAAGAATCATCCAGCTCATTTGTATGGGCTTATATGGAATCATTTTGTAACGTAATTTAATTGATAACTTAAATTAAAACTGCGAAGAAATCTCCACGTTTTTTCAATCTTCTTTGGAGTATTTAACAATATATCATACGTGTATATACTCGTAGCTCTGTAACTTATATGCTTATCATAAACTCTTATATTGCTACTGTATGACATTCTACAAAGACCCACAAGAGTGCAGAATTTCAGTACGTGACGAGCCAATTGAATAAGCAACCCAGTTCAGATATCTTGGCAGTGAACTGCTCAGCTCTCATGACCTCCCCAGAGAAGTAAGGCCTCAGGTAGATAAAGCTGCGGTTGTGGCGGGCTGCCTGAGAGATGTCATATGGAGGAATAAAGATATGAGAACGGATAGCAAGGCACGCATTTATAAGACCTGTGTGCGACCTATCCTCACATATGGCATCGAAGCGAGGGCGGACACTGTCAGGACAAAAAGTATGCTAAGGACAACGGAAATGAGAACTCTGCGCGCTATTGCTGGGAAGACATTGCGTGATCGTGAAAGGAACAATCCGAGAGGTCTGTGAGGTCCAAGATGTGGTCAGATGGGGACGACAGCGTCGAAAATACTGGTACCAACATGTACAGAGAATGAATTCCACAAGAATTTAATAACAGTCATACTTAATAACAGTCATACTGGATCACGAACGATAACCTATCGATCAATGATGATCTTAGCATCTGCCTGAAAAAATCAATTTTCTTACTGAGCACGTATCGTCCCTCCGATTTGATAACGACGGTTTTTTTGTATACTAACGCATTATTCATTATTTTACACATCATCTTTTACTGTTCACTCAGTTCGACTATAAAACGATCTTTCTGGCTCAATCAGATGTGCTACATCCCTATCGACATTTAAGAATAAACTAAAGAACCTTTAATATACAGTAAAAACACTTCTCCCTGGCTCCATCCCAACTCATTGTCTGCGAAGACTGTTGGGGTCAGCTCTCCTCGTCCTCAGGTTGTATGCTCTTCTGTCCCGGACTACGTCCCCCAGGCCGTGCCTCTGCATCAGGTTATCTTTTTGCACCACCCATGAATTCCTTGGTCTTCCTCTGGTTGTTATTCGAGGAAGATCCATGGAGATTGCCTGGTTCACAATGTGATCGGGTGCGTCCAACGTGCCCATACCATCTCACTCGCCTCTCCTCCACCTTACTGTTGATGTCTGTAACACCTAGGCTTCCACGAAAGCGTGAGCTTTTTATTTTGTCTCTTAGGGACACACCAGCTGACCATCTTAGCATGTGTTTTAATTTCATATATGATAAATTATGGAGTTCCACAAGGTGTTATTTATTTAAAACATTCCTCATCCTTAACATCCAAACAATCCCCAAAAATAAAGTGGTATGAAACAAACTGACAGTGTTTTAATTTTACATAAATTATGGAGTTCCGCGAACTATTATTTATTTAAAACATTCCTCGTTTTTAACTTTTATTAATTTATATTTTATTTTAAATAAATTAAAGTAATATATAATATATATGTAAATAAAATAAAGTGAAATTAAACCAAGTGACAGTGTTTTAAGTTTATATAAATTGTGGAATTCCAGAAAATGTTATTTATCTAAAACATTCTTCGTCCCAAATATCCAAACATTTCCCTATCAAATATTTCTTTACCATTAATTTAAATTTTATTTTAAATAAAATATAATAATTTATATGTAAATTAAATAAAGTGTAATGAAACAAAGTAACAATGTGTAAATTTTATATACATTATGAAGTTCCACAAAATGTTATTTATCTAAGGCATTCCTTATTCTTAATTTACCAACAATCCCCAATCAAATATTTCTTTACCATTAATTAAAATTTTATTTTAAAAATATAGCGATACATTTATATATAAAATAAATAAATATTAAGTAGAACCTTGTGGGATTATTTTCATGTGGTAATCTCTTCCAACCAACCAGAAAGATGTTAAAAAGGTCTTAAGTGTAAACTAGACTTTTAAAAAAAAATCATTCCCCTCATTCAAAATGTAATTGGGATATATTGAAGATCGTGGTTGGTCTTTAGCATTGTCTTATTTTTTTTTTAAAACCTGACCAGTCAGACCAACCAACCAGAAAGATGTTTTTATAGGCCCTAAGTGTTAAGCCGACTGGAATCCTATTTAAAAAAATCTGGCTTCCAGCGGGGATCGAACCCGCAACCTCCGGATCAGGAGACATGTGTCTTACCACCAGGCCACGGAGGTCGTCTTATCATAAAAATATCTTAGGGTTTAGAACTATTGGAGTAGATAGGAACTCGTAGTTCGTCACCGCAGGTTTTTGGTAATACTATCGTACGCGAAGAGTCAACAACATTCACACAGGTCTAGCGCTTATAAGTATTATTTCTAGACAAACTGTTTTAGCAGACTGGGACCTTGTTTTTCAGGTACCATCGGGAATCGAACCTGTAATCACCGGATGTAAGTCAAGTATCTTACCAAGTTGTCCAAAGAGTTTGTTAATAAAGGAATATATAAATTCGGCTTCACTGTTGCCTTTTTGGCCACTTGTCTTTCATGTTTGCTGTATTCTATCGGACATCGTTTATTCATATTTGGTGGTAACGTCTCAGAAGTTCTCGTCAATTGATATAACATCCACGTTAGGGATTTACATATAACCTGATAAACCATTTTACTGGACCCATCTTTATTTTCCTTTTCGGGCGCCATCAGGAATTGAACCTGAAACCCTCGTGTAGAAGTTAAAGTTCTTACCAATAATGCCCCAGAGGTCGTCACTCTACTATATCAAATGTTATATTAAAAAAAAATATTTTCTGTATGATGTAATAACGCATAACCTCATCCTTCAAAGCTCGAGTATATCGCAAAGCTCGCCCATACTTAAGCGGCTTACCATTGGGTGGTTTGGTTGTGACTGAGGGAAGTGGGAGGAGGAGGGGGAGGAACAGGCAGTACTGGTAGAGGAGTGGTAAAGGGAGTGCGGGAGGGGACTGAACATAAAATATCTGAACATGCGCACTCTCTCACTTTTCTACATTGGTATAGGAAAATTGGGTAAATATAACTTACGAATGTGTTGTCTCTAAATTTTGGTAGAAGAAAGATTGTTTTTGGTACGCTAAGAACCTCGAATGATCAAATTTAGATGAAAGCAAATAAAAAATGTATTTGTAGCTTAATTCTATGCATTTTCAATGAAGTCTTAATATTTGTTATTATAATATACAAAATACTATAAACATTCCAACACGCCAATTTCCTGTCGGGATAGGCAGAGAGGACAGAGCGCAAGACTTTCCTATCTTGAAACACATCAATACCATATTGTCAAAATGTAACCCAAAAATGTTTTTACCAGAGAAGTATACAACATTTTAAATGATTCCAGCTTAGAATATTGTATTTTCTGCTATTTATCTCGAGATACGCACGTGATTGACGAATAGGGTCTTTCAAATTGGGCGGTTTTTTAATTCTATTTTTTTTTAATTCTTGAATAAAACACACAATTTGCTTTGATTTAAAAACTTTTTGTTGGTCATTGAAGTATAATGTATGACATTTAAACACAAAAAAACAATATCCGCCACATGTTCACCTCTTGCAGCTCCACAGATGTTCACTCTTTTGTCAAAATTTTCGATGAAATTTTAACATAATTGCGGTTCTAACTCACCAATAACGCGAATAATTTCGTCCTTCAGCTCAGGAAATGATCGGGAGTCATTCTTATAGACCTGGCTTTTCACGTAACCCCAGAGAAAATAGTCCAACGGTGTCAGATCACATGATCTTGGTGGCCAATTAACATCACCGTTTCCGGAGATTACAATACATAGAATAATTTAACAATTTGAACGTGTTGTCGTATTGTATACGACTCAATTTTTTTTTAAATGTTATACATTGCACTTCTCAAATGTCACAAGATTCGGGCAAGTTCGCGACGCTATCTGTGTTTTATCCCAGAATTTAAAAAAAACCGCTCAATTTGAAAGACCCTTCAGTAGAATTCTTAAAAAAGCTTCCTCATTCTTAAACTTCTCACGAATACGTTATATGACCAATTCGTGCAACAAAATTCATGTTACCTCCATGTGCATGCATTTCTACAGCACTTATTCGACTCCTTTTAGTATATTTCTGCGTCCACATTACACTCTCATACGTCAAAGATACTACTAGAATAAAATCAAAATAAAAAATATATTAATATTTGGAACTGGAGCCCAACTGATAGACATACACAATCTCAAAACAAATAATACCAACGTGGCAATTCGTGAAATATTCACGGAAGTAAAACCAATTCTACATTTATGAAAATATATATTCATAAATGTAAAATTTGTTTATATATATCATTTATACATCGTGTCCTTTTACACCGGTTCAAAAATTGTTAGCTTGGTGTTTAAAATTCGTTCAGTTATCACGGACCCACCGAGATTCAAATTTCGAATTACTTTCGGAGAGAATCCAAGTATTCCTCTCTCTTGTATTCAAAATCCAACTCTTGTATTCTTTCTTGGACGACAACCATCGTATGGGTTTTGGCCTATTTATAATACCAAATATAGGGTGTTTTTTTTTAGTGTGATAGGATTTGTTTTTTTAATAAAACACGTATAAATTATTTAAATAGCCGTATATTTGAATTGAATTGATAGGTAGTTTAATGACAATTATTGTTTGAAGATAATTTCATTAATATGTTGACCGTGGCTGGCTAATGGCTTATGTATCTTAACCGATCATAAGATGGGTTTCCCATTAAGAACAATAGAACTTTAAAATAAAATAAAACAACAACCAATAAACCAAAAATGGATCTGAAGGTTTAATTTGAAAGAATATTTCATGCCGTTTATGATTTAAACAAGATATCGTTCAAATGGCTTCCACTGCTTCTTTTGCACTGGCCAATTCGATCACGCCAATTTTCGACGACTCGTGGAGCATTTCCGGCTGTATGGTACCAATAGCACGACAAGTGTTGGCCTCAAGTTCATCAAGAGTCTTGGGTTTGTTGGTGTAAATCTATGATTTAACATAACTCCAAAGAAAATAATACAGAGGCGTTAAATCGCACGATCTTGGCGGTCAATTCAAAATCCTATCACACCCAAAAAAACACCCTGTATGGAGATTGTATTTTTTCAGATGATGGAAGACCTACGAGAGATATTTAACGGCGTGTTGCAATAAGATACTAAGTTAATGGGACACTGAAAAATACATAATCGAATCGGACATAGCAGAATTCTATTACCAACTATTATATAAAATATGAAATTTGGACACGCAAAACACTGAAAATATCTGAATAAATTCTGTGAAAATACATGCAGTGAGAAGAATGCATGAAGTAACGATGAATCAGATAATACGGAATGAAGTGATTAGGGATAAATGTGAACTTAAGTGTTGAGTAAGATGATGAGGAACATTGTGAGATGGTTTGGGTATGCACAGTAGAATGAATGAACGAAGAAATATTAACAAAACAAATATGTAGTACAAATGTAAGTGGAAGGCGTGATAGACAAAAATCAAGAATGGTATTGTTGAATTCAGTGGATTATATTTTGAAACGTAGAAAGGAAACGTAGAAAGTCAGAAAAATCGTAAACGTTGTATAAGAAGGTGTATGAATGTAAAAAAGGCGAACGATATGTGTCAAGATAGGAAACTTTGACACTATGTCTCCTTTGTATACCCCAACAGGGAAATTTCGTGATCGTATCATCATCATTGTCAACCAGGGTCGATCCACTGCTGGATGAAGGTCTCCCCAAGTTGACTCCAAATAGTTCGGTTTTTTGCTCGTTGATGCCATGTGATGTTGCCATGCTTCCTGATTTCGTTTATCCAGCGTACCTTCGGTCTTCTTCAGGGCCTCTTTATGCCTCTTGGGTACCATTGGATTATTTCGGATGTCTATCGGGTATCTGACATTCTGGATACGTGTCCTGCCCATTGCCACTTCATTATTTTGCACTTATATACATATGTATGTACAATATGTATGTAATACCACGTTGAGCGCTGTTTTTTTACTTTATGTGACTATTCCGGCATCTTTAGCACACCCTCAGTTAAAAACAAACTCACACAGATGTTCAAGTTACTCCCTTACAGCCGTATTAATTTCAAATCATCCCCCAGTTGTCCATTTATTGCTTTCCTGAGTACACATACCGACACTCACTTTCTACATCCCTTATGCAGAAGTGTTACCGCAACCCCCTTGCTACAGCACTCTCACCGCACCGGGCCACGGTTCGGTGGTTGTTGAAGAGGTCCTCGAGTGGTATAGCCAATATATTGAAGTCGTGCTGGGATTTTTATTGCTGTTTTCTAAGTTCGGACGGTTTTGATTGCTTAGTGGAAGAATACTTATATTTTAAGTTGAAGTTTCGGATTCGATATATTAATGGTTACATAGACATACATTCACAGTTTTCCTGTCTGAAGCGGTTAAATAATTTTAAGGTATATTTATTTATAATACTTATTGAGTGACAATTTATGACAGAATACGGAATGAAGTGATAAGGGATGAATGTGAACTTAAGGCTGATGTGTTAAGTAAGATAAGTAAGAATACGTTGAGATGGTTTGGCCATGTGAAACGAATGAATGAGAAAAGACTTACAAAACAAATAAACAATGCAGATGTGAGTGGTAGGCGAATGAGAGGAAGATAAAGGAAAGGGTGGTTGTATCAAATGAATGATATTCTGAAAGAAGAAAAAGCAGAAAGTCAGAGAAATCGAAGAGGCTGTATGAGAAGATGTTTGAGTGTGGAAAATGCCAAAGATATCTGGCGAGTTAGGAAAGTATGGCGTTCTGTCCTATCTGCCTACCCCGATAGGTAATAAGTGTGAAGATGGTATGTATGTTTGTATTGATAAAATAAATTATATTTTAGTGTTCTTTTTCAAATCCCAGTAATAATTATAAAATGAAATATGACCGTCCAATATTTTCCGAAAATAAACTTGAAATTCAGGATAGCATTAAGCCGTTTCCCTGCTGGAGTAGGCAGAGAAGAAAGAGCACCAGACTTACCTGTTTCGATATACATATTTCGCATCATCCACATCCACATACCACACGCTTTCCTCTCACAGTTGCACTGTAACATATATTTGTTTTGCAATTATTTCTTCATTCATTTGTTATCTTAACATACTTAACACATCAAATTTAAGTTTGTTTTCATCCCTTATTACTTAAACCGCATTCTGTCATGCATTGTTACCCCATGTTTTCTTCTAGATAAACACTACAAAATATGATGTATGAAAAACTTATCAAACGGTTTGTGCTCATCTCATAATAACTTCCCAATCGAGACAGACCTTATCAATAGGAGGGTAAGCTCTTCCGCGAGGATGTCAGATATTTTTCAGCCAACTCTCTTGTACACATATGTTGTAATACAATAAAGGTAAATGATTATATATATAAGCAGTTGCTATAATTAACCTTTCCCTTCCTGTGCTAAAAAAATCCGTGTGTTCCGGTGCTGTGTATTCAATACACATGTAAAAATGAGCGATTTAAAATCAGAAAAATAAGAATATTGATTTAAATTTAATTGCTACAAAAGTGATAATAATTTAAATTTAATTGCTGAAAACATGAAAAAAAAATATCGGCCGACGTTCACAAAACGGGCAAAGCGACCACCTCAGACAAATGCCTTTGAGCTACTGAAGCGAGAGAAGCGAGCGAACTGAGATTCTATTTCTTGCGTTCCCATATGCCGAAGTAGAGTGATACGTCAATATTCCTCTCCCATAGACGTTTTTTAGAATGAATATACCTACGTCACACACTGGCACACGTTTGATTGTATTGGTGAATTTATTCCCGATTTTTACAAAATATCTCTGATGTGGCCGATAAGTGCTAATTATTATTAATATAATTATTTCATTCAATGCGTAAATGTATTACGGAGGAATACCTAAAATCTGAACCGAGTATTCATTATATTTATAGAGATATTAAAGTTTTTAGAAGCAATGTGTACTAGTTACACATCACCGGGAAGGAAGGGTTAAACACACAATAAACATGTACAAAAATTCTCAAAAATATTAATGATATACGTACTCTAGCATAGATTCACTCCCAGCATAAGAAGTAAGACAAATGGCAGGAGGTTTATTGTATTGTATTATACTTTCGTTGTACACTGTACAACCTGGCGAGCTTATTGCCATGTGGCAAAAATACGAGTATATTAAAGAAGTCTTAAGTGAAAACCGCCTGCGTAAAGAGAGAAAATAAAAATAAGAGTTCAAAGTTTCACAAAATAGAGAAATTCACTAGAAAACCATTTACCATATATTGAGAGTTGTCAAATTACACGAGCGGCTGCAGCTCAA
Source organism: Odontocerum albicorne (assembly GCA_949825065.1). Lineage (NCBI taxonomy): Eukaryota > Metazoa > Arthropoda > Insecta > Trichoptera > Odontoceridae > Odontocerum > Odontocerum albicorne. Next base: position 9,964,522 of record OX463865.1, read on the forward strand.
CTCTATTGAACTTTTTATGTTGATATTTGAATTTCGTGGGTATACACATAAGTCAGTTGGGTGTGAAATTCTCAGAAAAAGCAATAAGCCTTGTGAGATGGCTGATATACAAAGTTAAAGGAAATATAAAATAGATTTATTGATAACAATATACGAGTAGTATATAAATATACATACATCGTCGTTGCTGGATGTAAATATCGTATACAAATATTATCGTTGCTGGATATAAATATACATACATCGTCGTTGCTGGATGTAAATATCGTATACAAATATTATCGTTGCTGGATATAAATATACATACATCGTCGTTGCTGGATGTAAATATCGTATACAAATATTATCGTTGCTGGATATAAATATACATACATCGTCGTTGCTGGATGTAAATATCGTATACAAATATTATCGTCGCTGGATATAAATATACATACATCGTCGTTGCTGGATGTAAATATCGTATACAAATATTATCGTTGCTGGATATAAATATACATACATCGTCGTTGCTGGATGTAAATATCGTATACAAATATTATCGTTGCTGGATATAAATATACATACATCGTCGTTGCTGGATGTAAATATCGTATACAAATATTATCGTTGCTGGATATAAATATACATACATCGTCGTTGCTGGATGTAAATATCGTATACAAATATTATCGTCGCTGGATATAAATATACATACATCGTCGTTGCTGGATGTAAATATCGTATACAAATATTATCGTTGCTGGATATAAATATACATACATCGTCGTTGCTGGATGTAAATATCGTATACAAATATTATCGTTGCTGGATATAAATATACATACATCGTCGTTGCTGGATGTAAATATCGTATACAAATATTATCGTCGCTGGATATAAATATACATACATCGTCGTTGCTGGGTGTAAATATCATATACATATATTATCGTTGCTGGATATAAATATACATACATCGTCGTCGAGGATCCCTTCGCCACCCCAACGTCAATTCAGTTGAAAAGCTAAGCGGTGCCGTGGAGTTTTTATTTCTTTCTTCTTGTTTTTCTCCTCTTCAAGTGAGTGATCTGTTGCACACCAGCAAACTCACCGTTGTACTGGATCGATGGTACACCTGAAGTGAGACGATCAGGGCACACCGGCATGTTTTTTCCCCATTTTTTTTAAAGAATAAATGTTATTGAAATCAAAGGTATCTTTATACATACATACTGCCAGCTACCTGTCGGAATAGGCAGATAGCACAGATCGCCAGACTTTCCTATCTCGAGATATATTCTTCGCCTCTTCTACATCGATTTTTCTGACTTTCTCTTTACTCCTTTCAGAATATTACTTATTTGATCCAACCATACTTTCTATGATCTTCTTCTTACACGCCTTCTACTTACATCTGCACTATATATCTGTTTTGGTAATCTTTCTTCATTCATTCGTTGCGCATGTCTAAACCATCTCATCGTGCTCTTCTTCATCTTTCTTAAACATCAGCCTTAAGTTCACATTCATCCTTTATCCCTTCATTTTATCATACATTGTCACTCCATATATTCTTCTCAATGCACGATTATCTACAGTATTTATTCGGCTCCTGTAAGTATTTTCCACGTCCACGTTTTACTCGCATACTTTAAAGTTGGCACCAAAATACTACTGTGGACTATCATCTTAGAAGATTTAGACACTGTCCGGTTCGACTATATACACATATGTTTTCGTGTCGTATTGACATTGTTTCCTATCGCTACATGCTATTCGATATCTGTCTTACCTCTTCCATCTTCTGAGAATATACTCTCCAAATATCAGAATTCCTTTTCTTCTTCTTCAGCCGTCTGTCCACTGCTGGACGTAGGCCTCTTCTAAAACCTTCCACGCTTCCCTGTATTGGGCTTCTCTCGTTCATTTTCTACCGGCGACAGGGATAATGTCGTCAGACCATCTCTTCTGGGGCCGTCCCATCGGTCTTCTCGTATCCCACGGCCTCTATTTCAGGACTCTGGGTGCCCATCTTTCATTTCGTTGTCTTGCACCGTGACCCGCCCATTGCCATTTCATGCCAGCATCACGGTCCATTATGTCGACAGCCCTAGTCCGTCGCCTGATTTCTTCATTTCTGACTTTGTCTATCAGACTTATGCCCAACATTCGTCTTTTCATGGACCGTTGTGCGCATTTTAGTCTGTGAATGGTTTTGGCAGTTAATGTCATCGTTTCCAAACCATACGTTAGCACTCTTCGAATTTTAACGTTAGAATTCTTAATTAGAACTAACGTTATAATTCGTCTACTTGCTACAATCTTTCATTATTCACCATAGTACGTAAATTATATACTCGTATATCCTTAAATTACAAAAATGTGCACATATGGCGATTTGAAAATAAAATAAATAACACATTTCTGCCCAAAATCGAGATGCTTTGGTATACATTTAGAACAAACAAAAATCGGAAATCCCAAGAGTTAATCCCAAACGCAATATAACCCGAAAACAAGACCCTTACAATGCCCTCTCGATTATCATCTGGAGCGTAGCGAGATCTATATTGACTGCCACATGTCGGGGTACCCAGAGATGTTAAACTAACTCCCTTCTAAGGATGCCGATACGGCGCGACCACTTGGGCGTATGTTGTGCTTTTATAATGAGTATAGCGAGGGTTATTGACGGATTAGAGAAATAATGAGGGGGATCAAAGTTGGGTATTGAAGAAAGACGCGGATGTTAATCGACACGTTTTAATATATTCTACATGTTTGTATTGTTTTTGCTCAAGTCGCTGTCACAGATTGTAGCAGATTCTTTGTTAAATTTTGAAAAAAAAATAGCTTCAAATTTCTTTAATTTTTTCAGTTTATTTTATTAATTTTTTTTATTTATACATATGTTAACAAAAAATCTTCAATTTGTGAAAAAACATAGTTTTAGAAAAAAACAACGGGATATTTAATGTGGGCATACAATTTTAATAAATCTGGGTTTGTTGCCTTTCATTTATCGTCAAACTGTAACATATTTTTTGTAAACTGTGAAAAAAATATAGCAAAGTTTGTCTTATTTTTTCTGTTCATTTTATTTTATATATTTTTTTATTTATTTATATATATACGAGGCATATCCAGAAAGTAAGTGTACTGAATTTTTGTAGGTTACAATTTTTTTTATTTAAACAAAAAAAATACGTGGTTACCGTAGTACATATGTAAGCTATTTTTCGACATAGTCGCCATTCCTCTCAATGCAGGTGGTGAAGCGGGGTATCAACTTTTTGATGCCTTCCTCGGGTCCTTCGGGTCTCACAGATCTTGCAGAGTTGATGGTCTCCCCTTGAGGCATATATTCAATTAAAATTATGCCTTGACAGTCCCAAAACACGGATGCCATGATGCTGAAATTGTGGTTTTGAACTTTTTGGCGGAGGGAGAAGAGGTGTGACGCCACTGTTGAGACTGCCTTTTGGTGTCAGGCGTGTAGTGTGCAACCCAAGTTTCATCTCCAGTAACGATGGAGCGGAGAAATTCATCTCCATGGAGTTTGCAGCGCCTCAAAAACTCTTGCCTTTTTACAAAATTTCACACTTGGCGGGAGATTGGGTTGACATTTTTCACGAAACGTGTTGTCGCGTCGACACTTCTCAACGTACTGAACTCGTTGCGGAGGGGAAGAGTCAGGCTACACGGAAGTGTAGCCAACATGTTGAAAATAAAATCCATCCGGTCGTGAGAGCCTCAGTACACATACTTTCTGGATACGCCTCGTATATATAGTATATATATAAACACAAATTAAAGATTTATTGTCATATGACAAGAACTCTTTAATTTCTGAAAAAAAACAACAGGTAATTTAATGTGGACGTACAATTTTAACAGATCTGGGTTTGTTACCTTTCATTTATCGTGATCCCAGTAAACTAGGTTTGACCTATATCTTACAGAAAACATATAACATGGAAAAATAAATTGATATTTCTTTCCATTTTTTTATTATACAATACCCCATTGCATTCTCTCAACTCGATAAACGTGACACTCAATTACATATGTATATATCACGGGAATCAAACCTCTCACACTTCATCACTCCAAACAGACCAAAATGTCCATCATGATGTGCCGCACATAATCATCAAATATACAACACAATCAAGAGTTCACACAAACCTTTGTTACAAGTCATTCCTCCTGCAAGCCCAAGTTATCAAACACCTGTCCCAATAACAACCACGCTCCGATCCACTGCCTGAATGCCGTATGTATATCAAAAGTTTTATTTTGGGATCACAATGGTATCATGAATTCGATTGACCTTTTAGAAAATATAAGCAATTACGTATTTCCAAAAACGCGCTAATTTTTTGTCGAATTATTAGATATCTTTTTTTTATTATAAAAAATAGCTATTCACCAAAAAAATGTTATTTTTATAGATAAAATTTGCATAGGTAAATGTTGCACACGATAAGGTAGAATTTGTAAACACTGTAAACTGGATAAGGTAGAATTTGTAAACACTGTAAACTGGATAAGGTAGAATTTGTAAACACTGTAAACTGGATAAGGTAGAATTTTTAAACACTGTAAACTGGATAAGGTAGAATTTTTAAACACTGTTAACTGGATAAGGTAGAATTTGTATAAAATTTGTAAACTTGATAAGGTAGAATTTGTAAACACTGTAAACTGGATAAGGTAGAATTTGTAAACACTGTAAACTGGATAAGGTAGAATTTGTAAACACTGTAAATTGGATAAGGTAGAATTTTTAAACACTGTAAACTGGATAAGGTAGAATTTGTAAACACTGTAAACTGGATAAGGTAGAATTTGTAAACACTGTAAACTGGATAAGGTAGAATTTGTAAACACTGTAAACTGGATAAGGTAGAATTTGTATAAAAATTGTGATAATTTCATGTGTAAATTTTATGTAAATTATTAGTATACCCATTTCTCCTTCCTTTTCTCTTGTTTTGAATATTATCAAGATTCTAATGAGATTAATGCTTTGGAGATAAGAAAAAAATGTAGTGTCAACGTTTGAAAGGATGCGGAATGAAGACACCAGGAATGAATACATGGATAAAAGGAATGTTTTAAGTAAGATGAATAAAAGAGTTTTAAGTTGGTTTGGGCATGTGGAGAGAATGAATAATGAAAGAATGACTAAGCGAGTATACAATTCAGAATTGGATGGTGTGTGTGGAAGAGATATACTGTGAAAAACGTGACTGAATCAAATGGGTCAGATTTTGAAATAAAACAACATTGAGAATTGTGAATAATAATTTAAGATTAATCACGAAGAGATGCATGAATGTAGAAGAGTTGAAAATTGTGTCATTGGATGGAAAAGTTTGGAATTCTGTTTTTTCTGTCTACTCTGCAAGGAATACAGCGTGATGATTTCATGTTTGCATTCAGTTGCAAATCTTCTGGTACTTCGGCCATATTATTAGACGGGAAGATACAATGGGGAGATTAGTGATCTACGGCAGAATATAGCAGAAGGGTTCCGATCATGGGTCAGATAATCTAAGGAGATGGGCAAATCTTGTAAGGAGTGTAGAAGAAATGATATTGACTGTGAAAAATGGATACTTATTATTATTTATACAGTGCAGTCACTTATCTCGGAAGATCAAATCTAATGATCACTCTAATTGTAATGTAAAGCGCATAACGAACTAGAAGAAGCATGACAATTATATGTACGTACCATCATGCCGTTTCCCTGGTGGAGTAGGCAGAGAGAACAGAGCACCAACATTCCCTATCGTCAAACATCTTTCGCCGCTTCATACATATGTTCATACACATTTTATCGTTTTCTTCTTTCAATACATAATTTATTTATTGAATTTATACTCCATTACAAAAACGATCTGGCAGGCTTATTGTCAGATGGCAATCTCTTCCAACCAACCAGATAAAAGTAAATAAAGCAATTTACATGGTCGATAAATTATTCCAATGATTATTCATCTTCACGAAATTTACGGACATAGACGTATTAAAAATAAAAGTCAGATATCGTAAATCAAAGGAAAAGGAAGGTGCATAGCACCGATACAAAGACTGTAAAATAGGTGGATGATTGCCGCTCAATACTCCGAGATTCCAGTTTACTTCTTGCTTTTTCGGTGAAAAAGAGCAGGGTGAAGAAATTCCTCTTTGGCAGGGATAAGTTTGTCAAAATAAAAATACTGTAGAAGTTCCAGTAGGTGAGAATATATTTTGATCACATTCCGCTCCTTATGTGCAGCCCATCGCTCATGATGAGCCCCTTTCTTCGGCCGTCACGGCTTGCTAAATGCCATGTATACCGCGCGCTCTCTGCATGTACGGGCTGTCCGATCATCTATAGTGAACATTGCGAAAGCCACGCATAAGAAACATTTTAGTACAATTCTTACACAGCAATTACACAAATAAAATCATATATTTAGGTAACGCATACGTCCAATACAGAAGGGATGATGGAGAGGAAAGAAAATCAAGAATGAAAGACTATATTACTGACTAGAAATTTAGTCTTTTCAGTGGTTTCTTAAACCAATATTATCATTCATTTGATCCAATCACACTTTCCTTGGTCTTCTTTTACCACGCTTTCTAGTTATATTTCCACGGCATATTTGTTTTATTAGTTTTTTTATCATACGTTCTACACGTCCAAACCATTTCAGAATGCTATTCTTGATCTTACTGAAAACATCAACCCTACTTAAGAAGAATTACCCTTAATTAAAATTATATAAAAACTATCTCATTACAACAAAATATTTTTCAGCTTTAGTCTTACCTCCTACACACCCTTAAGATAAAGTATGGCCGAAAAGATGAATTAATTTATAAAAACGGCTGTAAATATAATAAAAGCGAGGCGACCGTCATGAATGCCGAGATATAATGATTGCCTAATTAAATGGAGTAAGAATTGCGTGGGGCTGGTTTCCTTTGAATTCCTCGTCCAGGGGTTGAAAAACTTTTACAAAATATAAAAAAAATATTATAGTTTTAATTTATTCATATCTTGTTCGGGCCCTCAATTGTTAAGCATACCACGTGTTTCCAGTAGAAGAAAACAGATATCCCAGCATCCTATCATTTTTATTAACTAAATTTGTCTAGAGCATGTAGTCCCGGATAAGTCAGCAAGTGTTTTTGATTTTTTTATTTATTTATTTTGCATTTCGTACAGTTAAACCCAATCATGCCACATATAAAAAAAATTATGATTAAACTTTGTAATCTGTATAGACAAATACTATTTATTCCACCTTATATAACGGTATAACCCTGCTGGTTTCAAGGTTTTCACCTCATCATTAGGTAAGCATAAACAAGATTGGTTTTGTGATGATGATGTGAAAACGTTGAATCCGGTACGGTTATACCATTATAAAAAGTGGAATTAACAGTGTTGAACTAAACAAATCACAATGTTTTTAAACCTCCACAGTGTTAATGCCTTAATTATAAAGAACATAATTATTAAATGTCTAAATATCGTATAATGACAACAGGAACAATGTTACTCATCAGTTGGATAAGATTTCTCGGAGTGTTTTACGGCTTGGTGTGTCTTAAGATGTCGACGTTTTGAAAACGTTGCAGTTTTCATTTTCAGAGCTTGTTCTTAGTCAACATCGCCATAAGAGGATGCGCGCTGGATACCGCTGGCCTGTAGTAATGGTACTCATATTTCCCTGTGGACTACAATTTTTACATCACCTGTATATCAATGTCACTCATATTTCCCTATAAAGTGACTCAGTTACACCTAGAAACTTTACGAAGAATTTTCATCTGCTTACAAGAGCATTTGATGATTCAGCATTCTAAAGATAAGCTGATATTGTAAGCAAAAAAGAAATAACCATAAATCAGTAAATAAAAATGTCACAAAGAAGATTTTGCTTAGTTTTACTCGTATGTCAATTCACTATCCTTCATTTAGCCAACTAAACTGCATGTTCTTATCAAATTTAGTATATTTCATCACCATCAGCCTACATTCATCCACTGCAGGATATAGTCCTCTCCAAGTTGTTTCCAAGATATCCTGTCCTTTGTGCATTGCTACCACGTAATCACTGCATACTGACGCATTTTGTCCACCCAGCGTGACTTTGGTATTCTTACAGGCCTAGTTCTTTCTATTGGGTACCACTCGGTTACTTCATGCGTCCAACGATGGTCAGTTGTTCGGGCGACGTGCTCAGACCACTTCCACTTCAGTATTTTTGTCTATAACATCATCAACTTTTGTTTGGGTGCGTATCCACTCATTGCATTTGCAGTCTCTCTTGTTATAACCTAGCACGCACTGGAGCTTTTGTATCAATCGTACAGAAAGAGTCCATGTTTCGCATCCATATGTTAGTACTGGTAAGCAGCGACGGCCGGTCTAGAGGTGCGCTGGTAAGCTGAATCGGAGAAATAATTCGCAATAATTTAATTATATATTCGTAAACATGACTTCCAAAAATGTTAAATATTTGAATAGATTAAATATGTAACATAAGAATACTGACAAATAGTACGAGTATTTTTATTTAAATGAAAATTCAAAAATATAAATTAAAATGCAATTTACAAAAGTATCTCTTTCAAATTGACCGGCCAAGTTTGCCAATACTACCGGAGCGATCTCCAATACGCACCGGACGGAAACGCTGATTCATATAGGGCAGACAGAGACATACTGTGAACCGTGAGACAGAGATATTTCATTTTCGCTCAACGTCTTGCTCGGCGCACCAGCGCACCTCGGGACCGGCCGCCGCTGCTGGTAAGATGCATTTGTTAAATAACTTCCATTTGGGACGTATTGGGAGATAGCTCTTGAAAATATAGATTGCTTTTATGTTTATAAATATTACAGACATACATACACACCATAAGGCTATGTTATTTTAGGTACAGAGGACATATCTTCACGTTTTATCCATGTACACAGCACTTGCCTCGTCCACATCAATACATTTTATCATTTAGGTATCATCTGTTCCTCACACTTCATACCTTTCAATCAGTCAACATTTCTGTTACCTATTTCCTTCCAGCCATTTCTCGGCTTACCCCCTCGTCACTATCCATTTATTTCAGAAATATTAAATTGTATTTCACAACTCATTTAATGAGGTCTAATGTTCTCAAGATCGCTTTTTAATTTGATTTTAATGTCCTTCTTTAACAGTCATACATTTTTTAAAACGTACTGAATACGAATTGAATGGCGTGTTGCACCAAAGGTTCACCGCATCTGGTCGAAACTTTCCGTTTTATCAAGCAGGGATAGGAACCCTCGGTATATTCTGCTGCAGTGGGGCAGAGGGGGGATAGGGTGGATGCAGGAAGGAAAACGAACAGGGGTGGAAAACCACAGGACTCAAAACAAAAAAAACTCTTGATACTGATACTTCTAATATAGAGAGTGTTTCAAAACTGTATGGATAAATATGTACAGTACCCGGCGGTAAGTAATACACATAGGGCTTAAGAAAGCGACTGTCGGCCATAATCGGCTAACTTCGGCTTTGTAAAGCGTCATCTCTGTCATTCATACACGAGTTCCGTCGCGATTTGTCAGTCGTCAAGCGACAAACACGACGCTCTACAAAATCAAAGTCAGCCGATTAGGACCGACAGTCTCTTTCTTAAGCCCGATGTGTATTACTTACCACCAGGTACTGTGCAGTGTATTTGATATGTACACTGTGAAAACCTCCGTAGTCTAGTTGGTTGGTCATACGTTTGTTTTCAATCTGGGGTGTCATGTTAGATACATACACACATACATATCATCACGCTGTGTCCCTTGCGGAATAGGCAGAAAGAACAGATCTCCAAACTGTTCTATCAAGCACACAACTTTCCCCTCCTCCAGATTCATACCTCTTATATTATTCATATTTCTCACTTCCCTTTCTTTCAAAATCTGATTAATTTGGTCCAGCCATATTTTCCTCGGTTTACCTCTTCCACGCACATCTTACACTTCAGATTCATCAAGACATTCTTTCATTACTCATTTTCACCACATATCAAACCATCTAAAGGTTCCTTTCTTCGTGTTACTTGAAACATATATTGTATACATGCTTTCATTCCTGATGTATTCATTCCGCCTTCTTTCAAACGTTGACACTCCATAAATTTTCTACATCTCCACAACATTAATCTTCAAAACAAGTTAAAATGAGACTTAATTGCATATGGTATTGGAAATACTATCGTACGTGGACAGGCAACAATACTTGCATACGTTTAACGTGAGTGTTGCCAAGGAATGTCTGCTTGCAGAAATACAACAGGAAAACCATGCTGAAACTCTTTTAAAAAAATTAGACACATTATAAAGGGTACCATGCGAACATGAAAATAAGTCATTCATTGAAAAAGTATTATAGGAGAAGACCAAGAAAACCATAGTTGGAAGTGAATGATATTTTGAAATTTTAAAAGTCAGAGAAATCGTAGAAGTTGTATGAAAATGTGTATGGATGTAGAAGATCTGCGAAAGACATGTATTGAGATAGAATCATGCACTTTGTCCTCTTTGCCTACCCCTACAGGGAAATGGCGTGTTGTGTTTTTTTTTTATAATAGGCAACCCACATATGATACACTAGGATGCTTTGACGCACCAAATTAAAATCACTATGCAATTATTTGAGTCAAGATAATAAAAATTATTTTAAAATATGACAATTTAAAACTTCAACTGATTAAGCTTCAAAATATGACAATTTAAAGCTTCAACTGATTAAGCTTCAAAAATAGGACAATTTAAAGCTTCAACTGATTAAGCTTCAAAATATGACAATTTAAAGTTTCAACTGATTAAGCTTAAAAAATATGACAATTTAAAGCTTCAACTGATTAAGCTTCAAAATATGACAATTTAAAGCTTCAACTGATTAAGCTTCAAAATATGACAATTTAAAGCTTCAGCTGATTAAACTTCAAAAAATTAACAATCGATTTATAAGTGGAAAAGTTTAAAATGCCGTGATGTAATGTATGTTATATACGAGTATGTAATATTTAAAAGTATACTAATAAAACAGAACACTCTATAATTCTTTTTCTGTCAATTTAAAAGTTAAGAGTGCAGAACAGAGGGAATAGAGAGATTGGGGGAAGTCTACGCAGTCTCCGAGCTGTTGTCAGGGATTTGTGTTCCCTTTGTTGTGCCTTCGGTGCTCCTCGAGCGCAGAGCGCAGGGATTACCTTCCCATCCTCAGAGGGGCCGGAGCGGCAACACTGATTCTACGACCTGAACTCGATACTTGCAATTCGATTCAGATGAATTATTAATAGACTCTTGAGTGACAGATTAGATGCCCGATTACCAGCGTTGTTAAAGCTACTTTGAAAAGGTAGAACTGTTTTTTATATTTAATAATTCGACAGATATGACAAGTGTTCTTTACAAATCAAAACAAAATGTAAAGGCTAAATAAGAAAAGATAAAATAATAAAAGATAAATCAACAAAAGATAAAATAATAAAAGATAAAATAATAAAAGATAAAATAATAAAAGATAAAATAATAAAAGATAAAATAATAAAATAGTACACAACACATATCACAGCGTTTCCCTGCTGGGGTAAACAGAGAGCAGAGATCACCAAACTTTTCTAACTGGATACACATATTTCACCTATTCCATATCCATAATCCTTACTCTTCATAAAACACCTCCGTGGCATAGTTGGTAAGACGTCTCTTTACCAACCTGGAAGTTGCGTTTTCAAATCTACAATAGTTTTCACTTAAGGCCACTTTAACATTCTTCTGGTGAGTAAAAGCGATTGCCACTTGGCAATAAGCCCGCCAGGTTGCACTGTTTAAAACGAGGCATTTAGGTATGTTTACATATATTGTTTATAGTTAAGACATTAACATTGTGGAGGTTTAAAGATATTGCAATTTGTTTTATCAAATACTGTTTATTCCACTTTTTGTAACGGTATAACCCTATCGGTTTCAAGGCTTTCGTCTCATCATCAGGAAAGCACAAACAAGTCTTGTTTGTTCTATCTAAATAATACGTATACTCGAACCGAACAGTATCAAAATCTACCAAGTTAATAGTCCACAACAGTATTTAAGTACCGACTGTAATGTATGGAAGTGAAACGTGGATATGGAACAAGACTGAAAATGATGTAAAAATGCGTGCACTTCGAAGAACACGTGGGGTAGAGTGATAAGGGATTAGTTTGAAATTAAGGCTGATTGATATGTTGAACAAGATGAGAATGATCACTCTGTGATAGTTTGGGCACGTGGAACGAATGAATGAAGAAAGACTAACGGAACAAATATACAGTGTAAATGTGACCAGAAAGCGTGATAGAGGAAGACCAAGAAAAATATGGTTGGATCAAGTGCACGATATTTTGAAAGAAGAAAATGTTAAAATTCAGAGAAATCGGAACTGTATGAGAAGGTGTATGAATGTAGAAAATACGGAAGATGTGTGTTACGATATGAAAGTCTGGCGCTCTTTTCCATCTGCCTACCCCGATAGGGAGATGGCTTGATGGTATGTATGAACAAATATATTTTGTACAATAAAACAAGACTTCAGATGTTTCTAACTCCTGTTAGAAATACACATATTCGTTTTTTTTATTTGTGTAATAGAAGGAAAAGGACCATAATTTATGGTATTTGAAATCATTTTTAAAAAATTATTGTCCATGACAAATTGAATCAATCAATCAAAAAAGTGGGTTTCCATTCAATCATGAAAAAAGGTCCCTTTTGACAATCAAAGTTAAAATGCGCGCCCTTTTCGCGGGAAACGAGGTGTGTGACGTTGTTTTGGCGGACTATTTGACGTTTGCTAAATTGTTAAATTCGATTTAAAAAATCCGCCGATTGGAAATTTTCTTTCTACCAAAGGGAAAATTTGCTTGATTTATCGATTCAAAGTTGAATTATTTAGTTCAGAGGATCAGAAACATATTTTTAATCAATCAAATTATTGTAACCATCTGGTCTTGTTGGTAAGACACTTGTCTTCCACTTGAGGGTTTCGGGATTATTCCCGACGGTACCCAAATAAAAAAGAGACCCAGACTGGTAAAATACTAGTCTGCTTAAGATACTCACATGCGTCGCTTACGTTTAAAATTGTTGTTTTCCTTTTTACATGCGGAAGTTTTGCCAACACGTACAGTGACGAACCTCGAGTTCCGTGACTATTACGGTGATTCTAAAAATGCCAAGTCTCGATTACTGTCACTATCTTTAATATGTCCGAATTATAAATTTGGATATGTGTAAAAAAAATAATTGATCGAATATAAAAAATCGTATTATTGCAACAATTCTGTACGTTATTTTATATCCCTTGTTTTACATTGCTTAAACAGAATTTATAATAATCCAGACGCGGTTCAATAAATTAATCAATAAGAGTTTTTAATTAATTTGTAGTAGTTATAATTAACTGTTCTAGCTGGTATTGGTCTGTTTTTCGTTCCGGAGGCTGCAAGTTCGATTCCCGCTGCAGCCCAAATTAAAAAAATAAAGTTTTCAGCTGCTTTTTACATAAAGCCTCATTAAACATCTTTCTGGTTGGTCGTGGGAAGCTGGGATATATATATTTAAAAAAGCGGTTAACATGATTCGCTCGAGCGCTGCTATAGCTGCCAGACGTGGTTTGTTTCATACTAGTGGGTTCGAATCCCGATTTAGAACGCCCTCAAAAAGAGTTTGATCTCTAAGCGGCGCTTTAGAAAATTGTTTTCGAATTGGAAAGCGATGAAAAAACAAGAAATAATGAGCTACAGGTCATGGGACCTGTGGATGAGTTTGTTGAACTGGGTTTTTAGATCACAGAGATGGGTTCCTTTGATGAAGAGGTAATATGCAAAATCTAGAGATTAGCCACCAGGAAGAGATCAGAAATAATCAGATTAGCAAAAACTCGACGTTAATTCGCTCAAACTATGCTATCTGCAAGAAGAATCTTACAATACTCTGAGACACATGGGGTAGGAGGTTGCTTGTGCTGTAGAAGGTTGGTTAACGATCATGGTGATCACAATCCTCAAAACTGATAGAGCGACTGAAAAGAGGAAGGTTCTGATACTTTTTAAATGTGTTTTTCCTTTTGTCTTCTTCTTCTCCCTGGCTCCATCTCAACTCATTGTCTGCGAAGACTGTTGGGGTCAGCTCTCCTCGTCCTCAGGTTGTATGCTCTTCTGTCCCGGACTACGTCCCCCAGGCCGTGCCTCTGCATCAGGTTATCTTTTTGCACCACCCATGAAATCTTTGGCCTTCCTCTGGTTGTTATTCAAAGAAGATCCATGAAGATTGCCTGGTTCACAATGTGATCGGGTGCTCTGCGTCCAACGTGCCCATACCATCTCAATCGCCTCTCCTCCATCTTGCTGTTGATGTATGTAACACCCAGGCTTCCACGAATGCGTGAGCTTCTTATTTTGTCTCTTAGGGACACACCAACTGACCATCTTAACATGCGCATTTCAGCAGTTTCTAGTTGCCTCGAGTAAGAGTTATACATCGGCCAGCATTCGAAGCCATAGAGGAGTGCGGGTCTGACAATCGTTTGGTATTATACTTTTCCTTTTAACTTTAATGTTTTTTCCTTTTGTGTGTAACTTAAAAACTTTGTTACCTCCTAACTGCCAATTGGCATAACATATGAAACTACTGTCTAGTTGTTTGATAGAAATTTTCACATGGTAAGAAATCCACCGATTGTACCTTTGTGCATTGAAGTGCCAAATTAATGAATTGCTGACAATCATACTGGATCATTAGGTATTGCCTATCGTATCACCACACATCCAATGATTTATTGTTTGTATAGTATTACACTTTTGTTGTATTCAGTACAATTTGGCAGAATTATTGTCATATGACAATCTCTTCCAATCAACCTGCCACATGTCCATGATGCCATAAATGAAAACCAGAATGGAATCCTTTTTTAATAAATCTGAGCTCCAACGAGGGTTCAACCCGCAGCCCCCAGGCTGGGAGACAAGCTTTTTACCAACTAGGCCACGGAAGTGATGGTTGTCTTGTATTGTTATATTATCACTTTTATTTTATACAGTACAATGGGAGGTTTATAGCCATGTGGTAATCTCTCACAGCCAGCCAGAATGATGTTAAAGAGTACCTTCTGAAAAAAAATGCCAACGAGAATTGAATCCTTAATCTATGGTTTGCAAGAGAGACATCTTACCAACTAGGCCACGGAGGTTGTTTATATTTTTAAGTTGTTTATTTTCATTAGTTATAATATTAAGTTAACCCTTCCTTCCCTGTAATGTGTAACTGGTACACATCGCTTCTAAAAACTTTAATATCTTTATAAATATAATAAATACTGGGTTCAAATTTTAGGTATTTCTTCGTTATACATTTACCCATTGAATGAAAAAATAAAATTAATAATAATTAGCACTTATCGGTCACATCAGAGATATTTTGTGAATTCGGGAATAAATTCACCAATACAATTAAACGTGTACCAGTGTGTGACGTAGGTATATTCATTCTAAAAACCGCTATGGGTGAGGAAGTGACGCTATTCACGTCTCATTCTCACTCCACTTCGGTATATGGGAACGCAAGAAATAGAATCTCAGTTCGCAGTTGTTTTTTCCTTCGAGGTATAGCATACACAGTGTTAGTGTTCCGAGTCCCGTCTCAGAAGCTCGCGGGCAACCATACGAGGTGGTCTCTGCGCCCATTTTGTGAACGTCGGCCGATGTTTTTTCATGTTTTCAGTAGTTAAATTTTTATCATTTTGACTTTGAATTTAATTAATTTAAGTGAATATTTTTATTTTTCTGATTTTAAATCGCTCATTATTCCATGTGTATTGATGTGTATTGAATATACAGCACCGGAACGTGCGATTTTTTTAGCACCGGAAGGGAAAGGTTAAAGACGAAATAAAAAAAGGTGTCTCTTCCAAAAATCCATAAAGGTGTTCAACAAGGCTTAAATGAAAACTAACCTGCAGCCCTTTTCAAAAAATCTGAGTACTGATGGGAATAGAGCCCGCAACTTTCTGAATGAAAGACTAACGTGACTACGAAGACTGGTTATCAGGAACCTGACGACAATTTTTGAAGACCACTACCAGTGGTCATCAGTTGTTTTCTAAAATACCTCAAAACAGGTCATATGTTGGCAGGAACATTTTTGCATAAATGCGGCAGTTTGAAAAAAAAATACAAATAACCTAATAAAAAAAATTATTTCTCAAATGTAATAATGAAGTATAATGAATGAGTTCTCTGACCCGGATCCTTTTTTAGGAGCCGCGACTTGTCTCTCGCTACGTCTGTCTTCCACCGCCAGTGGCTGGCGGTGGCAAGGGATAGTCTTGACTAATGTCTTGGCGGAGGTCGCGCATTCAGTGGCGGCGTAGTGAAATATTACCTTATTCGGCCAGGTTATTACGCGTATTGGGAGAGTGTAAACACAGGCAGGCTTCCAATAGGAGAGCAGGGACGTAACACTGGTACGGGGACTGATATTGTTTATCAAATCTTAAAAAGTAACGAGGAATATTGAACGGCGTGAAGCGATAGGAAACAAAGTCAACGAGGCACTAAAACATATCTACTCGAACTGGACCGTATGAAAATCTGCCAATATGATAGCCAACAAAATAGTTTAATGACTAATTTTGATGCATGGGAGTGAAACGTGGGCATGGAACAAAAATGAAAAGAAATGTGTACACTAAGGGGAAATACATGAGCTGACAATGTTTGATAGAATACGGAATGAAGGGGTTAGGGATGAGTGTGAACTTTAGGCTGATGTGTTGTGTAAGATGAAGAAGAGCACTTTAAGATGGTTTGGGCGTGTGGAATGAATGAATGTAAAAATAATTATTAAACAAATATACAGCGCAAAGTATCGTATAGAGGGGCGTATCAAAATTTGACAAGATGATAGATAGTTCACAGCAGTATTTAATTACCAACTTTGATGTATGGGAGTGAAACGTTGACTTGGAACAAGAATGAAAAGAGCCGTATACATGCTGTAGAAATGCGTGCCTTTAAGACAACACGTGGGTTTACAATGTTTGACTGACAGAATGTGGAATAAAGTGATTAGAGATAAGTGTAAACTTAAGCCTGTTGTTTGAAAGTTTGGGCACATGGAACGAATAAATGAAGAACGACTAACGCGAGTGAGTGGAAGGTGTGGTAGACAAAGATCAAGGAATGCATCGTTGAATCAAGTGAATTATATTTTGAAAATAGAAAACGTGGACAGTTTGAGTAATTATAAGAGTTGTATGAGAAGGTGTGTGAAAGTATAAGAGGGGAAAGATGCGTGTCGGAATAAGTAAGTATGATAATATATCCACTCTGCCTAGCCCGATGGGAAAATAGCGTGATGATATATATGTTGTAAATAAATAATTCGCGTGCTTTAAACAGCCGATTCACAATACTAAACCATTTATTTAAACAATTATCAAAGAATGTTGATACATTTTTTTGTATTTCCAAGGGGCAGTTTTTTTGTTTCTAAATAGCTAACACGTTCTCTAGATTTATTTTGCACTGCGGAAGTTTAGCTGGATAAAAAATAAATATTTGTTACAATTTATGTTTTTGTCCCTACCCAAAAAAGTTTTCGTGCCGTCCCTGTATAAAAAGGCACAATTTAGTCAACAATAGAACGGAAATACCTTAAGAATATCGGTTCTGCATAACATTAGATATATACATTTAGTCGTGTATAATTCTAGATATAAATATAAAAAGTGAGGATTCGGTAGCCGACAAGAGCCAACACAAATTAATACACGGTCATAATTTATTATCACGGACGCCTTTGTGTACCATCTGATCTGCAGAGGTAACGAACCTTTGATGTGCAAATTTTTCTTGAATCATGAGCTGAAAGTTAAATTTTTTTTTTTAATTAATTGTGTTGTCTTAAATTTTCGTTGTATAGAGTAAAAGCTAGTAAGATTTTTTCTTACGATTTGGCAATCTCTTACAATCAACCTGAAAGATAAAGAGGATATGAATGATTTTTTTAAAATAAAATTAGTTACAAACGGAAAAGACAGGTGTCTTACAATTTATTTTGGGTAAAACAAGTATAAGTCGATAATATAATATTTTTTTTGTAATTATAAAACTCTCAAATATAGTAAAGAGTATGTACTATAGAAACAAGTATTTTTGAGTAAATATTCAAAAATTCATTCCCGTAAAATATATTTTATAAAGGTTGCCACAAAAAAATTTACACAAATTTTAGATTATTATGAATTCAGCATTTATAAAGGTATTTCTAAGATTAAAACTTCAAATAAAAGTTCGTTCGAATCGCAAATGCTCAAACATTCTGATCCATGCACTGCTGATAACACGGAATCGAAAACAAGGATGTTTTGTTTTGGTATTTGGACGCATTCTCTTTCAATAGTTGCTTTCAATTAATTAAATCGGCAGTTTTTGACGAGTCTTCATAAAATATCTGTTGTCGTGAGGCTGAGGAGCTCTAGAAGTATTTTATGCTACCTCTATGTCCAATCCGGCAAATATCATTATTATAAACCCTCAATTGATGATGACAGTGGGTAAGTGCACCACCATCTTGCTGGAAAACAAAGTTCTTCTCATTCCTAAACTCCTCACAAATGCGTGATATGACAAATTCCTGCAGCAAGTTCAAATAAACGTTACAATGTATAAATCTGTATACATTTTTTGGGATATCCTGTATATCTAATTCGTATTTCTTACATTTTGCTTTCTTTTTTTGCAAATTTATTTATTTATTCATAACATTTACAATATATTTTATTGTTTTTTCTGTAAAATGTGAAGTTTTTTATATTTCTGTAATATGTGAATTTTTATATTCTGTAATTGTGAAATTTTATGTTAATTGGCCTAATTTGTGTTAGCTTTATAAAATCAATAAATATATTCCTAACATTTATAACCAATTTTATTATTATTTCTGTAATATGTGAAATTTTATATATTGTTTATAGTTAAGGCATTAATATTGTGGAGGTTTAAAGACATTGTAAATTGTTTTTATCAAACACTGTTTATTCCACTTTTTGTAACAGTATAACCCTACCGGATGGGTTATACCGTTACAAAAAGTGAAATAAACAGTGTTTGATAAAACAAATTACAATGTTAAATTATATATTTCTGTAACATGTGAATATTAATTTCTGTAACATATTTCTGTAATATGTGAATTTTTATGTTAATTGGCCTAATTTATATATGTTAGCTTTATAAAATCAATAATTATGTTCATAACGTTTACGACCAACTTTATTATTACTTCTGTAATATGTGAATTTTTATATTTCAACAATAGGTGATTTTTTTGTTATTAGGCTTAATTTATAGGTTATAGCTTTATTAAATCAATAAATAAATTATCTATAACCTATAATAATATATACAGAAATCGAATCAAGACCCTTTTAACACTCGATCTATCTCAATCCACTGTACCACAGGCGTACACAAGATTGACACAAATCAGCTATAATAAACAGTGGATCTGGGCGTAGATTAAGACGGGGGCTGGATGCGTCCCCAAGCAGATCGTGTTACAATTTCATTAGCAAATCATTACCCAACCCTTGGGATACCCTCGAGAGAATTGTGCCGGTGGTGCCAACAAATCTACTGACAAATCAAATAACAGGGGGATGCAAACAGAATTTATAATGTAGGCTTTATTTTTGTTTTTTTTTTACATACACATACATGTCGTTTTTCTGTTGGGGTAGAAAGGCAGAGCGCCAATTTTTCCTATCATGATATATTTTCTTCGTCTCTCCTACATTCATACACTTGTTTCTGGGTTATCTTACTCCTTAGCTTGACTTCTTTCAAAATTCAATTCACTTGTTCCAACTATATTTTTCTCGATCGTCCTCTACAACAGTGCTACTCAACTGATGGTCCGCGAACCATTGATTGTCTTTGTGGCTATAGACTGTGACCTTAGTAAGGCTTAGTATCTGCATAATGTGTTTTTTTATAATTCAATAAAAGTATATAAACAAAATCTTTCTTAACACCCACCCCATCTTTAAAATGAAATCGATCCCTAGGTGACAAATCGATCCCTAGGTGATTCTAAAACAAGCCTTATTTATGCTAGCATTGTAAATTTGCTTAGTCAGTCTTTCGTCATTTATTCATTCAATATGTCCAAACCCCCCCAATGAGATTTTTTTCGCCCTACTTAGCACATCGATTGTAAGGTCACATTTATTCTTAATAAATAGCATACATCGACACACCACTTATTCTTCGCAGTGCACATTTTGTTTGTTACTATGTTGAAATGAATAAATTAAACAATTTTGATGATAAATATTGAAAGAAGCCGAATAAATTTTGTATATATAAATGTTTGCACTTAAAATGCATCGGGGTGACAATGTGTAACAGAATGTGCAATGAAGTGATTAAGGATGAATGTGAACTTAAGACAGATTTGTTGAGAAAGATGAAGAAGAGGACTTTGAAATAGTTTGAGTATGTCAAACGAATGAATGAAGAAAGACTAACAAAACAAATATGTAGTAAAAGTATTGAATGGCGAGGTAGAAGAAAACCATAAAGTATGGTTGGACCAAGTCAATGATACATTGAAAGAAGGATACGTAGAATATCAGAGAAATTGTAGAAGTTGTATGATAAGGTGTATGGATGTAAGAGGTGAAGGATGTATTAAGGATAGGACAATTTGGCGATCTGTATTCTCTACTTACTCCGACAGAAAAAAGTGGTGTCAGGTGATGTATGTATTTAACAACATTTTGAAACTAGTGGTAGAACGTTTGGGTTCCTCGTGGAAATAGATGTGCATATATATCAGCAACAAGGATATGACAGAGCTGATTCTAACTAATCTGACCCAAATTCATAGTCTGGCCTAAATATTAAATATTAATTTCTTACCTTAAAATTTCGTATTTTGTATTCCGAGCTCTTATGTGCCATTTTTTTGTGAGGTAATTAAAAAACGTGACTCCGAATTATGACTATGAATTCAATCTATCAACGGATCTGTTTCGTTATTTTTCTCCGCTCATCTCGTCTTGGAAATAACGCGTTGTCTATTCGTCACACGAACCTCGAGCAAATGCGACGTTAATATTTCTACAATAGCTTTTTTATCAATTGATTAAATCCCTTTTATAAAAAAAAATATAACTAAGTATAAACTGATAAGATAAAATTTTCAAAAAATCTACAGCATCCATCCGATGGGGGTTCAATTCCTGTGCAACGACCTGAAAGGAATAACAGTCTGAGTTTCCCACCAGGCCTTAACGTTCTTCTGGTTGGCTGTAACAGATTGACACATGACAATAAACCAAATATTTTCCTGTATACAACAAACTCGTAATGTGATAATACAAAAAAATATAGTAATTTCTTTACGGTTTGAGACATAATACAAAAATTGCATTCAAATCTCAAAATAACATAGTTATAGTATACTTTTGTATTCTTTCAACCTAGGGGTTTAATGTCGGCCGAGTTCTTTGGTCGTCCAAAGGAAGACCAAAGAACTCTTGGATGACTTAATGCTCCAAAATCCTGCAGAGAAACGGCCTAGATGAAAGCGACACCCAGAACCGAAGAACATACAGCCTGAGAATGAGAAGAGCCGACCCCAACAGCCTACCTAGGCAATGAGTTGGGACAGTGCCAGGAAGAAGAAGAGATGCCAGGAAGAAGAAGAAGTATTTAAGATTCAATTCCAGTTGGCATTGATTTTTTTTAAATAGTTTCAGTCTGATTTTCATTTAAGGCATGTTTAACACTTTCTGTTTGGTTAGAATAGATTGCCACATGGCAAACAACTCATCAGGCTGTAATACAATAGGCTATAGCAGATTAAACATGGCGATCGTCTTGGATCCTTAATCAGATTATCATCAGAACTATGAGTTTATTCGCTATAACCGTTGATCACTAAAATGCAACAACTTGCACAAAATTATTGTATAGGATTATTTATCACATTTTTTGTTGGTTGAAAGCGACAAAAAATATGCTAAGTTCTACTATATACAACGTAAGTGTAATATACGAGTAATTCTGATATTTATTTTACCGATGCAGGCCTCAAAGTAATAATTTACAATAGTTGATGCAATGAATGAATAAAATTGAAGCTGTCAAAAAAATAAATTGTATGGATCATAGCGTCATATCTTAGAGCATTATTCCAGTAAATCAAACTATTAAGGCGTGATAAAATTAGGACGTCTATTTTGTAAATAAAAAATGGTCTTGATCCGTTTTTTTTAGCAATATCTCAATAAGGTCAACCGAGAATCCGTCCTATTGTTGTATTCAAAGGGCCGGTACAGAAACATCGGAAGTCGTATTTCATAAAAGAGATATTTTTTTCATAAAAAATCCTTAACAATACGCGGGATTTAGATTTGTTGAAACGTACGCAAGTAAAAGGAACAGGAAACATAAATATGCTTTTTTGAAACGCATAGTTATCGCTGGACTTGAGTTTTATTGTTGACGTTTTATACTGTAAATAAAAAAAAATTGACCCTCACGAAATTTTCATAAGGTGAATTACATACAAGGGTAGTAAGGAAGGAATTCCTTTCGATTGTTCATATTCTTCCGGAAACGATTTTTTTTAATATTTAGCTAAGCCTGCTTGCAAAATGTGGCATATATTATTTCCTAAGTATTTGATATCGATGATATATATTTTCTTTTCTGAGGGTTACAAGAGTAAGTTTTATCTACCTTTCTGTTATAAGCACAGGCTTCTGAAGCATCATCTGTTGCCTGGCTTGTTCACCTACAGTATTAGCAGGGAGGACCAAGGTCTGAGTGAATGTGATGAAATGCAAGTAGACTGAACGAGTGGGCATGTACGTGTTAAATAATTAGTATTAAAATAATTAGTTGTACGAATTGTTATCTAGTTATAAATTAGTATGTAGGTGTTAACTATTTATAAGGCTTCCGAAGCATCATCTGTTGCCTGACTAGTTCACTTACAGTATTAGCTGGGAGGACCAAGGTCTGAATGAATGTGATGGAATGCTAGTAGACTGAACGAGTGAACATGTACGTGTTAAATAATTAATTGTAAGAATTGGTATCTAGTTATGAGTTAGTATGTAGGTGTTAACTATTTATAAGGCTTCCGAAGCATCATCTGTTGCCTGACTAATTCACTTACAGTATTAGCTGCGAGGACCAAGGTCTGAATGAATGTGATGGAATGCAAGTAGCTTGAACGAGTGGACATGTATGTTACGTGTTAAATAATTAGTAATAAAATAATTAGTTGTAAGAATTGTTATCTAGTTATAAGTTAGTATGTAGGTGTTAACTATTTATAAGAAATTAATTATAAAGATTATTAATAATAAAAATTAAATAGTATGTTAGATATGATACAGAAATTAGATAAGTTCTAAAGTTATGAATGTGTATATTATAGCCTTTGGTGAATGTTTATATAATATTATAGATTTCTTAATAAAAAAAAATAAAATGATATATACATTTTGCGTCATAATTTGCTTTGTTACTCGTATTTACATACATATTATCACGATGTGTCCCTTGCGGGGTAAGCAAAGAGTACAGATCTCCAAACTTGTCCATCCAAGCCGACAACTTTATTCTCCTCCACATTCAAACATCTCGCCATGCACATGCACGTCTATTATTCATACTTCTCACTTTGCCTTCTTTCGAAATCTGGTCAATTTTGTCCAGCTACGTTTTCCTCAATCTATCTCTTCCACGCACACCTTGCACATCTCACTTTTATACTCACTTAGTCATTCTTTCATCGTTCATTCATCCACAATTCCAAAACTTAAACCTCCTGTCTTAATTTTCCTTTATACATCCATTTTATTCGTGTTTTCATTTTGCCTTCTATTAATCTTGTTAGTTTCTTGATGATATTCAAAACAAGTAAAAATTAGATAAAATTGCATATTATGTTTCCAGTCTTGTGTGAATGAGTCATTAATTTCTTTAACTTCAGTCATTCATTCATATGCTACCCCTCAACATATCCCAATTAATGATGTTAATATGTTGAATAGCGTAGTCGAGAGACAATGTTGTCTTCGTACCTAGTAATCAAATCTTCGTACATTCGTTATTTATATTCGTAATCTTCGTACATTAATCTTCGTACATTAATCTTCGTACATTAATCTTCCTACATTAATCTTCGTACATTAATCTTCGTACATTAATCTTCGTACATTCGTTATTAAGCTATTTTTTCATAATTCATTCTCTCTACATATCCAAACTATCTTAAAGCTCCTTTTTTCATCTTACTTAAAACATTCATTTTATTCATTCTCGCCATTCTATATCTCGTTCCATCTTTCAGTCGTCGTAGAATTCTTCAACTCTCAACTTTTCTATCATTATACTGAATTAGCAATAAAATATTGTAATATTACTATCAACAAGTAGTATATTTTGTAAATGGCTTGGTAAAACATTGTTTATTCCACTTTATATGGAATGGAATAAACAGTGATGGGCTAAACAAATTACTATGTCTTTAAACCTCCACAGTGTTAAATAACTATAAATTATATAAAAAATATACTGCACTGTTCTGAGCCACCTGTTCTCTGTATATAACGGTATAACATTACTGGTTTCAAGGTTTTCACCTCATCATCACTGGAGCAGAAACAATACTGAATTATGTTCGAACTGCTCCGGCGTCCAAGGGTAAAAAGTCGGATTCGGGATTGTGGGTGGAGGGAGACAAGAGGCAACTTCAGCAAGCAGTGGTTAGATTTAAGGAATGTATATATTTACCAGATGTTCATCCCAATGCACTGACTTAGATATTTCTAGGGCCTCTAATATGTTCAAATTATTATTACCGTTACTACTGATGTGTAAGAATTTGACATCGTCGATAGAAAATATGTGGTAATTTGTTTTATCAAAAACTATTTATTCCACTTTTTGTAACGGTAAAACCGTACAGATTTCAAGGCTTTCACCTGATTATCAAGGGAGCACAAACCTTCTTGTTTGTGCTCCCCTGATGATGAGGTGAGAGCCTTGAAACCGGTAGGGTTATACCGTTACAAAAAGTGGAATAAGCAGTGTTTGATAAAACAAATTACAATGTCTTTAAACCTCCACAATGTTAATGCCTTAACTATAAACAATATAGAAAATGTATGATTCTATAAGTGACAATGATTAAGCATTTTAAAATAACTTAGAGAATTCGTTAAGGCGGATTTGTGTTCACGTAGTCTCTTTTCATATAATCTTCCTGTCTTGAAAACCTTGAAACCGGTAGGGTTATACTGTTATATAATGTGGAATAAATAATATTAAAACTAAATTTAACAAATTACAATGAATTTATGATGAACCTTCACAGTTTGAATGCATTAATTACAAATAATTAAAGTATCATACTTAATATCCCCGTTTCATTATTCAATATCTCTTATTTAATTATTCTTCAAATGCGCTTGATTTCGGTCAGTAAACGGTGCCGAAAATATAATTTAGGTAAGTGCTAAAATTGTTTCAACTCTTTCCTCGTAAATTATTCTCAGTTAAGGGTTCGAACCTGGGATTAATATTTCAACACGCTATACCTCAACATCAATCAATTCATAGTTATTTTATAAGGGAATATAAAGAAACAGTGCGCGTGCGCGGAGTCACGTGATCATTTGGCGGGAAACACAACAGACTTTTGTTCGATTTTCAAAATACAGGCTTTTAATCTGATTGAATGATATATCACTACTTCTTAAACTATATCCGCTTTTGAAATACATATTTAAAGATGCATTATGTGTTAAGATAGACTGGATATCAAAATTTAAATGGATTTAACATAAAAAAATATCAAATTCACAATTATGATTCTTCTTTATCTTCACCGCGTGTTAAATGCTGAGCGTTGTGGCCTCCTGCTACATCTGGAAGTTGGTTCACAACCTTTTTTACATATTTTTAGTTGGTTGGAACCGATTGTCACTTGGCAAAAATATAACATTGTATGGTACTGTATATGGTATATGCGTCTTACCAATCATGGATTAGCGCTACGCTCAAACAGAGATTGTCTATTGGCCTTTCCAGTTCACTGCTCCTTTTTTTTACGTCGTCCTTTACTGTCGATGCAGTGAGACTCTGGAATCAGTTACAAACAAATATAAGACTCACTCCATCCTTGGCATGCTTTAAAAAGCGACTAAAAAAACTCTTAATTTATAGTCAGTAAAATAACGTGTTTCATTCCTGATTTTTCTTTTCCTTTCCTCTCCACCATCCCTTTCTTTTCCTTTTGATTGATGATATCTCACTTTATATGAAAAAGAATGTTTAAGTGATTGTCCGTCTTTGTGGGGTTCGTGGGCATATGCTCACGTATGTGTTTATGGATTTCGTGGGGATGGATAGTCATTTGAATGATTTATGCGACCACTTAACTAGCTTCATTTACTTTTGTCTGGTTGGAAGATATTGCCGCCTGGCAATAAGCCCGCCAGTTTGTATTTGCAATAGTTAAATAAATAAATTAAAATAAATAACGATCGGGAAATACAAGCAGAATACTGGTTGTCTCCAATCTGATTTTTTACTGCCAGTAACTGATCTTTTAAATAAAATTGAACATGATTCTTGGATTGGGATATAACTGGTGTATATGAAATCAGGGCTTTAGGTATAAACCAATCCAACAATCTAACCCTTTGAAACCATGGTTTAATATAATAAGAATGAATAAGATGGAAGTGTCTGTCGTGTTTAGTTTTCGGACAGGCCACTACGTGATAGCTAGACCCCTTAACAGAATGGGTGATGTGGAGAATCTCGGCTGCGAGTGTGGGCTAAATGATAAAACTATACACCATATATTTTTCGGTTGTCCTTTTCGAGACAGATTTGATTTACTAAAAACCATATCTTTACCGCGTTCGATGAATGTCGCGTTTCTTCTTTCTTCGAGCAATTTTTCCATTTATAGATCGGTTTCTAAATTTTTGTAATTTAATCATTTGAAACTTAAAATTATCTAGAATTGTCATTTTTTAAAATTGAATTTATTATATTGACTCATATAATTGCATAATGACTTTAATTTGGTGGCGCAAATCATCCTTGTTTGGGTGGATTGCCTATTTAAAAAAAAAAGACTCAACCTAGATTTTTTTTGGCTTATTTGAAATATCGAATACCTATAATATATCCCAGGTAAATGAATATTTTGAAAGAAAAATTCCTGTCTGATCTTCACTTAAGGCTCGTTTAGCACATTTAATTGATTGAAGCAGATTACTTGATTGAAGCAGATTAATTGATTGAAGCAGATTTCAATATAGCTATAAAACAGTTAGGTTTTATTGTGTACAATGAAATTAATTAGATTAATTGATTGAAGCAGATTACAATATAGCTATAAAGCAGTTAGGTTTTACTGTGTACAACGAAATGAATTAGATTAATTGATTGAAGCAGATTACAATATAGCTATAAAGCAGTTAGGTTTTACTGTGTACAACGAAAATGTAACACAATACGTGAGTTACTGTTACCTCTAGCATGTGCAGTAATGTTACTAATACGTACGACAATTTGTATGGATCTTAAGCCCGGAGGCTGGTTTACCACAGCCAAAGTATATATCGTTTCTCTATTTATTATAAGTATGCTCACTTCAAAGCAATTTCTTCCAATCAACCAGTTTATATTTTATAATTACTATTCGAATCAATTAACGTGTTTTAAACTTAAGTAAAATAAATCAGTAATTTCGAGCAAAATATGGATAGAGGTTGTATGAGGTTAAAATTGAGGACAATTTAAAAAAAAATATTTATTTTTTGTTTATTCTTAAATATCGATAAGGATGAGCATAAATACATCTGAATGAACCAGAAAGATAGGTAGAAATAATGGTGTGTAATGCGTTCGTATACAAAAGTCTCTGCCGTCAAAGGCAAGCTGAGTGAAGCGAAAAGATGATGAGAAGAGAGAATGATGTGTGATGCGTTGGTATACAAAAATCTCTGCCGTCAAAGTCAAGCTGAGTGAACCGAAAAGATGATGAGAAGAGAGAATTATGTGTGATGCGTTGGTATACAAAAGTTTCTGCCGTCAAAGGCAAGCTGAGTGAACCGAAAAAGGAGATGTGTAGAAAGAATGATATGTGATGCGTTGATATACAAAAGTCTCTGCCGTCAAAAGCGAACTGAGTGAACCGAAAAATATGATGTGTACTCGTAGAAACAATGATATGTGATGCGCTGGTATACAAAGGTCTCTGCCGTCATCAGATCAGAGGTACAGTCCATTCTCGAAAAGAAAATTTAATTTTTCATACAGATGTTGATGACAGTTTAGATTTCTCAACATTCCAAAGAAGTTATCTCCTGATCACATTTTTCAACTTGCCCAAATCACCAATGCTGACATGTTGAGGAGTATTATACTTATGAATGAATGTTGAGAATCTCTGCATTGCAGAAAAATCTGTTTTGATTATAAATTAATTTCCCATATTTACTAAGGTATCCGGTTGCTTTAATCTTCAACGACTCTCGCTGGTTTGTCTCTGGTGACTGGCCACAGACAATACGAGTACGTATGTTCCCTTGAGGGCTAATCTTCGCTTGAGTCACGTGGCGGTCGCGTGTCATCTCTGCGTGCCTCATTCAGGGAGCAGAAATGAGAGAAAGGAGAACGTTGCAAATCATTTTGCATTGAAAGGCTCTTTCAGTAATGAAGTTCTGGTGTCAAGTTATGTTTAAAGTTAGTGTAAGAATTATAGTATAGTACTTAGAATAACTAAATAAATATATTGTTTATAGTTAAGGCATTAATGTTGTGGAGGTTTAAAGACATTGTAATTTGTTTTATCAAACACTGTTTATTCCACTTTGTGTAACTGTATAACCCTACCGGTTTCAAGGTTTTCACCTCGTCATCAAGGGAGCACAAACAAGACTAAATTCAGTTCGACATATACACTTCTAACGGTAAACATTCGGGTTAGGGATTGTGGGTGGAAGGAGATAAGAGACAACTTCAGCGAGCATCGGGGTGAACATCTGGCCAACACATATATTCTCAGGATCTCACCGCTGCTCGCTGAAGTTGTCTCCTGCCTCCCTATACCCACAATTCCCAACCCGAATGTTTACCGTTAGAAGTGTGTATGTCGGTACCAGTTCGAACAGAATTCTGTCTTGTGTATGCTCCGCTGGTGATGAGGTGAAAGCCTTGAAATCGGTAGGGTTATACCGTTACATGAAGAGGAATTAACAGTGTTTAACAAAACAAATTACAATAAATAAATAAATATGGTTGTATCTATAGCACCATCCATCCATGGACAGAAAGGCGAACTAACGCCTCAATTCTCGAAGAACTGATAATCACCGGTTTCGGACTATGCGGACGTCTGTTATTTGGATATTACGGAGAAACAGCTTGACAAATTACAGCGTCGTCAAAATGTTCGTCTAAGACTTATTTTTAACCTGATAAAGTACGATTATGTCACTTCATACCAGAAAGCACTGAAAGGGTTGCACGTGAGAAAAGACTCCAAACTCACATACTATCTCTATTGTATAACATCCCTAACTGTCCCGCCGCCTTCTCTTAACGCGCTGAAAATGTTTTGCGTCTTTCCGATCATGGACTAACGTTGCGCTCAAACAAATATAGTTTATTGACCTTCCCAATTCACCGCTCTTCTTTATTCACGTCGTCCTGTACTGTCTATGCAGTGAGGTTCTGGAACCAGTTACAAACCTATGTTAGACTCATTTCGTCTGTGGCTTGCTTTAAGAAACGACTGAAAAATTCATAATTTCTAGTCAGTAATATAACGTGTTTCATTTCTGATTTTTCTTTCCTCTCCACCATCCCTTCCTTTTCCTTTGATTAATTATATCTCATTTAATATGAAAAGGAATGGATGGTGATTCGTCTTTGTGGGGCTTATGGGCATATGGTCACGTATATGTTAATGGATTTCGTGGGGACGGATATTCATTTGAATGTTTATTGCGATCATGTAACTTGCTTTACTTACTTTTGTCTACTTGGTTGGAAGAGATTACCGCCTGGCAATAAGCCCGTCAGATTATATTTACAACAAGTGTTAAATAACTAAATAAATTAATGTTAAATAACTAACATACTTGACCATAAGTCCGCCAGGTTGAGTTAGGTTAGAGGTTAGGTTAGGTTAGGTTGGAAAAATTGCCGCCTGGCAATAAGCGCGCCAGATTTTATTTGCAATGAAAGTGTTAAATAAACAAATTGGAAGATAATGCCTCTTGACAATAAGCCCGCTAGTTGGGTTAGGTTAGGTTAGGTTATAGGTTAGGTTAGGTTGGAAGAGATTACCGCCTGGCAATAAGCGTGCCAGATTTTATTTACAATGAAAGTGTTAAATAAATAAACAAATTGGAAGATATTGCCTCTTGACAATATGCCCGCTAGGTTGGGTTAGGTTAGGCTAGGCTATAGGTTAGGTTATAGGTTAGGTTAGGTTGAAAGAGATTACCGCCTGGCAATAAACGCGCCAGATTTTATTTACAATGAAAGTGTTAAATAAATAAATAGATTAGAAGATGTCCTGTATACAACGAAAGTGTAATACAATACAATACAATACAAAGTAAACATGATGAAGGAAAGGAACTGTATTCTTACATATTCATTCATTCAAGTGTAACGCTTTCAACTATTACTTTTGTTATTCTTACATATTTCCTAATAATGTAAAAAAGACAAACCCAACAGGTTGTACTACAATATATACAACAAAAGTGTTATTATACGATAAAACAATACAAGAAGTAGAAATGATATTGAAAGAAATGAATTTAAAAAGTCGCATGAGTAGTATGGACGTAGAAGAGGCGAAAGATGTGTGTCACGATAGAAAATTCTGACACTATATTCTCTCTGCCTACTTCGACGGTGAAACTGTGTGATGGTAATGTATATTGTTCGAGTTTTTTAGGAACACAGTTGATTGATCATTGACCAACACGTTTGGTCCAAATTCTTCGTTCGTACCATCAATAACTCAAATCTGACACATCAAAACAGTCCAGACCACAAAGAGACTTGGGTCATTTATAAATCTATACTGCAACGTCATGGTGATCAGCAGATATACAAGTTACAGGTGTAGATCATTTCTGTATCGAGCTTAATCATTGAACCATTGTATAGCTCAAGAGAGCAAGAGTTAGAATAAACATTTCTTTAGCTTAATTCCTAATTGGCTACATCTTTTTTTTTTATTTACATCTCAGCTACTGAATTTTTGAAGTACTTCGACGTTATGAGTTAGAATTAAAGTAACTTTTTTTTTTGGTTTTCAATAGACACGTATTTCTTAGTAACTTCTATTGATGATTCAACTAAAAGTAATTTTGATTTTTATAATTCCTATAGCAATTCATTAATGATGTCAAAAAAAACAATAGCCTTAACACTGTGGAAATTCATGTTTATTCAAATATAATTAAAAATTGAAAAAATATTTAATCTATTTAAAAAAATATATAGCTACACCTATTTCTATTGTCTGGAAAAACAAGTATATGACCATTCAAAGCAAGGTAAGGATATAAAAGACCTGTGCCCGCCCCATAATGACATACAGCATAGAGTCCAGAGCCGACACTGTCAGAATCAAAAATCTCCTTCGAACCAGCGAAATGAAGATACTCAGGAGTATCGCTAGCAAAACCCTTCGTGATAGAGTACGAAGCACAGAAATCCGCAGGATGTGCGAAGTTGAAGATATTGTCAGATGGGGACGATAGAGACGAAGGTTCTGACAAGAGCTGTAAGAATGGCCAGGGACAATATCCCCCAAGCAAGCAGACCTCCAGGACGACCTCCTAAAATATGAAAAGACAGCTGCCAGTCGACGTCACAAGAGGGAAACGATGATGCAGGACCATATAACAGGCCAACAGGTCTAAAAGAAGAGGAGGAAGAAGAAAAATATGTGTAACCCAACTAAAGGGTCTTTCAAATTGAGCGGTTTTTTTAATTCTATTTTTTTAATTCTAGAATAAAACATACAATTTGCTTCGATTTCAAAAAAACTTTTTATTGTTCATTGAAGTATGTATGTATGACTTTATATTGGTCATTGAAGTATGTATGTATGACATTTAAACACAAAATACAATATCCGCCAAATATCCACCTTTTGCAGCTCCACAGATGTCCACCCTTTTGTCAAAAAATTTTATGAAATTTTGGCATAATTGCGATTCTAACTCACCAATAATGCGAATAATTTCGTCTTTCAGCTAAAAAATTGATCGGGGTCATTCTTGGTCTAGACCTGGTTTTTCACGTAACCCCAGAGAAAATAGTCCAACGGTGTCAGATCACATCATCTTGGTGGTCAATTAACATCACCGTTTCCGTAGATTACAATACATAAAATAATTCAACAAGTTGTACGCGTTGTTGCATTATATATGACTTCATTTTTATAAATGTCATACATTACACATATTAAATGTCACAATATCCAGTCAAGTTCACGACGCCATCTGTGTTTTATCCAAGAATTAAAAAAAACCGCTCAATTTGAAAGACCCTTTAGTTTCAAATCATGTGTGACTTATCTTCAGGGTTACTCTGTACTGATTGGTTAAGTCGGTGTACCTTTAAAGGCGAGTCGTTTGTGACTAGAAACTATTTGGGTTAAATATATATTTCCAAATAGATTAAACAGTTTTTCAATTTTTTATTAAATTGGTCTTCGTGATGCACCATGTTGTGTTTGTGTTGCTACTTCTTTCGAGTCTTGTTTACTTGTCGTGATTAACGCGATCGTCTCTTCCTTTTATCATCTACCATATAGATACAGATCTTTTTACAGTCATCATTTTAATTTGTAGTAATGTCATTATCAGTTTTAATACATAGTAATACGTCTTTAATACGTTTTAACGTACGTCTTCACATATATTTTAATACGTCTTTACAAATTATAGATAGAAAAAACATACATTTTAAGGATATTTTTTAACAAAACAACGAGATCAATCCGTAATGATTTTCATTAAATTCTATATTATTACAAACATGTCCAAATCAGACATATTTCTATTGTAATAATGTAGAATTTAATTAAACAAAATTCAGAACAGATAATACGAGTATATCTTGTTGACAGAAAACTATATATAAACTATAACCAATCAAATTTATTTATTTTGCATAGCAACAATAAAATGTGAGTATTTCGTCCACCCAGCGTGCTTTTGGTGTTCTTACAGGACAAGTTCTGCATATTGGGTACCACTGGATTACTTCATACGTCTAACGATAGTCCGTTGTTCGGGTAACGTGCCCGGCCCACATCCACTTCAGTCTTTTTACGACCTCTATAACATCGTTAACTTTTATTTGGGCGCGTATCCACTCATTCGTTGCGTTTACGGTCTCTTCTGTTATAACCTAGCATGCACATCTCCATGCTGCGTTGTGTTGTCTAGAGCTTTTGTCTCATTCCCACAGAAAGAGTCCATGTTTCGCATCCATATGTTAGTACTGGTAAGATGCATTGGTTAAATACCTTCCGTTTGATACAGGTTGGGAGATTGCTCTTAAAAATGTAGTTCAGTCGTCCAAAGTAACTCCAAGCTAGTTTTGCTCTTCTATTTATTTCATTCTGGGACTTTGTTATTATTATTACCGGTTTTTTTTGTATCTCCATGTTAGTTTAAGAAAAAGTTTTATACAATATATTTGTCAATAATTTAAAGTATTTACTATATGTGCATTTGTATATAAAAGACACTGCTGTGTCCTAAATTAAATCAAATAAATAAACAGTCCAGAATATCTGTCACGTTGTGGAGGACAGTTCAATACTTATTCCTGGAAGAACAATAGGAGATTCATCAGGCAACTGCTAAGGCTGTAACATGGGGGGAAAACTTGAACATCCGACTGTGAGAGAGGAACCATTCAAGATAATAAATATTTTATCAACGTCTGTGGCCTGCCTGTCTAAATTCTAATATTTTATCGATCCATAACGATCATGAATTCGTATTGCCACCAACATTCTACAATACAATCGTTCCTTATGATTCAACATATTTTTTACCGGTTTCAAGAACACCATAGTCATGCTTGCGTTCTTCGTCAAAATTTTTGAGATTTGTAAATATTAATCAGACACCTATTTTATAAGGTCCACTTTTCTATAGCACTTGAATCGTCTCTGTATACAATTGCTGCGAAGATATGATAAGTTGTGTAAAGGATTAAAGACATTATACTGATTTATTTAAATAATATCGTGCAGTGAATATGAATGAAATGTACTCGGTTTTGACCTATACGATTTTCTAATATGCGATATATTATGCGACTATTAGATCATACACTTAAAAATAACATATTTCGAGAATATATATGACCAAAGTTATAGGTATCATTATTTCTAATAATTTTGTATAGTACGACCGTGTGGCTTTGTTAAACACCTGTCTTCTAACCCATTTTTCAGCCCGTAGGTTTGATTCCCGTTAGTACCCGTTTTTTTTTAAAGTTTTCTGTGAAGATTTTAATCTTTCCGGTAAGTTGTAAGCTGTACTGTGTAAAACAAGATTTTTCGAATTTAACTTTATGAAAAAAATAATATACATAATATTTCAGTTGTTATGATAATTGGTTA
The DNA here is from genome assembly GCA_949825065.1 of Odontocerum albicorne. Taxonomy (NCBI): domain Eukaryota; kingdom Metazoa; phylum Arthropoda; class Insecta; order Trichoptera; family Odontoceridae; genus Odontocerum; species Odontocerum albicorne. The sequence continues at coordinate 9,999,323 of OX463865.1, forward strand.
TGTTTTATAACTACCATATGTGCATAGCCACGCAGCAACACACTAGACTTCCGTGCGGAAGGTCACTGGTTCAAATTCCGCGTTGTGCTACAGCCCTCGAACGATACAGGCATATTTTCCGCCTAATATTCGGGGTTATAAGGATACCTATAGCTTCGGTCATATCCATTCTTTAAAAAAGGGGGGGAAGACTAGTGAGTTTGCTGGTGTGCAACAGTCCACTCACTTAAAGATGAGGAATAAAAATAAGAAAGAAACGAAAACTCCACGGCACAGCTTTGCTATCTAACTGAACTGACGTTGGCAAGTGCGAGGGGATGACAGCAACGACGAAAATAACTACTAAAAGGAAACTTTTGAATCATAATAATAATAAAAGTTAATTTATATAGCGCCGTTTAGAGAGTAGACTCTCATTAAGAGCGCTTGAACTCGGGATTCGAACCCACTATTATTGACAGATTAAAAATAACAAAACAAATTAAGAACAAGAATAGAAAGATAGTGTCTGCGGCCTTCACATTGGGTACTTGTTAAGATAAAAATATTTGATGACAAAACCGTATAAAACTTAACAAGCGAAACCTATGTACATCTTTCGATATATGATACTAACACATTCGACTTTAGGTGTGTGTAGTGTTTATATACAATATAATCATAAATTTTGATAAGAGTTCCTAAAAAGAAGTCTTCAAGTACTTCCTGAAGCTGCACACTTCACCCATATCTCTAACGCTAAGATGTACACTATTCCTTGGCATAGGACCAGCATAGGCAAAAAGCCTTGTCATAATACCACGCCCCATTAGATCGATTTAATCAAGCAATATGTGATCGGCATCAAAGCTCTTCTCCTCTCCGAAGTAACTTTTCTCAGATATACAATGGAGACATCCCATTAAGGGACTTGAATATTAACAATTTCTAAAGAAATTTCCATTCAATATTGCATCGGTTCGTCTTTAGACCGTTGACTTATCCAGTCTTTTGTTACTTTCGAAGCTTTTTGTGAGAGTATTTTTATTTTAGACCATTTTTCTCTTCTTGTACATGTAGACTTTTTTATCCTGATCCCTTGACATATCGTAATAAACTAGATTCGCGTTATGTTCCTGTCCCGTGTTTAAACGTGATCGAAACCTTTTCCAAAAATGTATATATTACTGGCATTGAGCAATTAAACGTGATCGAAACCTCTTCCAAAAATGTATATATTACTAGCATTGAGCAATGAAACGTGATCGAAACCTCTTTAAAAAATGTATATATTACTGGCATTGAGCAATTAAATGTGATCGAAACCTCTTCCAAAAATGTATATATTACTGGCATTGAGCAATTCAACGTGATCGAAACCTCTTCCAAAAATGTATATATAGTATTACTGGCATTGAGCAATTAAACGTGATCGAAACCTCTTCCAAAAATGTATACATTACTAGCATTGAGCAATTAAACGTGATCGAAACCTCTTCCAAAAATGTATACATTACTGGCATTGAGCAATTAAACGTGATCGAAACCTCTTCTAAAAATGTATATATTACTGGCATTGAGCAATTAAACGTGATCGAAACTTCTTCCAAAAATGTATATATTACTGGCATTGAGCAATTAAACGTGATCGAAACCTCTTTAAAAAATGTATATATTACTGGCATTGAGCAATTAAACGTGATCGAAACCTCTTCCAAAAATGTATATATAGTATTACTGGCATTGAGCAATTAAACGTGATCGAAACCTCTTCCAAAAATGTATACATTACTGGCATTGAGCAATTAAACGTGATCGAAACCTCTTCCAAAAATGTATACATTACTGGCATTGAGCAATTAAACGTGATCGAAACCTCTTCTAAAAATGTATATATTACTGGCATTGAGCAATTAAACGTGATCGAAACTTCTTCCAAAAATGTATATATTACTGGCATTGAGCAATTAAACGTGATCGAAACCTCTTTAAAAAATGTATATATTACTGGCATTGAGCAATTAAACGTGATCGAAACCTCTTCCAAAAATGTATACATTACTGGCATTGAGCAATTAAACGTGATCGAAACCTCTTCCAAAAATGTATACATTACTGGCATTGAGCAATTAAACGTGATCGAAACCTCTTCCAAAAATGTATATATAGTATTACTGGCATTGAGCAATTAAACGTGATCGAAACCTCTTCTAAAAATGTATATATTACTGGCATTGAGCAATTAAACGTGATCGAAACCTCTTCCAAAAATGTATATATTACTGGCATTGAGCAATTAAACGTGATCGAAACCTCTTCCAAAAATGTATACATTACTGGTATTGAGCAATTAAACGTGATCGAAACCTCTTCTAAAAATGTATATATTACTGGCATTGAGCAATTAAACGTGATCGAAACCTCTTCCAAAAATGTATATATGGCATTGAGCAATTAAACGTGATCGAAACCTCTTACAAAAATGTATATATTACTGGCATTGATCAATTTTATTAACAATTCACCTTTATGCAATAGCCTTTTGATTTGTGATTTCTTACACGGACAGTACTGTAGATAATGCTACTATGCATGAATTGATTTATGATGGAGATTCTGACGTCGCGCCATCAATGTATAGTACAGTGAATGTTGAAGATATTGACACATGAATCTGGAGACCAACTACAGTCTCTAGGTCCAAATAGAATAGGAAATTGATAAGATCCTGCAAACAGGTACAGTGGTACCTCGGGTTACGAACTTAATTCGTTCTTTAATTTTGTTCGCGAACCGAAACGTTCGCAAACCGAAATTCATTTTCTTGGGAGCCATAATGAGGGTTAATTTAATGCAAAATATATTTTATATGTAACGTATATTATACCATATATATAAAAAGCAAAAAAAAATGTATTAAGAACAACGAACGCAACGACAAATAATGTTCACAACTCGCACACCTGAGAACAACTAATGCGTAATTGCGTAATGCGCCGATACAACTAATTCGTGAGCCGAGGCATTGTACGCAGGTCGAGTCAAAATTTGTTCGGAAATTGTGTTCATAAGCCGATTTGGCCGATTTGTTCGTGACTAGAGGCGTTCGTGACCCGAGGTTTGACTGTATTTTTTAGATTTGCCTAAATATATGTTTTTTATTTTTATAAATTTATTTATTTATTTATTTTCTCAATATAGGCTAAGCCCAATTACATTGAAAAATACAAAGAATTTTAATATTAAAAAAATATATAAAATAACAAAATTATATATACATACATACACATACATATATTCAAAGACACTTAAATACCTTAATGAGTGCTTTCTAACGCGCTCAATCCTAGAAGAAAATTTTCTTTTCCTTTTGGTAATGTGATATGAAATATGACAATATCCGAAGCAGTCCCGTTCAAAAGAGTTAAGGCCCTTCCATCAGGCATAGCGGCAGGAAGACCCGTTCTTGCGTATGTTATTGAGAACAGTTCTTGCCAGCGCAGTCTAGTGTAATTGTTAGGAACATTTAACGCTAATCTTTGTAGTAATGCTGGACAGCTCACGACTCCTCGAACGAGTCTGACAACGTACACCAGGAGACGCAAATTTCTTCTTACGCTCAAGGAGTTATACCCGAGCATGCCCAGCAGAAACTGAGTAGGATAAAGTCATATGGTACACCAAACTCACTCATATAGAGATATCGTAGATATTTTTTTTGTACCTTTTCCACCATGAGTGAGTTCTGCGCTCATGTATTGATGTTGATTGCCCAACATACAATGTTGACATGTTTTCCATCAACTGATAAAAAAGAAAAATCCTGCAGAACTTGCGAGGTACGTGCTAAGCACAAAATGAGAAATACCCGGTACATATCTAGAAAGTGTGAAAAAACAGCTTTTTGCATAAAGAAGAATATTGGCATAACTATCATAAAAAACTATATTATTCAAGTATTTTAAATAAATATACAAGTATATTCTTTATAGTTAAATCATTAACATTGTGGAGGTTTACCGACATTGTAATTTGTTTCAATAAACACTGTTTATTCTACTTTTTATAACGGTATAACCCTACCGGTTTCAAAGCTTTCACCTCATCATCAGGGGAGTCGGTAGGGTTATACCATTATAAAAAGTGGAATAAACAGTGTATGACAAAAACATATTACAATAAATACACAAAGTTTCGTTGGAACAGTATTAATTTTTATTTAAATAAATCAATTTTAGTAGACCCTTCACAAATTTAAGATTTCCTCAAAAACCTGCCGGGCACTGGGAAAGGTTGTTTTGATTTTGATCGAGTCTTTAAGTGTTAAGTTCGTCATAGATACATTTAAGAATAACACGTACGACTAATAACACGTAGGGAGAATGTACCAAGAGTAAAATATGACAGCTGACTCGGAAGTGAACATATTTAGTTTAACGCTGTCAGGGTTTAGGAGAATGGGGGCTGAATTGACAAAAAAAGTAGTGTTTTTCCCCTACACCTAAATAATTATAGCATTTTCTATTCAACACTACTCATTTTTCACTAATATGTTAACATAACTAATCTGATAATTATCAGTGTTCCACTGAACACCAATTATAATTGGGTCTTTAATAGTGAGTATTATTTTAAAATGTTTTGTGTGTATTCAATAAATAATTTGAATCAATACCACAACACGTGTAGAGGCGATAATACTCACACACGTCTAGCCCCTGTGAGTATTGATACCAGAAGAACTCATTTACAAGACCCTTTGTTATTTTATTTTCGGGTACCATTGGGAATCGAACCCAAAACCCCCGGTTCTTGTTTACACTAAGCCATAGAGATCGTGAGAGGGAAAGATAAGTGTAGATTCGAAAGAAGAAATTAGATATCTTTATGATATTCTGATTGGTTATTTATTGAGTTCCATACCGTGCGAATTGAGGTTTGATCTTCAATATCGGTAGCACAATGGCTAGGAGGGCGTGAATACCGAGCGGGCGTTTCGTGCCCGAAGTCGAGCCTGCCCCCGCTAGATTTATATCTACGGGCCACCGTATTGTATAACACTCGCACGGCTAACGAGAGCTTCGCGTTCGAGATCCCGCTGCGCAACTGTGTCACGATGGTACAATTTGAATATTGTGTGGTGACCATGTGGAGGAAATAGTATAACCAAGGATATCATTTATTTATTAAGGAGGCTCCAGTAAGTGTTGAGGCCTTCATAAGACTTCTTAAAACTTTGTATCCCGATTTCAAACCATTTCAGAGTGTTTATCTTCAGCTTTCTCAACACATCAGACTTAAGTTCACATTCATCCCTTATTATATATTCATAACGTATTCTATAATATATTGTCACCTCCAGCGGCGGCCGGTCCCGAGGTGCGCTGGCGCGCTGAACCGGAGAAACAATTCGCAATATAGAGAAATAGTCTCACGATTTAATATATGTCTCTTTCTGCCCTACATGAATCTGCGTTTCCGTCCGGTGCATGTTCGAAGTATAAATTGGCAAACTTGGCCGGTCAATTTGAATGGAATATTTTTATAAATTTTACTTTAAATTTATTTTGAATTTTCACTTACATAAAAATAATCGTATTATTTGTCAGTATTGTTACTATATATATCGTATATTTAATCTATACAAATAGTTAACATTTTTGGAAATCAGGTTTGTGAATATATAATTTAATTATTGCGAATTTTTTCTCCGCGCACCAACGCACCCCGAGACCAGCAGCCGCTGGTCACCTCATATAATCTTCTCTGTGCTTGCATTTCTATAGCATTTATTCGATTATATGTATGTATGACGACCTCCTTGGCTTAATTGATAAGACGCCTATCTCCCAGCCCGGAAGTTTGTGCGTTCGAATCCCGCTGGAACCCAGATATTTTAAAAATGATTCCAGTCTGCTTTCACTTTAGGCCTCTTAAACATCCATCTGGCTGGTTGGAAGAGATTGCCGCATGGCAATAAGCCCGCCAGGTTGTACTCTATACAGCGAAAGTGTAATACCATACAATATGTGTGCTATTTTTACACCGGTGAACCAATTATTGTATTGACTGCTTATTTACAGTCATTTTTATTTTATTTTTAATTTACGTGTACAAAAGTGTAGTCTGAAAAACATCTGATGTCCTTACAGCCGGGCTCGCCCTCTATTGGCGAGGGTGTATCTTGACTATAAGGATGTTATGAGATGAGCCCAGACTTGCTGAAAGCTTCTCTCTTAAATGTATATTCTTCATGAATATTTGAAATATATAATATAAGCAATTTCTGAATATATGTACATCTTCTTCTTCGTCCCAGTGTCATGTCAGGTATTCTCAACGTTGAATATCACCTGAGAGTAGATATCTTTGTACCCTGCAGCCCGAAAAAGATCTCCAACGACCCTTATGCCAGTCCAATCACGTATATTGCGGAGCCAGGAGATGTGCCTCCTGCCAACACCTCTTCGGCCTTCTATTTTGCCTTGGGTGATCAGGTGCAGTAATTTGTACTTTGCTCCTCTAAGTACATGACCCAAGTATACCTATATATGTACGAGGGTCATCCAGAAAGTAATGTTACAACATTTATGTAGGATCGAAAAATGCTTGTATTTAATTGAAATTCACAGGATACTTCAAAAATATACTAAACTATTTTTCAACGTAATCGCCGTCGAGATCGAGTCATTTCTGTACTCGGGGCGCCAGCTTTTGTATGCCAGTGTCATAGACCTCCGCCGCCAGCTCTTTCAGCCACTTCTTCACAGCTTCCTCGACCTTCTGATCGTTGGAAAATTGTTGGGGTGTAGTGACATACCCCCGTCTCATCCCCCGTCACGATAGAGTTTAGAAAAGCTTCTCCTTCCTGTGCAAAACGATCCAAAAATTCACGCGTGGCGGTCACGCAATTTTGACGGTGCTCCGGTGTGAGCATTCTGGGCACCCATCTCGCACACAACTTCTTGTAACCAAGTTTTTTCCGACACAATATTACCAAGGAGACTTTAAGAAATGTCAGGAAATTCTTCGTGAAGGTCGTCAAGTGTCCCACGGCGGTCATATCGAACTTGTTCTTCAATTTTTTACACAAATTCATCAGAAATCACTGCCTTGCCTCGTCGTATCAGTACGGCCTTCTCTGAACAACCTAACCCACTTCGTGACATGTTGTCGACTCATCACAAACATTACCATAAACTCTCATGAGCTTCCAATGGATATTTGCGGCGGTATTTTTCTGCAAAGTCAAAAAACTGATGACCGCGCGGGTCTCGCACGGATGACAATTAGCGGGAGCGCGCGACGACCTCTCCATCGGAAGAATTTACTGTGACTGAACAAAATGGCCGACCAAACGCACGCGAGACCAAATAAACTGACCCTTAGGATCCCTCCTACACGCCAGGTGCACTAACTTTGAAACAAAAAAAATCCTCCGGCCTCAGGAGCCTTTGTAATCTTAGTTTCTGGATGACCCTCGTACATGCTATGTTGTAATTAATAAACTTTTATTTATTTATATGATCATAATTCTTAATGAATTTAACGCTCAAAAAAAGGAGAATAACAAAGTCCCAGACTTGTTCCCCGAAATAATGGTGACCAGTCCCCTGGGAATGATGATGTCTGTGCAGACAATAGAAGTGTTGACTCACTGCGGAGGAGAGCTAAGTGCGATATTTATTGTGTTCTCATACACCACTCTGTATCTCGGTGCCACAATCGGACCAACACCACACTCTGATTGTATGGACACCTTTCCTGGTGGGTGACATATTATATTGTAACATGTGTTGGAACACATCATACCAGTAAATGTAATATTTATTTATACAGGGTGACCCAACATACATTGCCATTTTGTTTCCTTTATTGAATCTAGAACACGTGAAGAGGGAAGATGCGAAAGCCGTATTTCGTTCGATTGATTCTGGTAGTTTTAGTCACCATAAGTCATCTTTGAGGCAATCGCGCGCATTTTGCATCTGTACGTTTTACGAAAATGTTAGACAATTATTTCGAGTTGAGTACCAATAACACAGTGTACTAGCATTAACCTAATTAAGAAGTAGGTTAAACAATTTAAAGAGACTGGTTCCACGCTAAAATATCTACCCTATTCATTATCTCACAAACTTTTCGAACAAAACAAAATACAAGTGCAAGTGGGCAAGTCAATGAGTCTATGCGCGCCAATCCAACGCTATCAACCCGCAAGCGTTCGTCAGTATAAGCGATGTTACGTATGACCTTACAGCGAATTTTATCGCAGGACTTAAAATCTCCAGCCCTATAAAAATCAACTTCTTTAGGATTTAAATTAAGCAGATTTCCTTACAAGGTTGAATTTCACAGCTTAAATGCTTGAACAGTTCTTCGAGTTGAAAAAATCTACTCTTTTCAAATGTAACACATTTCCATATACATGGCTTCGTAAATAAGCGAAATTGCAGCTATTAGAGCAACTGAAACACTAGGGGCCATTCAATTGTGTCCCAATAACAGTTTAGTCAGCATCGGGAATCACCGATCCTTATTTTCTTTAGGATGCTCAATGCCAAGAAATAACAGTTGATTCGGAGCAATCCATTCAAAGGCTGATCGAGTTTTTGACTGTGAAATTGAAAAAAAATCCAGGGTATAATTCGAGGACGTGGTTTCAACAGAATGGAACTACCTGTCACAAGTCTGATGACAATTTGGAAGTGATTCAATACTATAATATATATGTTCCATGGAAAACTGATTAGACGAACGGGTAACATTGTGTGGCCACCAGGAATTCATGATTTGCCTTCACTCAATGTTTCTGTGGGGATACTTAAAAAGTTGTTTATACTTAAATAATCCAGCGACTACGCTGCAATTCCAACAAAACATTCGTCAATCAACAGGATGGTGGTCATGTCGACGATATTATTTTAAAAAAATAAATTCTCAATCATTTGTTATATACCGTAGTATAAAATTGATAACAAAAAATGTTTTTTTGAATGTGATTTTTTTAAAAGTGAATTTTATAACACTTCATGTAATGTACAACAACTGTGCTATATCACAAATAGTATACATACATACACGGATACTGTATCGGACGTATGCATCACCTAAAAAAACATATGATTTATTTTGTTTGTATGATATGTGAAAATATGATACCGTGTACCTATTGTGATGATTTGTTCCTTATGCGTGGCCTTTGTAATAATTTCTATGAAAAGTCGGTCGGCCCATGCACGCGAAAAACGCGCGAGTTACATAGTATCTAGCAAGCCATGACGGCATACACGGGCGAATATAGGAGTTTACGATGAGCGATTGGCTACACATAAGGAACGAAAAATGATAAAAATATATTCTCAGTTTCTGGAACGTCTACTGTGTTTTTACTAACGACCAACTTCTATCTGCTAAAGAGGAAACCGAAATCTCCGAGTATTGAGCGGCAGCCCTCCACCTATTTTACAGTTTTTGTACTGGTGCTGTACAGATACCATCCCGCCATTTACTCGTCGGAATAGGTAGAGAGGGCAGATGGTCAAATTTTTCTATCGCGATACATATCCATCACCTCTTCCACATCCATACGCCTTCTTATACAACTACGATTTCTCTGACTTTCCACATTCGAAAATAGTATTCACTTAATACAACAATATTTCTTTTTGGTCTTTCTCTACCACGCTTTCCTCTCATATTTACACTATACATTTATTTTCTTAGTCTTTCATCATTATTCTTTCATGACCAAACCATCTCAAAGTGTTCGGCTTTGTTTTGGTACAAAATCAACCCTTAGTTCATTTTCATCCCTAATCACTTTATTTCGTAAGCTGTCATATATTGTGATCCCGTGTATTCATCTCGGTGCACTCATTTTTACAGCATTAATGCGGCTCCTTTTAGTATTTTTCCACATCCACGTTTCACTGTCATACTTCAAAGCTGATACTTAAATACTGTTATGTATGTATATATAATAATGTCGATATATTATTTTCCTTCTTTCTTGCTTATTCGTTCGATCCCAAATCAATCATTATTTTCCAGTACAATCAATTTTTTGCCTTATATAGCGCATGCTAAAAATGTTTTGTTTTTTTTTTTCAGCTTTTATAATTCACACTTTCACCAGGATTGACCACTTAAGGCTATCATCATCCCCTCCACACTATACCATAAATCTTAAGTATCATAAGATTGTTCTAGCACATATCACATGGAGACGCGTCTTAACGAAGACCTTAATATCTAGTTATATCTAACAACCTACTGAAACCAGATACGGAAAAAGCTTTTTTTTTTAAAAAACCTTTCTCATCCCTGATAAGATGAAAACTTGACTTCTTCAGTTTTGTTCGAGTAAAAACGATTTTCATAACACCCGATAAGCGTTCACGTAATATAATTAATTATACATCCCCAAAGTTCCTTGTTAATATATACTCGTATATTATCTTTGACTACACCTTCAGAAATAATATAATACCAAACTTTCCTATCACAGCATCCCCCATCACCTCCTCGACTTCCGCAAACCTTTTCATGCAGTTCCTTCTGTTTCTCTTACTCAATGCCTTTCTTTTTTTAACGTGTTATTCACTTAATCCAACATCGGGCGTTATCTACCAAGACTCCCACTTATGATTGAATATTCTATAAATTTATTCAATCTTTTGTCACTTTTTCGTTCAACATGTCCAACCCATCTCTTTATGCTTATTTTCAACCTCCTTGAAACAATAATATATAAGCTCACATTCATCCTTAATTATTACATTTTTTATTCATATACATTGGAATACCATATGTTCTTCTGAGTGCGTGGATTTCCACCGCATTTACTAGATTGCCTTCATTAATTTTCTATAGTCATGTTTCACTCTTATACATCAATAATATTCCACAATAATATTTAATCACTAACTTGCATGTATGGTAGTGAAACGTCGACATTGAAAAACATTGAAAATTGTCAAATGTTAAAGAAATTTATATACTGAGAAGAATAAATGGGGTAACAATGTATGCCATAATTTAGAAAGAAATGAGTAGGAATGAATGTGAACTAAGACTGTAAATAGGATGAAAAAGGTCACTCTGAGATAGTTTGGGTAAGATGATAAAATTAATAAAGGAAGACTAATATTATAATCGTGAGATACTCAGTGAGATACAGGCAAAAGCCTAGTTTACTGGGGATACGACAAATGAAAGGCAACAAACCCAGATCCATTAAAATTGTATGTCCAAATCAAATTACCTGTTGTTTTTTTGCAAATTGTGTATTTTTCTTGTCATGTGTAATAATAAATAAATAAATAAATATTCTTATGTTGAGCAACTTAATTTTTCTAAGCAACGTTACTTCAAAACAGATTTTATTTACACCATTATGTTAAAATTAATAAAATACAGTTTAATGACATGCTGATGAGACAATCTCGGCGAGCAGCGGATAGATTCTTGGGATATATATTTTTGCCAGATGTTCACCTTGTGTGAACATCTGGCTAACATATATATGCCATGTGTGTGGTATTTGCCATGTGTGTGGTAGACGTGGTAGAAGAAGACCTAGGAAAATATGGCTGGATCAAGTGAATGATATTTAGAAAAAAATGAAATTTAAAAAATCAGAGAAATTGTAAATATGAGATTTATATAAGAGATATCGATGTAGAGGAGGTGAAATATACCTGTCGTGATATGAAAATCAGGTCCTCTATGGCTGCTCTTACGGGGAAACAGCATGATCGTATGTGTATACATCAATGTTGGCACTAAAACGGTGTTATGAAGTAAAATTTTAGCAGATCTTAATGTTACTAAGCTTGCTTTTCTTTACTTCCCATTTTCCGTTTCTTTTTACAATTCATTAAATGCGCAATCTCAAAAAAAATATCAAACGCTAAAAAATAAAAATATAAGTAGAAGGAAATGTTTCCACTTTTGATTTTTATATTTATATTCGTTTCTCCAGAATACTTCAACAGCCTTCTTTTTCTTCCCCTTCTTCTCTCCTTGCATCCCCTCTCTTTCTCACCCCCTACCCCCATTTGCAGCCCCTCCACAGGAAAAACAAAATGTCTGCCGAGGATCGATTTTCCCGCCTTGCGCATGCCCGCGTGGCAATGTAACACTTCGCTTGTATAAACTTCGGTATAAATATGTTTTTAGTTTGGAAAAGTATCGTTTTTTTAATCAGACCTTTTTTCAGATTTAGTTTCGTTTCCACTCTAGATAAAACTTTTGACTTGTTCTGAATTTGTATATTATACAAGGTTAAATTTCAGCATCGCTAAAAGACTTTTTGATATTAGTTAATATAGCAGTAAAGCTTAAAATTGACAGTCATGCGTGTACCATACATACCATCACGTTGTTTGCGTGTCGGGGTAGATTGAACAGAGATACACATATTTCACATCTTCTAAATTCATACACCTCATCAACAATGCACGTGTCGAAATTAGAAAATTCTGGCACTCTGTCATCTCTGTCTGGTCCAACAAAAAAATTGACGACATTTGACGCCTAGTTGTTAAGACGCATATCATCTGACCCGAAGGTTGCTGATTTCATTCTCGCTGGAGCCCAGATTTTTATTTAAAAAATAATTTCAGCCTGCTTTCACTTAAGGCCTCATAAATATCTTTTTTTTTTTTTTTTTTTTTTTCCTGGCGATTTTATTGCCATATGGCAATCTCTTCCAACCAACCAGAAAGTTGTTTTTATAGGCCCTAAGTGCTAACCAGACTGGAATCCTATTTAAAAAAACTGGAATCCAGCGGGGATCGAACCCGCAACCTCTGGATCGGCTGACCACTAAGCCACGGAGGTCGTCTTTCTAGATGGTTGAAAAACGATCCCAGCCGCGAGGACACTACATGTTTTTTACCCTAATACATGTAAATAAAAAATAATGACAATGAATAAACAGTCAATATAATCAATTAAGTGAACACAATAATAGTTTCACCAATAAATAAAAAATAGCATGTAAATATACCTATATATCCCGCAATCACACACACACACACACACACATGAGAAACCACTAAAAGGTCCGGGATCATCTTACAACACCCTCTCAACCGAGACACACCACCGCCACTAGAAGAGTGAGCTCGGTTGCAAGGACACTAGATATTTTTCAGCCCACACTCTTGAACACACAAACTATAATATAAAAATGGCAGTAAATAAGCAATTGTATAAAAATTGTTATTAAAAAGTTAACACTCACATTATATTTAAACCTCCTACACACATGAACTATAATATACAATATAATGACAATAAATAAGCAGTAATCTAAAAATAGCAGTAAATAAGCAATTTTATAAAAATTGTTATTAAAAAGTTAACACTCACATCATATTTAACCCTCCCGCACACATGAACTATAATACATATTCTCCCTGGCTCCATCCCAACTCACTGTCTGCGAAGACTGTTGGGGTCAGCTCTCCTCATCCTCAGGTTGTATGCTCTTCTGTCCCGGACTACGTCCCCCAGGCCGTGCCTCTGCATCAGGTTATCTTTTTGCACCACCTACGAATTCTTTGGTCTTCCTCTGGTTGTTATTCGAAGAAGATCCATGGAGATTGCCTGGTTCACAATGTGATCGGGTGCACTGCGTCCAACATGCCCATACCATCTCAATCACCTCTCCTCCATCTTGCTGTTGATGTCTGTAACACCTAGGCTTCCACGAATGCGTGAGTTTCTTATTTTGTCTCTTAGGGACATACCTGCTGAGCATCTTAGCATGCGCATTTCAGCAGACTATTTTGCAGGTCCTCATGAACTATAATACATAATGACAATAAATTTTAGCAGTTTTATAAAAAAACGAACTCCTGTCATTAAACGCGCGTAAGATGATTAGTTCAACAAAATATAAGAAAACATAATATTATTAAGTCGACAATATGAAGTAGATTTTAATGATTCGACAAATCATTACAAAACATTCGCAGTTCTCGAGTCAAGAAAAACGTCTTTAAAATTAATTGATATTGATAGACCTTATTTAATGGGTGGTTTAAGTGTTCATGCTGATTTCCCATCTTGTGCAGCCATTTGCTTGATGAATTGTAGAAAAATATGGTTTCTTGATAACTACAATAGAACAATTGATGTCGTGTAGGCCTTGATGATGTTCGCAAACAAATAAATTAAAAGAGCTCAGAAAAAATCGTAATAAGAATTGACAATTATATACAGTTCCAATTAGTTCGTTACATTTTTTCAGTAAGACAGTGTTTACAAGATCTAGAGCTTTATCAAGTGTCCATAGTTCAATCCCTCGTAAGGTATACCTATGCAATTTGTGGTTTGTAAAACTAAGAAATTGACTCTGTATTGCCGCCAATCTATATACTGACAGTGTTGACAAGATCTAGAGCTTTATCATGTGTTCATAGTTCAATCCCTCGTAAGGTATACCTATGCAATTTGTGGTTTGTAAAACTAAGAAATTGACTCTGTATTGCCGCCAATCTATATACTGACAGTGTTGCCAAGATCTAGAGCTTTATCAAGTGTCTATAGTTCAGTCCCTCGTAAGGTATACCTATGCAATTTGTGGTTTGTAAAACTAAGAAATTGACTCTGTATTGCCGCCAATCTATATACTGACAGTGTTGACCAGATCTAGAGCTTTATCAAGTGTTCATAGTTCAATCCCTCGTAAGGTATACATATGCAATTTGTGGTTTGTAAAACTAAGAAATTGACTCTGTATTGCCGCCAATTTATATACTGACAGTGTTGACAAGATCTAGAGCTTTATCAAGTGTCCATAGTTCAATCCCTCGTAAGGTATACCTATGCAATTTGTGGTTTGTAAAACTAAGAAATTGACTCTGTATTGCCGCCAATATATATACTGACAGTGTTGACAAGATCTAGAGCTTTATCAAGTGTCCATAGTTCAATCCCTCGTAAGGTATACCTATGCAATTTGTGGTTTGTAAAACTAAGGAATTGACTCTGTATTGCCGCCAATCTATATACTGACAGTGTTGACAAGATCTAGACCTTTATCATGTGTTCATAGTTCAATCCCTCGTAAGGTATAGCTATGCAATTTGTGGTTTGTAAAACTAAGAAATTGACTCTGTATTGCCGCCAATCTATATACTGACAGTGTTGACAAGATCTAGAGCTTTATCAAGTGTCCATAGTTCAGTCCCTCGTAAGGTATACCTATGCAATTTGTGGTTTGTAAAACTAAAAAATTGACTCTGTATTGTCGCCAATCTATATACTGACAGTGTTGACCAGATCTAGAGCTTTATCAAGTGTTCATAGTTCAATCCCTCGTAAGGTATACCTATGCAATTTGTGGTTTGTAAAACTAAGAAATTGACTCTGTATTGCCGCCAATCTATATACTGACAGTGTTGCCAAGATCTAGAGCTTTATCAAGTGTCTATAGTTCAGTCCCTCGTAAGGTATACACCTATGCAATTTGTGGTTTGTAAAACTAAAAAATTGACTCTGTATTGCCGCCAATCTATATACTGACAGTGTTGACCAGATCTAGAGCTTTATCAAGTGTTCATAGTTCAATCCCTCGTAAGGTATACATATGCAATTTGTGGTTTGTAAAACTAAGAAATTGACTCTGTATTGCCGCCAATCTATATACTGACAGTGTTGACAAGATCTAGAGCTTTATCAAATGTCCATAGTTCAATCCCTCGTAAGGTATACCTATGCAATTTGTGGTTTGTAAAACTAAGGAATTGACTCTGTATTGCCGCCAATCTATATACTGACAGTGTTGACAAGATCTAGAGCTTTATCATGTGTTCATAGTTCAATCCCTCGTAAGGTATACCTATGCAATTTGTGGTTTGTAAAACTAAGAACTACTTAAACTATTTAAATTATAATTTTAATATTAATGTCATGTTAGTTATTATTTTAAATAACATTGCAACCGTTTACTTCGCAGTTGATATTGTTTAGTGTAACTCTT
Organism: Odontocerum albicorne; assembly: GCA_949825065.1. Lineage (NCBI taxonomy): Eukaryota > Metazoa > Arthropoda > Insecta > Trichoptera > Odontoceridae > Odontocerum > Odontocerum albicorne. The sequence goes on from OX463865.1 coordinate 10,015,299, forward strand.
ATCTGGTCGGTTGGAATTGATTGCCGTTTTCATAAATAAATATATTAATAAAAATAATATACCTCGCTTTAAAAATAAAACAAATACGCTACGTGATAGTATGAATACGGTGCTGAATTTTGAAATCGCGTTATTTACCAAGAACGTAAAATGTGTACCCTCTCCCAGAATCTATGAATATTTGAAATGCCGCTATTTGGGAATGAGTTATATATTCCCGTCGGGCTAGGAGGGAGGCGGGCTGAGGACCGGGAGAAGTGGAGGGGATAGAATATTTACGTATATAGGAAGTCAAGAGGAGATGAGGAGAAGGCGTAAGAAGCGATCGGACTCGTTCCTCTATCTTGGCCTGGTCCTTAGTCAATCTTTTAATCACACTTTTATGAAAGATTTAGAAAAATAATTTAAACAAGTTTTTTTTTTAATTTTATTTAAACGGTCAAATGAAGCAGTTTATTTTATTATTTATTTATTGAATACTTCATTGTAAAACCACCATTGTCAATCTCTTCCAACCAACCAGACAAAAGTAAATAAAGGAAGTTACATTGTCGCAAAAAAATATTTATATAATTATTTATCTTTATAACATTTATGAACATATACAAAAGAAAAGTAAAAGTGAGATCATCAATCCAAAGAAAAGGAAAGGATAGTGGAAAAGAAAGAAAAATCAGAAATGAAATACGTTAAGTACCGACTAAAAATTAAGTTTTTCAGTTCCTTTTTAAAGCATGCCAAGGACGGAGCGAGTCTAGCATTAGTTTTTTAATTGATTCCAGAGTCTCACTGCATGGACAGTAAAGGGCGACGTAAAAAAAGAAGAGCGGTGAATGGTTTATGTCATCTTTTACTGTCCATGCAGTGAGACTCTGGAATCAGTTACAAACCAATATAAGACTCGCTCCATCTTTGGCATGCTTTAAGAAGCGACTGAAAAAACTCTTAATTTCTAGTCAGTAAAATAACGTGTTTCATTCCTGATTTTTCTTTTCCTTTCCTCTACACCATGCCTTCCTTTTCTTTTGATTGATGATATCTCACTTTATATGAAAAAGAATGTCCGACTTTGTGGGGTTTGTGGGCATATGCTCACGTATGTGTTTAAGAATTTTGTGGGGATGGATAGTCATTTGAATGATTTATGCGACAATGTAACTTGGTTGGTCTGCCTACGTATTTCATCCCTCCAGCGTGCCTACGATCTTCTGACAGGCCTAGTTCTTTCTATTGGGTACCAGTGGATTACTTCATACGTCCAACGATGGTCCGTTGTTCGGGCTACGTGCTCAACCCACTTCCACTTCAGTATTTTTGCGACTTCGATAACACCGTCAACTTTTGTTTGGGTGCGTATCCACTCATTGCGTTTGCGATCTCTTCTTGTATAACTTTGTGCGTACCTCTCCATCCTGCGTTGTGTTGTCTGGAGCTTTTGATTAATTCGCACAGAAAGCGTCTATGTTTCACATCCATATGTTAGTACTGGTAAGATGCATTGGTTAAATACCTTCCGTTTGGTACAGATTGGGAGATTGCTCTTAAAATGTGGTTCAGTCGTCCAAAGGAACTCCAAGCTAGTTTTGCTCTTCTATTTATTTCATTCAGGGTGCAATCCTCAAATTAAATACTTTGTCCTAAGTAGATATGTTATATTGTTGGACTTGTTCTAACTGTGTTCCATCTTCCTGGATCGATGTGACATTAGCAAAGCGGTTTGATATGTATTTTGTATTTTCAAACCCGCTATTTTTCTTGTCTCTGACAGTTCCAGCATTTGGTCTTATAATTCCTCAGGACGTGTTGCGAAAAGAATGATATCATCTGCAAATCTCAGATGGCTCAGATCAATATATCTATTTTTATTATTATTGTTAACCCTTCCTTCCCTGTGATGTGTAACTAGTACACATTGCTTCTGAAAACTATAATATCTCTATAAATATAATAAATACTGGGTTCAGATTTTAGGTATTCCTCCGTAATACGTTTGCGCATTGAATGAAAAAATAATATTAATAATAATTAGCATTTATCGGCCACGTCAGAGATATTTTGTGAAAATCGGGAATATATTCACCAATACAATCAAACGTGTGCCAGTATGTGACGTAGGTATATTCATTCTAAAAACCCCGCTATGGTGAGGAAGCGACGCTATTCACGTCTCATCTCTCACTTCTACTTCAGTATATGGGAACGCAAGAAATAGTATCTCAGTTCACTCGCTTCAGTAGCTCGCGGGTATCCATTTGAGGTGGTCTCTTCGCCCATTTTGCGAACGTCGGCCGATGTTTTATTTTCATGTTTTCAGCAATTAAATTTCAATTATTATCAATTTTGACTTCAAATTTAATTAATTTAAGTGATTGGCTATGAATATTCTTATTTTTCCGATTTTAAATTGCTCTTTTTTTACATGTGTATTGAATACACAGCACCGGAACCCGCGGATTTTTTGCACAGGAAGGGAAAGGTTAAAGGTAGATAGGAAGGTCTGACGTTATGTTATTTCTGTCTACCCCTACAAAGATATGGTTTGATATTATTAATGTAAAGTGGACAGAAAGAGAAAAAAGATCATTTTAATATTAACAACATAATAACGGTATTAAAAAAGTCCTTTGAAAATAAAATAGCAGCACAAAATTTACTTCATGAAAACAATGAGTTAGAAAGAAACACGAGCATGTCATTAAATAACGGCTTGAAACAAATTACATATTTGTTGTTTCTCCTTCTCTTTTCATACAGGCAATACACCACGCGGTAAAAAGAGATAAATACATGACGAGAGTTTACCACTGAAACATTTTTAGACTTGTTAACAAATTGAGTTTTATATTATCTGTTTCACTGAAATACATGTACAGTGTGGGTCAAAACTTTGGAAACAGTTTTTTTTTTTAAAAAGTCTATTTATCATATTTGTTAGAATGATTTATGAAGATGTCAGACGAAAAATAAAATTATTATGTTTAAAAAGAAGAATTTTAAATTAAGTTATCTAAAATTAGAAAATACGCCACTTATGGCGGAATTTGAAGATCATCGGAAAAAATTTACTTCGTATCATATTTTAATATCTTAACATAATTTAACCGATTTTTTAAATTTGAAATATTACACTAAGTCGTTAAAAATAACAGAAAGCGATTAAATTGTGATGAAACCGTGTGAAGTACACGCATACATTTAAGTGACTTGTTTCCTATCCATTTAAGTTATATAATGTGATTTATTTAACCCTTCCTGTCTTGTGATCTGTAACTAATACACATTGCTTCCTAAAACTTTAATATCTCTATAAATATAATAAATACTGGGTTCAGATTTTAGGTATTCCTCCGTAATACATTTACGTATTGAATGAAAAAAATAATATTTAGGATTTATTAATTTTTTATTTATTTATTATTACACATGACAAGAAATATACATAATTTGCGAAAAAACAACATGTAATTTCATTTTGGACATACAATTTTAATGGATCTGGATTTGTTGCCTTTCATTTGTCGTATCCCCAGTAAACTAGGCTTTTGCCTGTATCTCACTGAGGATATTTAGCATGAAAAAATAAATCGATACTTCTTTCCGATTTTTGATTACACAAAAACAAAACCCCGTTGCACGTTCTCATCAACCTGACAAACAGTGACACTCAATTACAACTGGAAACATCATGCGAAATTAAACTCCTCACACATCATCACTCCAGAAATACCAAAAATATTCATCCCACAATATACCGCACACAATACTAGGAATAAAAATAAAAACAAAAATATACAGAAACACAAATAAAAAAACAACAAAAAATAAAACAAGAAGAAACCCACACTCACGAGCCCACACAAATCTTTTCCACACGTCATTCATCCTGAAATAAGAATAATTAGCACTTATCGGCCACATCAGAGATATTTTATGAAAATTGGGAATAAATTCACCAATACAATCAAATGTGTGCCAGTGTGTGACGAAGGTATATTCATTCTAAAAAACCGTTATGGATGAGGAAGTGACGCTATTCACGTCTCACTCTCACTCTACTTCGGTATATGGGAACGCCACAAGAAATAGAATCTCAGTTCGCTCGCTTCTCTCGGTCAGTAAGTAGGTCGGCGGCTTTCGGTAGACATGGCGCTTTGCCCGTTTTGTGAACGTTTGCTGATATTTTTTTTCTCGTTTTTTGCATTAAAATTTCAATATTTGTCACTTTTGACTTCAAAATTTAAGCGAATGGCTATGAATTTTCTTCTTTTTCCGATTTTAAATCGCTCATTTTTACACGTGTATTGAATACACAACACCGGAATGGAACGAACTTTTTTAGCACAGGAAGGGAAAGGTTAAAAGAATATGTGTAACTCTCATAATTTATTAAAGTGACTTTGAATATGTGTGTATGTTTGTGCGTATATATGTATGCATATGCATGTTTTTTTTATTTTATATAATTTTTTTATTTTACATTTTTTTTTAATGTTAACATTTATTGTATTTTTCAATGTAATTGGGCTAAGCCTGTTTTGAGAAAATAAATAAATACACTTTTAGCTTTTTTATTGGTTTATTACTGAACATAAGCGTTCCGACGACCAATCAAAAATTGACTGTCTTTTCCCCATAGACTGCCATGTTTTATTACACGTTTTGGTATACAGTACAACCTTCGGGCTAGGAAACATGTGTCGTACCAATTAGGCTACAAAGAGTTACAATTAGTATTTCATTCAAAACCTTATACATCTTTCTAGTTGGTTGGAAAAGACTCTCTCAGTCGTCTTGTCCCTTATGTCTGAGGATGGCGGCAGCTATCGATGACCAGTTTAATGACCTCTTTCCATCTGGACCTTTCCCGGGTCGATCGGAGAGCATCCAATATTGAACATCCCATCGCAGTCTTGATCAGGTCACTCCATCTAGTTGGAGGTCTTCTTCGAGATCTCGTTCCTTTGACGCTTTCGACGACCACAAGTTTCTCCAGGCTATTCGGCTCTCTTCTCATGATGTGGCCGAAATACTATAGGACACGTCATATACACAATGACGAGAGGCAATCCTTATTTTGAGCTCGGCTAAGATGGACACATTTGTTCTCTTGGCAGTCCATGGTATCGCGCTGCGCCAACACCACATTTCAAAGGCATCGATTCGTCGTCTTTCCGATTCTTTCAAGGTCCAAGTTTCAACACCATACTACAATATTGAGAAGATCAGTGTTTAAGAGACTCACGTCGAAGTAACCCCTTCAAGTTGTACCTACGATTATATACGTTATATGTGTAGTGTGTACAGCGAAAGCGTTATTCAAAATAAATCAAGTGTGTTTCAATATTAAAACAAAATGTATAGTATAATATTAACATTTACCATGTACGTAAAAAAGGTTATACCAAAATCACATATTCTTTCTCCTTTGTCCTTTTGAGTCAGAGTTGCAGCGTGACCAGGTTACTACTCCAGGCGTGTTTGTCCTGGGTTTCCTCGGGAATGGCTTAACATTTAGCTGAAGTATCGACTCGCCAAGTCTTTCTAAACACGAGGAGTGTTTAGTTGATACGATTTAGATACGATAGTTGCACCGTGAGAAGTTCGACATGGTGAGCATATTTTGGGTAATCGCCTTTTGTTCTGTACCATAGATATCTGAGCATTTTTTTTGTATTTGTTCTATAATTTTTTTATATTTGAGCTGATGAGGAGCCCAAACTGTAGATGCATATTCTAATTTGGTTCTAATTAGATAATTATATTAGTTTCGAAGGATATCGGTGCTGTTAAACTTTCTAGATATTTTCATTATAAAACCGAGTAGTTTGTAACAGTCCGATATCAAACGCGAGACATGTTTAACGAACGTGAGTCCGACATCAAAGGTTACGCTCAAATCTTTGATTTAAGAAACTATGTTTAATGCCACTCCCTGTATAGTATACTGATGGTGGATTGGTGAAAACGATGGACAGATACATTTATTAATGTTGAACAGAAGATGATTTTGCTCACTCCCGGAGACTAGGGAGTCTAGGTCCTGTTGTAACTGTGCACAGTCGTGAGGTGAATTAATATTTTTGAAAATTTTGAAGTTGTCAGCGAACAATGAACATGTCGAGTGACTTACGAAATTTTGAATATCGTCTAAGGAATAGCAGGGGACCTAAATTAGATCCTTGTGGTATACCAGATCTTGCGATAAATTCCACAGAAGACTTGTTCAGGATTGTTACGTATTGAGATCTTTCTTTTAGGTATGATGCAAGTAATCCAATTAGATTATCGCTGAAGCCAAGTTGATGCATTTTCTTAAGTAATATAGTATATTGTGATCAACTTTTCTGGAAGTCTGTATATATTACGTCCGTTTGGGAAAGTTCATCTAAATTTGACGTAATCTGTCTACTTCCAGATTGATAGACGGTACTATAGATACTTCCAGATTGGTAGACATGAGTTAAGATGGAGTGGAACAAACAGAAAAACACACCAACTTTAAATTCGTTTCATAAAAATATTATTTTTGCGACATTAACATGATTTTCGCTCCATCTGTACAACACTTCGACTTTTTCGTACGACTCATACATTTATTTCGAAACCAACCGAGTTTGTTCTGCACATTCCGAATGCAGGACTGGACCATGCGCCTCTGCAACGTGCGGCTAGAATGTGATATTTTGCTGGCTTCACGCCCCATTAAACCAACTCGAATTAATTTTGATACAACGAACTGCGTTTCGATAAAAGATTTTTCATTTTCCAATATTTATTGAAATTATTCATTTATTATTTTACGCATCACGGTCACTCATTTACGGTTAATATTTAATACGTCACTGTTACACATTACCTGCATTGTTGCGCTCAATGTTATAATCATTATTACGCCAATTGTTATTATTATTGTAACATTCATTGTTATACTCGTTTAAACATTCATTGCGACATATTTGCAACATTAATTGTTTCACTCCTTTTTGCACTCGTTGCAACAGTCATTGTTACACTCATTGTAACATTAATTGTTTCATTCATTGTAACATTAACAGTTTCACTCATTGTAATATTAATTTTCATACTCATTATTGCAATCATTGCTACATTCATTGTTAGAGTCATTGCCACAATTGTTGTTATACTCAATGTTACATCAATTGTTTTATTCATTATTAGATTCATTGTTGCAATTATTGCAACATTCGTTGTTACACTCATTGAAACATTCATTGTTATACTCATTGTTACACTCATTGCAACATTTGTTGTTACACTCTTTGCAACATTCATTGTTACTCTCATTGTAACACTCATTATGACACTCATTACAACACTCATTATAACACTCATTGTAACACTCATTGTAACACTCATTTTTACACTCACTGTAACATTAATTGTTGCACTCATTGTTACATGAATTGTGACACTCACTCATTGTTATATTCGTTGTTTCTCCCATTCTTACACATATCACAACATTAATTTATGCACTTATTGTTACATTCATTGTAACACTCACTAATTATTACACATATTGCAACATTAACTGTTTTATTCGATGTAACAATCATTGTCGCACTCAATGTAATACACACTTTAACATTAACTGTTATAATACACTAATTATAACATTCATTGTAACACTCATTTACATGCATTAATTCGTCATAATTACACATGTCGTTCATTGTTACACTCAATGTTACGCTCACCGCTACACTTTTGTATGCAGTTTGTTTTGTTACGCAGGTTGTATGCTCCTTCTGTATTCAGGTTTCCACAACAAAAAGAAAATGTGAAAATCAGGGTTTGATCAAGTTGAATATAAACTCTTCTCTGTTGACCCTAGTTAAGCATTTAGTTTTTTCTATAGTTTTTCTTATAGTTTTCAGAAAAATATAGCTCAAGGATTTGTAAACAAAAATAAAAAATTTATATCAATTTTCACAGAAACCGTGAAAAAAAATACTACACAAAATGTTTTTCTCTGTTTAAAAATGCCTCGGAGTTGTATTTGTATTTATATAATAAATATCTTTACTATTCGGGCTCAAATAACGGTTTGATTAATTTTCTAAGAAAAAAGGCTTTAAATTCACATAAATTCAATATTAACATTTAAAATCGTTTGATTTTTAACATCTAGATTTTTTTATCTATTAACATAAATCAAATAAAAACTTTACTTACATAAAAAAAAATATTTGGAAAACTATAAAAAAAACTTGAAACATCAATAAACCCTATTTTTCTTTTGTGATATCTAAAGAAACACTATTGACGAAAAAAGAAATTTATTGAAAATTGCTTCAAGGGAAATTGTAATTTTCAAGGGAATTTGAAAAATAGTGAAAAATAAATGAAAATATTGTAAATAAATAAATTTGATACAAAAAGTAAATAAAAAAACAAACAAAATCTTCGATTGAAATTCTTCAATATTTAAACAACACATGTATAGTATAAGGTTAACAGTCATTATTTTAAAAGAAGAATTATTCTTCATGAAAATCATTGCCAATAATTAAAAAACGAAACCATAAAAGCGGTAACACTTAAAAAAAACGTTAATTTAAAAAGTGACAATACTAATATTTCTTCTTTAAAATACATTGTACGTATATAAAAATCGTGTTATGAATAAAAAGGGAAATGTATTTATAAGTTACTTCAATATAAGTATTTAGAATTCCATAGTACTTTTCCTTAGTGTCGTTAATTTTTCTTTTAGTAATACATATTAAAAAAATACAGAGTAAAACGGGATATTTTATTAGTTCAGCTTTGTAATAAAAATAATATCGAAAAGAAGTATTTTTTTACTAAGTATCTTCAACTTTCCTAATTTTTTTTAAAGAAGAGATTGACTTTGTGAAAAGCTAGAAAATGCAATGTGCTGTCTTGAAAAGGGACGATGCTGCGTGAAAATAAAGGATAAAGCTATATATCAACACGTGCGTAAGAAAGAGAAAATAACATGATACATATAAATAACAATAGAGCACGTGAAAAACAAAGGACAGACTTATGTGAAAAATTCAATGATGAAAAGAGATAAACTGATGTATTCTGTAATGAATAGGGAAGGAAAATTTTGTGTAGATATATTTACAGGGCCGACTATATGCACTGTTGACTTTTTGATAAGTGTTAAGGTTTTTAAAATATAAGCTCATCATCAGTAGCGGCTGGCTCATTAGTGCTTTCGTGCGCCGAACTACTGAATTTATATAACAATAAACACCTAAAGAAGTATAGCGAAAATGTATATTATCATAACAATATTTATGAAAAATAATATATATTTATGTCGACATGGCTCACTACAATATGCAACTCTATTTGTTAGAGCACATTTTTTGTATACATGTGTTTTGCATCCGGACGCATTCTGCGAGCAGGTAGAAAGATACCCACCCGCTGTCCGTGCGTATTTCAAATCGTCCGAAATATTCCGAAAAATGGACGATTTAATCCCAATTAGAAGAGAACAGAAAATCTTGAGACAGCTCTATTTGTATAGGGATTTCTAGGAATTCTTAGTCTTTGTAGTTCGTGCACGAAATATCCGAGTGGTCCCGGAAACACCCGAGTGGCGCGTATGACAAGTCGCTGGGATAGTAATACATCAACTTAAAGTTTTTTTTTAAATATGACCACCGCAGAGAAGGGATGATTTTTTCCTAGCGTTCAAACTGGGGCGTCTTTTTAGTACATGTATCTTTGCGAGTATATGTCTCCAAATTAACAAACGTTTTTGCTTACCTAATTAGGTACCGACTTTCTTTCTTTATTGTTTTATTTAGTTAACTTGTAATAAATTCCGTTTTCGATTTCAATGATATTTTTGCTGTTTCGTTACGTGGCTAAACGCTTTTCTAACTATCTATATAATATTACGAGCCATTTGGAGGATAAACATAACTATTTCGATTATTTATTGTGTTTGTTTGCATAAATTTTTCCAAAAAATTCTGCCACACCGTGATATTTTATTCAAACAATTGCAATTTAAGAATTTAGATCCCGTTATAATTCGTAATAATTATATATTATATCCCGTTATAATTATAATCAGTGAGTTTGAAAAATGTGTAAATCCACGGACAATTTTCTTGGACCACCGACTAAACTAATAAAAACCTCGAAGTCAAGTTATTTGTAAAGAAGTCTGCTATACAATTTTGTGTGAAATGAAACAACGTTTTGCATTCAGTAATCACTTAACTGCAGGAAAATTATTCTATAGCGAAAAATTTACTGAGTATAGGTCAAAATTTCCCGAACATGATTTTATTTTGACGGTAAAAACATACGACTTTTTAAATAAAGTTCAATTCAAAGGTGAACTCAGTGTAATTCATGCTCGCGATAATTTTGCCAATGCTGAGGGCTCTTGTCTATTTTAGAACTTTTTTATAATACTGGTTTACTAGAAGATTTTTCTCAGACTGTAAAGTTACTTAAACTCGTATGCACTATTCCAATGACTTCTGTTGAGAGTGAAAGGTGTTTCTCTACGTTAAAAAGGATAAAATCATTTTTGAGAAATACGATGAGCCAGGACAGGACAGGACAGGGCAGACTGAACGCTTTACTAGTATCAATATTAAGCTACGGAAAAGAGCTAATTCAGTCTGTACCTGATTTTAATAAGATTCATTGGGTCTTCGCTAAACAAAAAGAGCGGAGAATAGAACTTCTTTATAAATAGGTATATAATTTTTTTTTTCTTTATATTATTTGGTATTTGGATACCTACTCTGGTGAACCCCCAATTATTTGGTCCACCAGCCGCCACTGCTCATCATAAAATGTATATTTGTTATCATCACTATCATCTGGAGAAAAAAATGTGTGAATTGAGAAGAATACATGATGTGACAATGTATGACAGAATACGGAATAAAGTGATTTGTGATAAATATGAATTTAAGGCGACATGAGTAAGATGAAGAAATGCACACTGAAATGGTTTGGGCATCTTAAATAAATGAATGAAGAAAAACTTACAAAACTGATATACAGTGCAAATGTAAGTGTTAGGCGTGTGAGAGAAAGACCAGAGTATGATTAGATCAAGTAAGTGATATTCTGAAAGAGGGAAACATATAAAGTCAGAGAAATTGTAAAAGTTGTACGAGGAAATGTATGGATGTAGAAGAGGCTTAGGATTTGTGTCAATATAGGAAAGTCTGTCGCTCTCTCCTCTCTGCCTACTCCAACAGGGAAATAGCGTGATGGTATGTATGTGTATCGCCATCACTCAATGTCCTTATTGAAGTATTCAGAGAGAAAGGATCTCCTTTTTATTACATTCTGTCTCACATCTGTCGCTTCTGAGGTCAAACACTTCGTCAAACTTTATTTCGTATTGAAAACGTTTCCCTTTTTCAGAATTTCATTTATTTGATTGCGTCACCTTTTTCTACAATTTCCAAAACTTTTTGTACCTTCCACTCTACTCGTCTTTCTATGTGGCTGAACCATTCAAATACTTCTTTCTTCGTATTACGCACTCCATCTTCTTTATATCCCCATTACTTCCTTATGTTCACATTTCTTATTTTGTCAAAGTGTTTTTCACACATTCTACGCTACACTATTGCTTTATATACATAGGTCTGTAAATATAAAACCGGATTTTTTTTTAGAAAATACACATTTATTGTATGAATATGGCAAAATATATTTTATTCAAAGTAAAGTATTGCCCATCGCTAGCTACATATTTTCCCCAACTGTTGCTCTTTTGTGGCAAACCAATCATCGAGCCATTTTCGAACATTTTCGTAAGAAGTGAAGCGCTGCTCAGCAAGTGCGTGTCCCATCGATGCAAATAAGTAGTAATCGGGTGGAGCCAAGTCTGGTGAGTAAGCCGCATGCAAAAGTATTTGCCAACTAAACACCTCAATAGTTTCCTTGACGGGTTTTGCTGTGTGCGATGGTGAATTATCATGAAGCAAAATCACTTTGTGTTGCCATTTTTGATATTCCGGTCGTTTTTCACGCAATGCTTGGTTCAAATCCATCATTTCTTGTCGGTAGCGTTCAGTATTGACGGTTTCGCCAGGTTTTAGCAGCTCATAATAGATAATACCCTTCTGATTCCACCAAACACATAGCATTGTCTTCCGTCCATAGCGATTTGGCCTTGCAGTCGATATCGCTGGTTTGCTTGAAGTTACCCATGATCTTTTCAATTTTTCCATTTTTCATCGCCAGTCACAAGTCGATGGAGAAATGATTTTCTTTTGTACCTGGTGAGCAGCATTTCCCATTGGTTTTTCGGTTTTCCTGCTGTCACTTTCAGTTTTCATTAAGTTCATGTGAAACCCATTTTCCCACCTTCTGGATCTTTTCCATGGCTTTCGAACGTATGGAAACGGCTTCTAGTGTCATATTTAATTGATCCGCGAGTTGTTGTGGCATTTGAGCGTCATCCTCATCCAATAATGCTTGCAATTCGGCGTCTTCAAACTTTCTCGGTGGTCTTCTACGTTCTTCGTTTTTCACGTCAAAATCGCCCCTCTTGAATTTTTTAAACCAGTCAAAGCACTGTGATTTACCAAGAACATGCTCACCGTAAGCTTCGGAAAGCATTCGATGCGATTGTGCAGCAGTTTTCTTCGAATGGTAACAGAAAATCAATGCTGTCCGCAAATCGTAGTTTTCAGGCACAAAAACAGACATGTTCAACTCTATGAAAACATATGTAGTTGTATTAAACTTGTATTGTCATGAGCTAAAAGTCTTTGACAAATGTAAACACAATAAAAAGGCGCCAATGACGCGGTTTGACAGTCCCTACATTGACAACTAGAGCCACCTATGAGCAAATTCCGGTTTCATATTTACAGGCCGGTATGTTGCAAAAAATGTCATCTAGTGTGATTTTATAATTACAACCATCTAAAAGTCGCTTTAGTAACCATTTAATGACGATTACAGTTTTGTAACACCAAATATTTTTTTCGTTTAATGTCTCGTTTGGAAAGACAGTGAAAATAAAGAACATCTCTTCAAGCGGGGCTCGAACACCGGTGTTTTTTCTTGCCGTGAAACTGCTTTAACCAACTGAGCTGTGATAGACTATTTTCCGACCACCAATCTTCAAGTAGGTGAGTCAGCTTAACGTTGACTCTTTACTTGACCATTTTCATCAATGTTTCTTAATTTTTTTATCACTTACGATATGGTAGGTCAATCCCCACGATCGAGTATGATTTTCAGTCGCCTTGTGGATATAAGACACCTGTAGTTGAGTGTGTGTAAGCTGTTACATTCCAGCAAGTAAACAGTCTTGATAAATGAAACGATGACAATCAGCAGATTTAATCTGCTGCAGCCTTTTGTTAGCCATATTTTTATTCAGCGCTATTTTTGAGTTGCTTAAAAGTGCTATAAGAATTTATCATACGTGGCATATAAGCTACAAAAAATATAAATTCGGATATAAAATCTGTGGCGTCATGGCAGAAGTTGATATGTCCGTTTTTTGTCATTTTGTGTTTATTCTCCCAATTTATAGAAAATATTTCTCAGCATATTGTGGCAAAACTTGGTGTGTCAGTCATTATCTAAACAAAAGATATATTGTTTGGAAAAACTAAAAAAATGCTTATTTATACTGGTTTTAACAGCTTATCAAATTTAATATTTCTTCTCCTGTAAATTAAGGTAAAACTGACATATCAAATTGCGCCATAATGCCACAGAAATACTCTAAGAGTAAAACAAGTCTGAAGGTGAATCCACCAGGAATCAAACCACGCGCTTTCGCTTGCTAACTGTGAATGCAGCAATTAGACCACGGTTGCCTACCACTTGCCTCTTACAGTGAAATGTGTCGCTAAGAGCGAACAATGATAAAGGTAATTAATTAATTTAATTAGTAAGAGCAGTTTCTCTGCAAGAAGGCCGTGAGTTTTAACCTAAGATGCAAAAAAATATCACACTTTTAAACATATCTTTTAATAACATGTACCATCCGCAATTCAACATGAACAATTTAAAAAACGTTTAAACGGAAATGCAATTTGTAGATCACAGTATATTGTAAATGTATAAAACCATCATTTGTATGGATATTGAAAACTGTCGTCGTCTTTGCTGGGTCTCGTAGTCGAGGATCCCCTCGCCACTCCAACGTCAATCTTGAACTGTTATTCTACGTCGATCATGTGATCTTATGTAAGAAAACAGCCCGATCCTAGATGCGCACTTCCTTCCACAGATGTCACAGACATGTGGATCCTGCCGAGTTGCCTGGGAATGTTAACGCATGTTCGCAGCACGCTGACTGTTTCTAGACGAAAACCACTTTACAAGGCACGACCTATAGCGAATTGGTGTAATTCTTCAATAACAAATTTCACATATCTTTCCTAACGCAATCGTGGTCTATCGGTAAGCATAAACGCTAAGTAAAGGCGCAATTCGACGGAGGCAACACTGAACGACATGAGGCATGCGACATGTTTCCTAGTGTTACCTGTTCATAGGTGTGCGACTATGTGCCACAAATTTTAACAATGTCGCATGCGGATTTTGACTCTCCGAGTCGCATGCGCTTTGTCGTCAATACGTGTAGCATGCATCTTAAAAAAAACCATGGAGGCAACGTCGGTTTGGTATATTATGTCTTTACAAACAATCGAGGCGGCTGCATATTTGGTAATAGTTTCGAATCGTAGAAAAAAAAGAAAGCCACGGTGCTGGAGAAGAGTTGGTAGTAAATTCTTGATTTTTTTTCCACATCAATTACAGTGCAATGCTATTTACTCACTAACTGCTTCAGTTTATCATTTTTTATCCTGTTGTCTTTATAATCACAAATTTTATTATTCCATAACTCCGGTGAATTATGATAATCTTCAATAAACAAGGTAGTTTTATCAATATTCCACTCCATGTTGCACGTTACAAGCCGCACCGATCCGCTGACTTTCGGATAACGGCGACATTGTTCGACTCGCTGAAACGTGTCGAAAGGTGACGCATGCGTCCCGGCAACAGCAATCAACATGTAGCATGCTACAAAGGTACTTGCTTCTTGCCCCTTCGTGTTCCTTCGATTGAAATACTGTGTGTAGCATGCGTCAATGCCGCATGCTACATTTTTCCTAAATGTTGCCTCAGTGGAATTGCACCTTAAGTGAGCGCTCGAGGTTCGATTCCTGACAGATTCACTTCCGGACAGGTTTAGAATATTTTACATCTGAATAAATGCTTTTATGTATATTATGCACCGCTAATCATGAATTTTTAAAGTGGTATATAAAACTCTGCAGCAAATAAAACTATGCACAATTAAGTTATGCCTGTCAAACACTAAGGCGCAGAAGGCTTACGAATCGGCTCTGGACACAAATACGTGAGCATAGACGAGCGAAAGAGAAATGAAAGTAGGTAATATAGAAGTAGGGGACAAAGATAAGCATAGAAAGAAAAAATGGGACAGACTTATCCAGTGTAGTGTAACAAAAGGGGACAGTGTGAGTCGGCGAAAGCAGGATGGAAGAAATTATTTTACTAGCGGATGAAATGGACAATGAACTGAAGAGGGACGAGTGAAACAGAGGCGGACTAATAGTAATTCTGTTTTTCTAACATTTATTTTTATCAGAAATGTTCTAAAACATTTTCTATTTTATTGAAATATTAAAATTGGTGTAATCAAAGCGCCATTTTCAATATTTTATATATATTTGTATTCAGGTGGTCTCTTGCTGAGATGTCTCCATTGTATCTGTTAAATCTGTATCTAAGAGAGGGGTAAAACTTTAGTATCGATTTTGTCTTCATATAATAAATTAATTGTTTCGAATTTATCCAATATGGCGGAGTATTGTGATAGAGCTTTTAGCGTTCCTTGTCCCATGGTGTAGAATAATTTGTCTTTTAGTATTAAAGATATGGGTGAGGAGTGATTTTTTTCTGCACATGCTGGGAAGAAAATATGGAAGAAATATAGAGTTTGAGTACTCGGGCTTGCAAGAGGAATGACTTGTGGAAAAGGGTTGTGTGAACTCTTGAGTGTGGTGTTTTTTATTGTTTTAAATTCATATTTTTGTTTTTTACTTTTATGATAATGTGCTGTATATTGTGGGATTAATGTTTTAGTCTGTCTGGAGTGATGAAGTGTGAGGAGTTTGATTTCGCGTTATTTATACATATGTAATTGAATGTCACTGTTTGTCAGGTTGATGAGAATGTGCAAAGGGGTTTTATAAATTCAAAAATAGGAAAGAAATATCAATTTATTTTATCATGCTATATTTCTTCAGTGAGATACAGGCAAAAACCTAGCTTACCGGTGACACGACAAATGAAAGGCAACAAACCCAGATCAATTAACATGTTGTGTCTGAATTAAATTACCTGTTTTTTTTATCGCAAATAACATAATGTATGACGACCTCCGTGGTCTGGTGGTAAGACACTTGTCTGCCGATCCGGAGGTTGCGGGTTCGATCCCCGCTGGAACCCAGATTTTTTTAAATAGGATTCTAGTCTGGTTAACACTTAGGACCTATAAAAACATATTTCTGGTCTGGTTGGAAGAGATTGCCTCATGGCAATAAACTCGCCAGGTTAAAAAAATGTATATTTATTTTTAAAAAAAAGGGGGGCAACTGAAAATCACATGATCTATAACCTCGCTATCCAGACCACATTGGCGCAGCTGGAATCCATCAAATAACTTATTTTGTAAATGTGACTAGCCACTATGGAGTAGCCCAAACACAAGCGACACACGATTAACATATTCTCATTACATTAAACAACAGTTTCAAAATAATAGATTGCTAGAATGTATAAAGTTCTCTTATTTACACCAGTTATATCCCAATGATCATTGGTGCTAAGCTTCGTGTTTAATTCTATTTAAAAGATAAGTTACTGACTGAAATAAATCACATGCTCGTCTTGATGAACTTGCTTCCATGATACCGACGTGTGAAGGCATGGAAGATCGATTTATGTTACTATATATTGTTGTTTTTTGTGTTATCAAAAATCGGAAAGAAGTATCGATTTATTTTTTCATGCTAAATATCCTCAGTGAGATACAGGCAAAAGCCTAGTTTACTGGGGATACGACAAATGAAAGGCAACAAACCCAGATCCATTAAAATTATATGTCCAAATCAAATTACCTGTTGTTTTTTCTCAAATTGTGTATATTTCTTGTCATGTGTAATAATAAATAAATAAATAAAATATATACGAGTATATATCGATTCAAATAACTTCAATATGATTTTAAACAATCTCTATTAATTGTCATTGATTGGAATAACTTAGCTTTGATTTTGAACAATTAGTTTCTTTTAATGTGTTTCTTTATATCCATGCACACAACTCTCGCTTCATCCAAATTTATACATCTCGTCAAACATACTCTCCTGTTTAACAGTCATACTATCTTGTTCGTCAAACATACTCTCCTGTTTAACAGTCATACTATCTTGTTCGTCAAACATACTCTCCTGTTTAACAGTCATACTATCTTGTTTGTCAAACATGCTCTACTTTTTAACTTTCTTCAGATAATTTTTCTCCAACTTTCTCCGTTCGCTTCTTCCTCAGACTTCTTATTCCTCGCTCTCTATTTATTATAGACATTTGGTTATATTAATTTAATAAGTATTTTGCAACTCATTTTATTAATGTGACCAAACTATCTCAAAATCCCTTCTTCTTATACCATCCATCTCTAATAAATAGTTATCCTTTATTCGATAATTTCTTACTACTTATCAAATATTATATAATATGTTTTTATCACTCCCTTTCAACACCCAAGATTCCTTTATCTGATAATTTATTACTATATCAGTATCGTTTTCCCATACTGCATTGTCTCAAATATAATTTTGACAGAGACGCGTCCAAGGATATTTTATATGAATTTACATCAATTGTAATCAGTCGCTATCCTGTGAAACTACATATTTTTTCCTTTGATAAGTCTTTATGTGCTGGTAGCTATACCAGGCATTGTAGCCGAAATTTAAATGTCTGTATACATTTTTAAAATCCATTTTGCATCTAATACCTTTTAAAAAACCATTTTTTATCTAATATTTTAAAGAACACAGCTATCGCCTATCTGTTCTTACACATAACTTATTTCATTGTAGTATTTTCTATTTGTCAATGATAATGGGGTTGAATCCCGAAAAAGAACGCTCTTGACTAGAGTCTGCTATCTAAACAGCGTTGTATAAATTGTCATATAATTATTTCATTATTATTATTATATCAAAATATCACGATGCTTATGACTGTTCCGTGACCTAGTTGATAAGCCACTAGTCTCCCAGTCAGGGCTTGCGGGTTCGAATCCAGCTTTTTTTAAATAATTCCAGTAGGGTTTCCGCTAAAGGCCTTTTAAAACTCTTTTTGATTAGTTGGAAGATATTGATACATGGTAATAAGCCCGCCAGATCATAATGTATACAAAAAAAATGGTAATTGAATGGAAATGTCGTACAATGCATCACTGCTCAAAAGAAAACGAAGGAACATAGAAAAAAAGAGAACAATTTGTTCCTTTAAATAAAGGTACCTACTGTAAATGTTTTTTTTTGCAGCTTTTGGAGTCAATCCGCCCCAGTGCAATCGAGTCTAAGAGTGAGATAGACTACAGAGTGAGACAAAAATACGTATCCACGAGCCATAGAAGGAAAAGGAAAGGGACAGGTATATATCCAAAATGTGTACAACTGCGCACAGATGTAAACACAGAATAGATGGAATACCTAACTTGCAATAAGAAGTATTAGCGAGCCATAAGCTGAACCAAAAATATCGCTTAAATGTTGGCTTAAAAGTTAAAACTCTTGTTATTCGTATTATCTCTGGGTTAATATCCGAGTCGACTATCTCTCTCTCAGTGTTTATTGTTGTTTTGTGTGAATCTATCTACTATTAAGCCATTTTGCTCTATTTTTTTTTCCATTTTTATTTTGACGTAACGTCGTAAATTCCCGCGCGTCCGCCATTTATTACTTCATTTGTTATCTGCTTAATTTTAAATGTTGCCATTGTTGATAAATGCGTATAATTAAGTGTTGACGTAATTGAAAATAATGTTTTTATTAATTTAACATTACGGTATGATCAATTGTTTTCAAATTTGATTTTTAAATAAACAGTTAAATTTTATGGTGTTTTTTAAACAGTTTTCAAAGGACTTTTACAAAATATCGTTATGGTGTTAGTGTGTTTAAATGCAATGATTTTATGCTAATATTCGCTGATGCAGGTAAATATTGTATTTTTTTATATTTCAAATTTTTAAATTTTATTTAGATGTTATAAGTTTGTTTTCATACAATGATTTCGTTTCATTTTCCAATGACAAATAAATGCATATATTTCGACCACGTATGAAGATCAAGCTAAAATTTAAAGGAAGACCAATAACAATAAAATCAATGCTGTAATGATGGTTTTATTAAAATATGTGGAATGTCAATGTATAAGGGAAGACGTAATGAACTACCTATATGATCTAGTTGGTAAATATGCCTATCTTTACACCCAGGGTTTATGGGCTCGATTCCCTTTGGCACATAAAAAATATCCAGTCTTGTTTACGGGTTGTTTGATCATCATTTAAGTTGTTTAAAACAGATGGCCACACGGCAATGAGACCTCGAGATTGTACTATAAACCTAATGTAATACAATACAATACATAGGTTGGATAACATTTGTTTAAAATCAAATTTTCAGTATCAAAAAGTAACAAAAATTGTAAGAATTTATTTATTGTATTACATTTTCATCGTATACAATGAAATCTAATGGATTTATTGCAATATGGCAATCTCTTATGACCAAACAAATATTTTGAATAAGAATTAAATATAAACGAGATTGAAACCTTTTTTAAAAAAAAATCGTGTTCCGACGGGAATAGAGCCCGTAACTTCCGAAGTAGAAGACAAACATTTTACCAACTAGGTCACGGAGGAAGTCAATAGACATAGAAATGGAAAATAATTGTGTTAATACCCAAAAAGACCTAGTGGTTGTATTGCTTTGTGGCAATCTTTTCTTACCAACCAGAAAGAATTTAAAGAAACTGGAACCTTTTTGGATACCAACTGACAACGAACCCGAAACCCACAGGCTTAAAGAAAGACGTCTTATCAACTAATGAGCGTAAAAAGAAGTGCGGTGAATGGGAAAGTCAATAAACGATATCTGTTTGAGCGCAGCACAAGTCCATTATTGGAAAGACGCTGAATATTTTTAATGATATTCTAGGGGGTAGCAGGACAGTTAAGGATGTTAAATGATAGTGACTACATGTGAATTTTACGTCTATGTCTCATATTCGATCAATAAAATTTATTCTGATATGAAATGATATCTTCATCCTGTCCTGTAGCTCATGATTGAGCATCGTGACTCCCATGATAGCCTCTGACGACTCCTCTCCATCCATCCCTGCACTCCGTGGCTCGAAGGGCAGTTGTTAAGGGTAGTCCAGTTACGGCTCTCACTTGGTCAGTCCAACACATAGGGATTCTTCCTCTTGTGCGTCGTCTTTCCACGCCTCCAGTAACCACAAACCTCTTCAAACTGTCTCCATGGACACGAGCAATGTGCCTGAAAAATTGAAGGACTCATCCAAGGCATATTGTCGACAATCCGTCGATAATTCTCAGTTCTTCGAAAATGGAGGCGTTAATTCCCCTTGCTATACATTGAATTCGTGTCCATGGTAGCGATATATAATCGTGTCTTTTCATGCTAAATATAAATCTCAGACGAACATTTTGCAGACGCTGTTATTTGTCCAACTGTTCCTCCTTAATATCCAAGTAACAGACGTCCACATAGTCCAAAATTGGAAGCAGTAGAGATTGCAACATTTAAAAGTAATTTATTTGGTCATTTATATCAAAAGTTTCCGATTCACAGGTTGCATTTTTTTTTATTGTTTTTGTTATGTTAGATAAATAATGACAACGTTGGCGCCATGGTGTATTTTAGTATTTATTAATAAAGTTTTATGGTATTTTCATGGTGATTATAATAAATATTTATAAAATTACCTTAAACCAATAAGTGCCACCTACGCATGAAAGTAAAATATATTTAGTAGAAATTAAAGTAAATGTGCAAAAACGACTCAAACCACACTTTTACCTGGTTAAAGATAGAGGAATTATCTACTGTTTTGTATGGGCTTGTATACGCCACAGTGGAAGTAAATTGTCCAGTTTTTTTTATTTTAATTTTACACATGACAAAAAATTTACATAATTTCCGAAAAAACAACAGGTAATTTAATTTGGACAAGCAATTTTAATGGATCTGGGTTTATTGCCTTTCATTTGTCGTCGTCCCAGTAAACTAGGCTTTTGCCTGTATCTCAATGAGGACATATGACATGAAAAAATAAATCGATGCTTCTTTCCGATTTTTATTTATATAAAACCCCGTTGCACATTCTCATCAACCTGACAAACGGTGACACTCAATTACATATGTATACATCACGCGAAATCAAATCGAAAAAACACTTCATCACTCCAGACAGACCAAAACATTCATCCCACAACATACCGAACATAATCATAAAAATAAAAACAAAAATATATAAAAAATATAAATATAAAACAACAAAAACCACTACACTCAAGAGCTCACACAAACCTTTTCCACAAGTCATTCCTCTTGCAAGCCCAAGTAGAAAGACCTAATACAACTGATATATAGAAAAGCGATAGATAGCTTTAAAACATATATTTATATAATGTATGTGATTTAAATTGTCAATATTTCTATTTATGTTACTTCCCTGCAGAACCAGGTGTATTTCCGTCGTAATATAGGAAGACAGGTAGGTTTCACAAAACCAAAGAGAAAAAATAAAGCAATAGACATCAAACAGTCGTAAGGATAAACGTCACACTGTTCTTGTCGGGGTAGGCAAAGAGGAGGTTTTGTTTTGTTAATCTATCTACAGTTATTCGTTCTCATCTCATGCTCAAACCATCTCAGAGCTTAAATACAATCAATCATCCCTTATTATGATCATCCCTTATCACTTTGCTCCATATTCTGTCATGCATTATAAATCTATATACGCCTAATTTCGCAGTGCATGCATTTCTAAAGCATTTATTAGGCTCCTTTTAGTCTTTTTCATGTCGACGTTAAACTCATATACATCAAATGAGGTGCAAAAATACTGTTGTCGACTAGTATCTTTTAAAAAAATTTTTACTTTTCGGTTCGAGTATATATGTATAATTTCCTATCCCATTGACTTTATTTCCTATCGTTACAAGCCTTTCGATATCCTTCGTAACTTTTCCTTCATTACCTATATATAATTATATATACAAAATAAATAATCTTATATGACCGTATTTAACCGATATAAGGCGAGGTTTTGTGTTAACTGACAGTATTTTTACACATAACATACGCTATATTGTAAATAAACCAATACACACGTTTCATGGGTTGGGACTTTTTTGCATAAATAAGTTCAATTGAGCTTGCCTTAAGAAGACGATGTGCCATAAGCTTCACATTGATAACTCAAGTTAATAAGATATGATTAAAAAAAACATGTTTATAATTTAAAGCTTACAACCAACCACGAATTAATATGTATATGATTTTATTGTTTGCATAAATAAACATTTATGATTGTGAAGTTAACATAATCTGTTGAACCCAGTAAAATATTCTATAGTTATTGTAAGAATAAAATGTTTCTACATCTTTGATATTTATTTACGACGAATGGAAAGATTGACGACCTCCGTGGCCTGGTGGTAAGACACTTGTGTGCCGATCGGGAGGTCGCGGGTTCGATCCCCGCTGGAACTCATTTTTTTTAATGGGATTCCTGTCTGGTTTTACTTAGAGCCCTTTAAAAACATATTGCTGGTTGGTTGGAAGAGATTGCCACATGACAAAAAACTTGCCAGGATAAAAAAGAAGATATTACCACTCTAAAATGCACCATGACGGTAAAGAAATACATTTATTGTATTATCGAACAATATGAAATCTGTTGAACTGCCAAATGTAAGAAACCCATTGTGATATTTGCATTTTAATTATCACTAGTTGCAACCCGTGAAATATTCACGGAAGTAAAACAAATTCTACATTTATGAAAATATATATTCATAAATGTAAAATTTGTTTATATATATCATTTATACATCGTCCCCTTTTACACCCGTTCAAAAATTGTTAGCTAGGTATTTAAAATTCGTTCAGTATCACGGACCCACCGAGATTCAAATTTCGAATTACTTTCGGAGAGAATCCAAGTATTCCTCTCTCGCTCTCTTGTATTCAAAATTCAATTCTAGTATTCTTTCTTTGTCGACAGCCGTCGTATGGGTTTTGGCCTATTTATACTATGATTAATGTCATAGTTACGATTTAGTATTGTTAATATTGTTGTATTCACGTGAGTAAAAAAGTGTTATACGATTTAATTCAATAAATAGAAATTGATTCGAATTAAAGAAGAGCAAAGCGTGCTGTATACGAGTACATGCGTAACTATTTGAAACAACATCGTGAGATACAAACAGCAGAGGGAAGCCAATGAACGTCGTCGTCGTTGCCGGGTCTCGTAGTCAACGATCCTCTAGCCACTCCAACGTCAATATTGAACCGTTCCTCCACGTCGATCATGCGATCTTCTGTGAGAAATCAGCCCGATCGAGTTTTCGACAAGTGCAACAACAGCAAGAGACTGAAGATGAAGCCAATTAGTGTCGCGCTTCGGAGACTCAACGAAAGTTTGTTTTTCGATAAGTGCAACAGTAAAAAGATACTGCAGAGGAAGTCAACGAGCGTCACACTGCTGAAGCTCAACGAAAAGCTTTGTTTTAGACAAATGCAATGACAGCAAGATATTGTAAGGGAAGCCAATGAGCGTCGCCTTGCTGAAGCTCAACGAAAGCTTGATTTTGAGCGTTGAATTGTGGAAGCTCAATGAAAGCCTGATTTTCGACAAGTGTAACAATATCAGGATATTAAAAGGGAAGTCAATAAGCGTCATATTGCGGAAGCTCAACAAAAGCTTGATTTTCGACAAGTGCAACAACAGCAAGAAACTGAAGAGAAAGCCAATAAGGGTCGAGCTTCCGCAGCGCGTTGCTCAACCATCGCAGCGCGAAACTGCCATAGTAAATCTACCGAAAAAGGAAGCAGAAACTATCAGACAAAAATCATTCGGAATTTTGAGCAAAAATTCCCTACACCCTCTGTCCTATGCCCTCACCACCATGAAGAATTCACGGCCTCTTAAACCTTATTATGTCCTTTAATATATCTTATGGCTCATGGTAAGGATATAAAAACGGACTGCGCGAGACGCTTTAAAAATTAACGTTTAGTATAACAAGGCACAAATAGGAACAGATAGAGACGAATGGCACAAAGCTGTTGCAAGTTAGCAGGGACCCCATAAAAAAGTCGCAGACAAACTGCAAATGCTGAAGCTTCTTGCCTTTTATGCAGTAGGATATACATACCACAAGTTGACTTACGTAGTCATCTCCGGTGGCATCAACGTCAAGTACCTTAATCACCCACTTTGTATTGTGCCTTCTAATACACTCGTATAAAGGGCACTCAGTCAGTTAAACGTAAGAAATAAGTCACTACACGAATAATTGCCTGCCGCTGTTCATATTTTTTCTCATTGTCTAGTCTGGAAGACTGGAACATATCGGTGACGAAACTAAAGGAGATAAGTGACGGTTCCAGTGGATACAAAAGGGCGATAGGGATGAGACGAAACTGATTTCGTAGTAAACAATACAATACGGCGAATACATTGTTGATTACCAATCTTTTCCAGCCAACCATAATGATGTCAGGGGCCGTAAATGAAAACACGATTAAAACCTCATTTGAAACAATGGGTACCAATTGTAATCGAACCTGTAACTACCGGGTTTGAAGACATGTGTTTTACAAACTAGATCATGGAAGTCATAATATACAGGATTGATCTTTGATTTTTTTTTAAATTCAAAGAAATGTGTTTTTTTTTCATTGGGTATTTTTTGCATAAATACATTTAATTGGCAAATTGTTTGTAAGAGATTGTCACCTGGCAATAAGCTCTCTAGCTCTTATATAAATTATTATGTGCCAATAAATACGAAATACTTTATTAACAAATTAATTCATACGCTAGAAAAGCGCAGCTGACAAGAAAAGAGCAGTGGCGTACAGTAACGAGGGTCCTAAGGGAAGCAAAAACAATAATTAATTCCTTTTTTCATGAGGGGCAAACGGTGGCACACAAAATGCAACTACATTATCGGGGAAGTCCACACAAAGGTAAGGAAAAGGAGGGGGATGCGATAATCCTAATAGATTTTATAATCCCCGTTGCTTTTTGGGGGTTGGTGCACTGAATATAATGTATTCGTTACTTAGGGGACGGTACCAAGAGAGGGGGTGTTATTTCATTTCCAATTTGTTGCGATTTCGGAAAATGATTCAATATCGTTTAGGCGTAAAGAAATTTGATTTGTTTTTGGATGTGTAAGAAGTGGACATGTTCTTTCGAAGTACAGCGTGGTTTATATACACACCCCATTTGTTCGACAATAATAATAAAATTAAAATAAAGATTTATATAACGCCGTTTGTAGAGCAGACTTTCGTCAAAAGTGCTCTAACTCAGAATTCGAACCTACTATTATTGACAGATTCAAAATAATAAAAAAAAACGGCGCAAAGATGATGATTGCCACAATTAGATTGGGTACACTGTCGTGTAGCTCATGACTGAACATCGTGACTCCCATGATAGTCTCTGACGACTCCTCTCTATCCATCCCTGCACTCCGCGGCTCGAAGGGTAGTTGTTAAGGGTAGTCCAGTTACGTATCTCACTTGGTCAGTCTAACGATTTATGATTCTTCGTCTTATGCTTTGTCTTTCTACGCCTCCTGTAACCACAAACCTCTCCAAACGGTGTCCTTGGCTACGACCAATATGCACAAAGAATCGGAGGATTCGCATCCGTAAACATATACGTATGGTATATGTTAAGAAAAACATTTTTGGTAAGAAAACCGCCGAACACTTACCAAGGGAAATAAACTATTAGGTGTTAACATAAATTGTGTCCGTTTTTTTCCAAATTAAAAATGAGCACCAAAAGTAAAACAAAATGGTAAATGTTATACGTCAAAATTTTCTGCTCTACAAGATATTGTGTTTGCTTTTACGTTACATATATTATTTTATTTGATTACAAGCCTTCAAAATGGAATGTCAAGTAGACGAAAGTGAGCATTTTTGATAACTCCTTCTGTTCGCGTTCAATCGAGGGAATAAAGCTGCTAAAGCTGCTCGCGATATTTGCGAAGTGTACGGCGAAGATGCTATGAATGAAAGGACAGCTCGTCTATGGTTTTGGCGTTTCAAAGACTGTAATTTCGACCTGAAAGACGTGGAGCGTTCCGGACGATCAGTGGACTTCGATGAGGACCGCTTTAACCATATTATTCATGAAGATTCCCTTCAAACCAACGTAGAATTGGCTGAGCCACATGACTGAGCCACATGAATGAATTGTAGTCACATGACTGTATACCGCCATCTTAAATCAATGGGAGAAGTCCAGAAATTCGGCGATTGGTTTCCACATGTTTTGAGTGAAAACAACAAAAATCAAAGTTCGACAATTTCTGCTGGTTTGCTCGCGCGTCATCGAGCTACGCATGGCCACAAGCAAAGGTTCCTTTACCGCATCATTACTGGTGATGAAAAATGGTGCCTTTATGTGAATATGAAGAAACGGAAAGAATGGGTGAGTTATGGTCAACAAGCAACGCCTAGAGCGAAACAAGGTTTGCATCCGCGCAAGACGATGATTTGCATCTGGTGGGATTGGCAAGGTGTCATCCACTACGAGATACTTGAATGCAATCGGACAGTCAACGCGGAGCTATACATTTTGCAAATGCAGCGGCTCAACACTGCAATTCAACAAAAAAGGCCGGATCGGCAATATGGCGTTATTCTGCAACACGATAACGCCCGCCCTCATATCGCCAACATTACATAAAATACCATTCAAACGCTTGGTTGGGAAATCCTGCCGCACCCTCCATATTCTTCAGACATCGCGCCGTCGGTTTCCACCTTTTCGGGTCGCTTTTGAACAATTTGCGCGGCGTTTCCTTCAATAATTACGTCGAATTGCGGACATGGTTGGACGAATTCGTCGAGTCAAGACCGGAAGGTTTTTATCGCACAGGCATTGAAAAACTTGCAGAACGTTGGCAAGAAGTTGTAAATAATGAAATAGAATACATTATTGACTAATTTGTAAAATAATGAAGCAGAATACATTATTCACTAATTTGTTGTAATTTTCTTTTGTTGTGTCCTCTTGTTCTCTTCATTTGGAAAAAAACGGACACAACTTATGTTAACACCCAATACAACGAATCTGATATGCGATAGTCATGAGTTTCATTGTAGTTCAGAGCACAAACAAGACTTTAGAAAATATAGTCTAATTTATATATTATAACATATAACTATGAACTTATTATATGTATAGGTGACGTGTGCAGCTTTAGGAAATACTTGACGACATCCCTTTCCGGGAGTCTTATCAAAATTTATGATTATATATGAGCACTACACACATACACTACATTCTACCTAAAGCCGAATTTGTTATTTTTACATATCGGAAGATCTACAAAGGTTTCTTCCTAACTCGTCTTTTGTTTAAGTTTTCTGTGGTTTTCTTACCAAATATTTTTTGCTTAATATATGCAGATATGTGGATGCTCCTAATCTAATAGTTGCAGCCATCATCTTCCTACAAATTACACGCAACTTGTTTTTTGGTAGTATTTTTATTCTGTTAATACCTAATAGTTGGTTCGAGTCCCGAGTAAGGGCGCCCTTTAGAACTTGTCAGCTTTCTTAAGGGCGCTATATAAATTGTTATTTTTAATACAATATAATAAGTTGGTCCAATCTCACATTCTGTTATTTTTTACAATCTTGGTTTCTCAGAAATCAATTAAAGTAAATAACCAACTGAAAGGTCGTGAATTTAGTCTGAAAATGTCTATTGACAAAAAATATAATGCTTAAGAGTTATTTTGTGTATAGTGAATTTTGGATTACTTAAATGAAAATTTACATAAATCTTAAATAAAAAACGTTTCATCCTCACGATTCAATTTCGAGTACGCGACTGGTCAATTCGGAAAAATGTTTTTTTTCTTAAAGAGGGCGTTGATATATTGAAGTAACGATATCACAGTCGCATGTGCGTAGGCGAGGATCAAAATGGCCGCCTACATTTGACAGGCGGCCGCGGGCGGGACTCCAAGATACGTGATTGGTCAGTTGGATGCAAGAAAAAAGGTCGAAATGAGTATTAAAGCGTGGGTATTTTCAAATAGTATATTTTTAAGACCCTGATTTTGTTTATTTTGAGAAAGGAGTTCTCAAATAATGGTTCGCTATCTAATCAATATTTGTTTTTTTAAAAGTAAACATACTGAGTTAAGAATATGAATTGCAGAGATACTGACTGAATGATCAACGACCTCCATGGCCTGGTGGTAAAACGCTTGTCTGCCGATCCGGAGGTTGCGGGTTCGATCCACGCTGAAACCCATTTAAAAAAAATGGGATTTCAATCTTATTTTCACTTAGGACCCATTAAACCATATTTCTGGTTGGTTGGGAGAGATTGCCACGTGGTAATAAACACGCCAGGTTAAATAAATAAAATAAGAAAAATGTCACAGCCTCAAGAGATCAAAGTACGAAAAAAGTAACGAAGTTGCTTTTTCAAAATGCAGGATCTCTGAGATTTTAATCTCGAATTACGTAGTTTTGCTTTGCTACATATTTTCCATAGTTGTCTATGGTATACGCATACGCAACATCATGTAATTTCCCTTTCAGGGTAACATCATCTCACCATGTCATTTGCGGGGTATGTAGAGAGAACAGATCTCCAAACTTTTATATCCAAGCACACAACTTTCCCCTCCTTCACATTCATTTATAATTTTCTATTAATCATATTTCCTACGTATCCTTCTTTTAAAATCTGGTATTTTTGATCCAATCACGTTTTCCTTGGTTAACCTCTACCACGCACACTTGGTACTTCTAATTAGTATAGTAATTTAGTCAACCTTTCGTTATTCATTCTATCCACATGTCCAAGCCATCTTTAAGTTTCTCTCTTTTTCTTAATTAAAACATCCATTTTATCCATAAATTAATTTCCGTTTCCTTTATTTCACCTTTTTTTACACTGATACTTCCCATTTTTACACTGATACTCCCCATTTTTACACTGATACTCCTTATTTTTACACTGATACTCCCCATTTTTACACTGATACTCCCCATTTTTACACTGATACTCCTCATTTTTACACTGGTACACCCCATTTTTACACTGATACTCCCCATTTTTACACTGATACTCCTCATTTTTACACTGATACACCCCATTTTTACACTGATACTCCTCATTTTTACACTGATACTCCTCATTTTACACTGATACTCCTCATTTTTACACTGATACACCCCATTTTTACACTGATACTCCCCATTTTTTGGTGCACTTATCTTCAGAACAACTCATCATCTTTATTTCATCCTTCTTCTTTCAAGTTCAAGTTTAAGTTATTTACGTCAACGAAGACACCACCACATGTATATTTAGCCATTTTTGCTACTTTTGATGTAGTGCGATTGTTATTATATATGTAATAATATTATTATATATGTAATAAAGTGCCCCGTTTATCTTGTTTTCTATATCTACCCTTCTTTCAACGTCCCTTTCAACTCACACATCACACGTTAACATACTGCCAAGAAAACAATCTTAACCTAACACATAACATACTATACATCGCAGATTTTTTGCCCCTTTCTACAATCATAACCTTCGATCATCTCTCATATAATTTTCTTTGCCCCAATTCACCCAACCACACATGCAAGGCTGTTTTGAGACCGAGGAAGGTCAAAGCATTTCTTGGTCAAGAGGCTTGATGTAAACTTTTGAACCGATAACGATAAAATATATTTTGAGTACGTATCATCATCAGCCATGGGGTTACGGGTTCGATTACCGTTGAT
Organism: Odontocerum albicorne; assembly: GCA_949825065.1. Lineage (NCBI taxonomy): Eukaryota > Metazoa > Arthropoda > Insecta > Trichoptera > Odontoceridae > Odontocerum > Odontocerum albicorne. The sequence goes on from OX463865.1 coordinate 10,045,478, forward strand.
AATAATTTATTTTAAAACAAAACGGCTATGGAGTCTGGTAGTCTAATTTTCGTGTAAAACTTCTTTAACATGTTACTGGTTGGTTTGAAGTGATTGACACTTAATAATAAGGTTATCATTGTATACAAGAAAAGTGTAATACAATACGATAAATCAATAAGCGCTTTTTTGAGTGTATAATTGCCACATCAAAAGTGGTCATTGAATTATGTCCAGCAACTAGGAAGCTAACAACAGTCTTAAATAAAAATAAGGCATATCTCGCCGGATAACGAGTTATGACTGTATCGGCATTCTATTTATGTCAAAATTTTGTGAATAAGCTTGCATGTAGAGAAACAAAGCTATACGCATTTTCGGTTCATCTAAAATTGGAAGTAGAACCAGAAAATGTGAATAGAACCAAAAACTATAGAAAAGAAATTAAAATATTAACCACCCAGGTCTATTTGAAACATTCAAGTGGAAAAAAACACGTAAAATGAAAAAAAGTGCACATTATTGTCGATAATAATATCGATGGTTGTGATTTATAATAACAGATGTCACTTTATTCTAATTAGTTTACATCAAACGAGGCGCGCTGCTATAACTTACCTAATTATTGTATAAACTATTGTATAAAAATTAGTTTATTTTTATTCACGCCCTGATGTATAGTGTTGATTGAATAATAGTCGCGATTGAATGTTTTATAGTTTTGACATTCAGCTGTCAGTTGATGTGTCAAGGTGGTATTGTTGTGCTTCATGCGTTCGGTTTTATGGGAAATAGATATAAAAATAGTTCGGTTTTTGAGAAATAAATGTAAAATGTATTGAAAAGAGAAATGCGTAATTATATCTGTGAATATTTAGCATAACAGTTGGGAGGTACTCGTATGTAATTATAAATGAGAATATTTTATACGTAGTACAAGCACAATTTTATAGCATAACAAACAGTTCAGAACCGTTATAAAAAATCTGAAACCGTGCATGGTAATGATAAGTCGGTTATTATAGTATAATAACGACCTCCTTGGTCTAGTTGGTAAGATGCTTGACCTCCATCTGGGGGTTTCGGGTTCAATTTCCGATAGCATTAAAAAATAGTAAAAAGCGTCTCAGTCTGTTACTGTTCATTTGGTAACAATACTCGTGTTTGCTAAACGTGTACCTTTGGTTGTTTTAGCAATATGCGCCACCACAAACTGTGAGTTCGGTGCCTACTCCAGTGATTCTAAACCTGAAAACGAAAGTGATCGAGCCGAGGACTACGTTGTCTCCAGATACACGATCATTAATACGTTTACATTGCCGATTTGGACATGTTGAGGGAAACCATACGCATCAATACATTAATATCTTATAACGAGTATTGAAATTATACGAGTATTTTTGTCACTTTAACTAATGAACGTAATTCAAGAAGTTGTTTTCTTAGATCGTGGAAGAGTTGCGAAGGATTTCACAAAAGGCCGCAGCTATTTCCGGATCTTTAAAGAACACTATCTGGAAAAACAAGTATATGAACATCCAAAGCAAGGTGAGGATATACAAGAACTGTGTCCGCCCCATAATGACATACAGCATAGAGTCCAGAGCCGACACTGTCAGAACCAAAAATCTCCTTCGAACCAGCGAAATGAAGGTACTCAAGAGTATCGCTGGCAAAACCCTTCGTGATAGAGTACGAAACGCAGAAATCCAAAGGACGTGCGAAGCTGAAGATATTGTCAGATGGGGACGACAGAGAAGAAGGTTCTGGAATGAACACATATCCAGAATGGCGGAACCAAGAGCCGTAAGAATGGCCAGGGACAGTATCAGTAGACCTCCAGGACGACCTCCCAAAAGATGGAAAGACAGCTGGCAGTCGACGTCACAAGAGGCAAACAATGATGCAGGACCATAACAGGCCGACATGCCTAAAATAAGAAGTATATTCGAACAAAATCTGCTAAGATGATAGTCCACAACAAAATTTTAGTACCAATTTTGGGGTTTGGGAGAAAAACGTGGACATGGAAAAGAGCCGAATATTGAAAAGCGTGCATTTTAAAGAATGCAGGGAGAGGGGGGTTACCATTTACCATTATGATTAATATAAATTTAAAAGGGTAATGTATTGAGTAAGACGAAGACATATGGAACGAATGAATGACGAAAGATTAACAGTACAAATGTTCAGTACAAATGTGAATGGAAGTTGAGGTAGAGTTAGATTATGCAAAGTAAGGTTGGATCAACTAAATGATATTTTGAAAAAAGGGTACATAAGGCATCGTAAAAATCGTAGGAGTTTTATGAGAAGTTATATATGGATGTAAAAGAAGCGTAATATAGTGTCGATAAAAGAAAATCTGGCACTCTGTTGTCTCTGCCTACCTCAGCAGGTAAGCGGCGTGATGGTATGTATGTATATATAACAAAGGGACGGTTTGTTATGATCCAAACTACTAGATCAACTTTACTGACAAGTTTATCACCACACACAAAGTTGTTCTTGAATGATTTGTTTTATTTTTATTATGCAATCGAAGCAGACTAACTTGATTATCATAATCTCTATCAAACATATTGTCTTAAATACAGTCCTGCATTCCACATTTTCAATCTCAAATAACACCTGTTACCCAGAAGATTGGCTCTCCCAAAAGAGTGTCGTGTGACTGTCAGTTGTCACTCCTGTGTCAATGTGAGGATTCAATGAGACAGGGCGTGTCTTTCTACTATTAAGTGCTGAGTTATACGAGTAGATGCCATTTAACAGGGATAGAAAACTATACGAGTAGATGCCATTTAACAGGGAAAAAAAATATTTCTGAAGTAAATTGTAATTCAAACATTTTTACCAACATTCATTCACCTGAATCATTTACATTCTGTAGTTTGTTTTATCAAACACTTTTTATTCCACTTTTTGTAACGGTATAACCCTACCGCTTTCAAGGCTTTCACCTCGCTTTCAGCTGAAACCGGTAGGGTTATACCGTTACAAAAAGTGGAATAAACAGTGTTAGATAAAACAAATTAAAATATCTTAAAACATCCACCATGTTAATGCCTTAACTATAAATAATATATTAACACTCTGTTTTTACATCCTTACACTGTATTTACATTATTTTACTTGTCACAAATTCCCCGTCATTTATTTTATAAATGGTATGATGCACTCTACAAACAATATTTTAAAAATATAGTTAGTGAGGATTTAATAAATTACAAAAGATAAATATTCTAAGAAAAACCTCACTATTCAAATCAATTAATGTATCAAATAACGCAAGAAATACTTACAAACATACCATCACGCCATTTCCCTGTCGAGGTAGTCAGAAAGATCATAGCGCCATACTTTTCTATCTCAACATACACCCATAGCCTCGTCTACCTCTATACGACTTTTCTATCTCAACATACAACCACAGCCTCGTCTACCTCTATACGACTTTTCTATCTTAACATACACCCATAGCCTCGTCTACCTCTATACGACTTTTCTATCTTAACATACACCCATAGCCTCGTCTACCTCTATACGACTTTTCTATCTCAACATACATCCATAGCCTCGTTTACCTCTATACGACTTTTCTATCTCAACATACACCCATAGCCTCGTCTACCTCTAGACGACTTTTCTATCTCAACATACACCCATAGCCTCGTCTACCTCTATACGACTGTTCATATAAATTCTACGATTTCTCCGACTTTCTATATTTCATTATTTCAGAATATCATTCACTTGACCTAATCATTCTTTCCTTGTTCTTCTCAAAAGCCCTCTTCTCACATATGTACTGTGTATTTCTTTTGTTAGTCTTTTTCTTTCATATGTTCCACATGGCCAAACCATTTCATCTTACTCAATACATCAGCCTTAAGTTCACATTCATCCCTTATCTCTTCATTCCGTATTCTGTCATACTTTTTCACCTCGTTTATTCTTCTCAATACACGAATTTATTTGGCTCCTATCAGTCATTTTCCACGTTTCAGTCCCATACATTAAAGTCAACACCAAAATACTATTATGAATTATTATTGTAGCAGATTTTGATACTGTTCGATTCGGGTACATATATCTTAGTATCCCATTAACTGTGTTTTCTATCGCTACACGATGTTCGATATCCCCCTCGAATCTTATATATTTATTTAACTCTTTTATTGCAAATCCAATTGCCCGGTGGCAATCTCTTCAAACCAACCAGACAAAAGTAAATGGAGTAAGTTATTTGGTCGCTTAAATCATTCAAATGACTATCCATCTCCACGAAATCCATAAACACATACGTGAGCATATGTCCACGAACCCCACAAAGACTGACAATCACCCGAACATTATTTTTTATATAAAGTGAGATATCATCAATCAAAAGTAAAGGAAGGGAGGGTGGAGAGGAAAGGAAAAGAAAAGTTAGGAAAGAAACACGTTATTTTACTGATTAGAAATTAAAAAAAAATTCAGTCGCTTCTTAAAGCATGCCAAGGACGGAGCGAGTCTTATATTGGTTTGTAACTGATTCCAGAGTACATCGTCTAAGAAAATACTACCCAAACATCAGAATTCTTCAATTTGTTCTAATCTCTCATTATATCTTATTTACTTTTCCTTTCACACATTTCTATCACCGTTACTTTGGATTTAGCATGTGCATTCAATCAGACATGTTTATCAATTTTAAGAGGCATTATTTATCTCAATATATCCCTTATCCCTAATTCTTTTTATTTTTGTTACTCAAATATTAGTATTTTACTAAGTACATAGTATTTTATTTTACTAAACTATTACTTAAATATTATAGTATTTTACTAAGTACATAGTATTTTATTTTACTTAACTATTACTCAAATATTATAATATTTTACTAAGTACATAATATTTTATTTTACTAAACTATTACTCAAATATTATAGTATTTTACTAAGTACATAGTATTTTATTTTACTAAACTATTACTCAAATATTATAATATTTTACTAAGTACATAGTATTTTATTTTACTAAACTATTACTCAAATATTATAGTATTTTACTAAGTACATAGTATTTTATTTTACTAAACTATTACTCAAATATTATATTGCAGTATTTTACTAAATACATAGTATTTTATTTTACTAAACTATTAGTCAAATATTATAGTATTTTACTAAGTACATAGTATTTTATTTTACTATACTATTACTCATATACTATAGTATTTTACTAAGTTTGAGTTCGTCCATGTATACAGAAAATATAAAAAAAAAACACAGAATGGTTGATTGTAAGATATTTCTTTAAAGCAATCAGTCCGTCATATTATGCATTCTCACTAAAAATGTTTAAATCAATAAATGAAATAAGGTATGGTCGCATTCCCAAAAAACTGAGATAGTATAGTTTTTTATTTGACGATTTGGTTTGGACTAAGCAAAAACTATGTGCGACTATTAGAAAGTTGTGGCAATTTATCATCTTCGCTTGCTCCAAAAGAGAAATGACGTGATGGTATCTATGGACGTATAATGAACAGAAAATATCGTACGACCAACATGTGACAGCATAGGAATCGGAAACCTTCCAAACACTGTACTCGTAACGAGCGGCGACATTCGATACGGCCTTTCCAATACGGCTTCTCAAATCCATACCGAAGAAATCAATAGCCAAACACTACGTATTTGAAAACTTTTACGTTTCACTGTAAAATTGTTTTTATGGAATATACATGCAAAGTTATTTTCAAAAGAAATAAAAAAAAACATGTTTAATTGTATTTGTTTCTTAATAAATACATTATACAATATATCATATACATGTATATGACTAAATTCTGTTGCTAAAATAAAACATAAAAATTCAGAACAAACTATCATATATACACACATATAATGTATATACCAGGGGTGGGCATACATGAGGTCAACGAGAGCCACATTCTGGATTTTCATATGTACAAAGAGCCACACCATAGTCACGTTTTCACGTAGTATTAGATACACTAATTCTAATTTATTGCACATTCTACACAAATCTTAATTGATATATAAAGTATAAAAAATACACATAAAAGAAAATATAAAAATAGCACAAAATACGGTTTGCGTGGTTTGTGCACATAAAGAGGCGGGAGATACGCGCGCACTCTACACATTGAAATCATAGCACACACGTATATGTTACACCAATACTTGCGTCTTTGACAGTTGCATTCATACATGCGCATCTTGTCACTTACAACATTTAAGAAAGGAAAATCGCGAAAATACAAGTATAATGGGGAAAGAAAGTATCTACTCGTATATTTTTATAAAGAGACATTGGGAGCCGCATTTAACCCAACGGAGAGCCGCATGCGGCTCTCGGAGTCGCATTTGCCCACATCTGATATTTACTATCACGCTATTTTTCTGCTGGGGCAGGCAGAGTATAGAGTGCCAGACTTTTCTGTCCCGACATACATATTTCCCCTCTTACACATCCATACTTATCATACAGCTCTGATTTATCTTACTTTAACTTCTTTCAAAATATCATTAACTTGATCAAACTATACTTTCCTTGTTCTTCCTCTACCACGGCTTCCACAAACATTTGCACTGTATATTTGCTTTGTTAGTCTTTCTTCTTTCATTCGTTAAGGGGGAGCAGTCTGATATCGACATCCGTTCAGATTTGAACCCGAAACATGAAATTATTAAGGAAAATGAAAATTATTATCAGATTATAGGTGCACACACTAAAATATATCAAGAAATTAAACTGATCAAGATGCCAAATACATGGATTGAAAAATTGTTTGTAGACTATTTACCCGAATTGATGTTAAATAATACGGAAATGAGGCAAGTAAACGCTGTAGAAATGCGTGCATTGAAAAAAAAATTGGACAAGAATGTAAAGGGTCTTTCAAATTGAGCGGTTTTTTTAATTCAATTTTTTTAAATTCTTGAATAAAACACACATTTTGCTTTGATTTCAAAAAACTTTTTATTGGTCATTGAAGTATAATGTATACCATTTAAACACAAAAAACAATATCCGCCAAATGTCCACCTCTTGCAGTTCCACATATGTCCACTCTTTTGTTAAAATTTTCGATGACATTTTTATTTCTAAAAACGGTTCTAACTCCCCAATAACGCGAATAATTTCGTTCTTCAGCTCAGGAATTGATCAGGGGTCATTCTTATAGACCTGGATTTTCACGTAACCCCAGAGAAAATAGTCCAACGGTGTCAGATCACATGATCTTGGTAGCCACCGTTTCCGGAGATTACAATACATAAAATAATTCAATAATTTGAACGCGTTGTTGTATTGTATACGAATCCATTTTTATAAATTTCATACATTACACTTCTCAAATGTCACAAGACCCAGGCAAGCTCACGACACCATCTGTATTTTATCTAAGAATTAAAAAAAACCGTTAAATTTTCAAGACTATAACATAATACGAAATGACGTGATTATAAATGAATGTGAACTTAAGTCGGATGTGATAAGTGAGATGAAGAAGAGCACTCTAAGATGGTTTGGGCATGTAGAACGAATGAATGAAGAAAAAACTAATAAAGCAAATAGCATGGGAGAGAAAGACCAATGAAAGTACGGTTGGATCAAGTGAACGACATTTTGAGCTTAAAATGCAAAACAATTGTTGGAGTTGTATGAAAAGGTGTATTGATGTACCGGAGATGAGTATGTGTATCGAGATAGGAAAATCTAGCTCTCTGTTATGTTTGCCTACTCTGGCAAGGAAACGGCGTGATGGTATGTATGTAACACTACAAACGGAGGAAGATATGTTTGTATTGAGCATGGTCATATTGATTACCACGTTATTACGCGCTTTATATAAACTCGTAAATATATCATACGCAACCGTGAGACCACTTCAGAGCAGTGTTTGACGATGAGCAGTGAGCGCAACTTGCAGCAGTGAGAGCTTCAGAGCAGTGAGCGCAACCGTGAGACCACTTCAGAGCAGTGTTTGACGATGTTTAAGCGCAATCCGAAGGAGTTTCTGCGTCGTTTCGTGACCGTCGACGAAACATGGATACACTGGTACACACCCGAGACCAAGGAACAGTCGAAACAGTGAACTTCACCCGGCGAACGTGCTCCGAAGAATGCGAAGACTGTCCTATCGGCCGGAAAGGTGATGGCCACCGTTTTCTGGGATTCAAAAGGTGTGATCTACATCGACTTCCTAGAGAAGGGCAAAACGGTCACAGGGCTCTACTATGCCGAATTATTGGGCCGATTCGACGCCGAATTGCAGAAAAAACGGCCCCATTTGGCGAAGAAAAAAGTGTTCTTCCATCATGACAACGCACCGGCTCACACCTCCGCCGTCGCCACGGCCAAATTGGTAGAATTAGGCTACAAACTGCTGCCCCATCCACCGTATTCTCCGGATTTGGCCCCGTGTGACTTCTTTTTGTTTCCAAATTTGAAAAAGTCACTCGCCGGGCAGAAATTTGAGTCGAATGAGGAGGTTATCGCCGCCACGGAGGCCTACTTTGCAGACCTCCAGAAAACGTATTTTTCAGACGGGTTAAAGAAGTTGGAGCATCGCTGGGTCAAGTGTATCGAACTCAAAGGAGATTATGTTGAGAAATAAATCGCCACTTTTCCAAAAATTTTGTTATTCTTTTGTAGGCTAAGTACTTATCGGACCACCCTCGTAGTTATATGGCATAGAGTATGTGTATTACGCTAAAAAGATAACAAAACTAAGATATTTAATACTATAGCAAATTAAAAAAACCAATAAACTGCCGTAATATTTGATTTTTTTATAATTTATATATTTCTCAATTCACACAAAACGTTATATGATATGACTTTGTGAATCAAATTGCCATTTGTGAATCACTTTGTGAATCAAATTGACAAGAAGGCTAACTGCCAATATAGGTGATAAAACGATTTTAAGCCAGATAGATTGCAAATGGTGTACTGTGAACTGAAAAATATCTGATGTCCTCGCGTCAAGGCTCGCCGTCTATTGTAGGGGGTGTATCTCGACTGTAGGGATGTTATGAAAGAAGTCCAGGCCTTTTGATAGCTTCTCTCTTCAATGTATTTTCTTTTAAATTAATTTGAAATATATGTACAATTTTAGGATATATTTACGAGTACATATGTACATACTATTAACATATCAATAAAACTATATTTATTTATTCAAATGGATGCGAATATTGAAAAAGTCACTAATTTCCATATTGTTTCAGGTCTTGTCTTCCATGTGGCCCAATAGTCTAACTGGAGGGTAAGTACTATAATTATATAAGTCTAGAAGCCACTCATTATAAATAAAATGATAAATAAAATGGTTGGTAAATAAAATGATACGCGTGCTGTATTAATTCAATCATAAAATAGAAATCATAACTTTGTATACACAGAATATGTAGGGAATAAATAATAGTTCCCAGTGAAAATGTTATATTCATAATATTCAGCTGTTAGTTGATGTGTCGGGGTGGTACTGCTATGGGATTTTTTGAACCAAATTGTTTTTTTTTAAACATTTTTTGTTGTTGAGAATAAATACATACGATTTTCGTTTGTTTTTCCTCAAGCACAATTTTATAACATACCTGCTTAGCGCCTTCTAACGATATCGCGTCGAACTTCAATTTTGACCACCAATAATTTTATTAAGTAGTATTTTTCTCTTCTCAATATATGACCCAAATAGGTAATCTTTCAGTATTTTATCGCATATAAGACCTCTCATTCTATACATGTTCTACGCAGCAGCCTAGTTTTAAAGATACGATGAAACTAAGAAATTCTGAGCATACTCCAATAAATTTATATTTCGAATGATTCTGACTTATTTAGCGTTCTGATCTTCGTAATCCATGTTTCAACACCAGAAAGTAAAATTAGTAATATACAACAATTAGTCATGTGTTGCCGAAGTTGAAGATTCAATTTATTGATGTGCATGGCCGCGCGGTAACGCACTGGACTTCCGTGCGGAAGGTCGTCGGTTCGAACTCCGCGCTCTGTTACTCCCCTCGAACGACACAGGCACTTTTTCCGCCTAGTTTTCGAGGGTATAAGGATACCTATGACTTCGGTCATAGCTATTTTAAAAAAAAAAACATTTCAATTTGGCATCTATTTTTTCCATTTAGGTCAAGTTAACGACAAATTAGGCTTCCTAGATATTTAAAACTGCCGACTTGTTCTATAGGTTACCCGGTCAGCTGCAAAGATACATCACTATAAAACTATCGACGTAAAATCAAAGACGTAGAAATCCGCACGCTCTCGGCGTATTTAATCCTTTTTGGAATCTCGATAAAAATTTGAAACTAATACAGTATAAATTTGTTTTATTTATTTTTATTTTACGAGTTATCGTAGTGTTGTTGTGGAGTTCCTTATTTTATTATTTTGGAGTAAACTTCTACACCAAATAAGTGTGTAACTTAAAAGTATAGACTTTTGAGTTTCGTTATTATATTAATAGTTAAAGCATTAACATTGTGGAGGTTTAAAGACATTGTAATTTGTTTAGTCAAACACTGTTTATTCCACTTTATATAACGGTATAACCCTACCGGTTTCAAGGTTTCCACATCATCATCAGGGGAGCGCAAACAAGATTCTTATTGTAAAAAGTAAAAATGTAATGAAAAAAAAAACAAATATTTATAAATGTCACCAAAGATTGGTAAAAGAGAAAGAAGATGGAAAAGGATAAGAAAATAGAAGTAATGGAGGAACATGTGTCGTCATTGAAAAGAGAAGAAACGTTTTAAGCAGCTGTTTGAAGTGAATCAACGATGGTGAGAATCTTAATGGCAGTCACACACAGTTATGCAAAATCTTCTGTATTTCAAACTATTTATTTCTTTTTTCAACCACTTTATCTTCTTTCAAAATCTGGTTCACTCTATCTAGCCACGTTTTCCTCGGTCTACCCTTCTACGCAGACCAATCACTTGTAACTTGGATATTCGTGAAATCATTCATTCCTCCTTCATTTACTACACATGCCCGATCCATATTAAAACTCCCTTTTTTGTTTAACAAACAAAGTATACGATACAACCTCGCGGGCTTATTGCCATGTGGCAATCTCTTTCCATCAATCAGAAAATAATTAAAAACAAAAAAACTGACTGGATTTTGTTTTAAATATATTGCGACCAAACGGAATCGAACCGGGCTGGAAGACAGACTAACTAGCCTTCAGAAGTTGTCTTACCAAGTAACCTACGTAGACTTTAGCTATGCATTCATTTTTGACGTCTTTATAACTTCTATTTTTATACACTGACACTCCACAAATTCTCCTCTCCTTCTCCTCAACATGTTCGTTTATTGCATCCATCTTCTTCTAAGTACACATTTCACTGTCATATTTCAAGGTCATATTGTTGTACACGTATATATTGTATGTTAAGTGGTCCGTTTACATTGTTTCCTATATCGACCCTTTTATCGTTTCTCTTTTCATCTAATATTTAATTAGCTAAAAACATTATTACGCGTATTAACCCATTAGATTTGTTGCATCATTAGTACGCAACCCTCTAGCGACCGCGGCGCGGGTGCCGAGGCTAGCAACGGCCGCGGGCTTAAATGACCCGGCGTTGTTAAGCCGCGTGATTCTTTAGGCAAACAAGGGTTAATCATTTCCATGGGGATGAGTGCCGGTTGCTTTATCTAATCTACTGAGGAAACCAATTTATTCAAATGTATTTATTTATTTAGATGGCGTAAAGTTGAATTAGAAGTATTGGACATAGTAACAAAGTGAGGAAGTATGATAAATTCAGTAGAAGTGAAAGCGTTACGTAAAATAAATGGTACAACTATGTATGATAGAATAAGAAATGGAATTTTTGTAATTACATTTATCACGTACTTCTGTCTCCTATCTTGAGGCTCTCTTCAAGCGATACGATCTCGGTTAGTTACGATAACAATGCTTAGATCCAATTGGTGTCATATTTAATCAAAATAAGTGTGTTTTAGTTTCAACAGGATTTTAGAAAGGAAAAGTCATCTCGACTCCTCATGAGATGAAAATGGACCTCCTTACTATCCATCACACCTTTTCGAGTATACATAGTTTGGCATTATTATGGAACTGAAATATATACGAGTATATACAATGGCCCGAATTCATAGTTCAGCCTAAATACAATTTTTTTTTATCTAAAAATGTCGTGATTTGTCTTCAAAGTTAGATCGGAACACATTAGCTCCAAATTTAGGAGTCAGGTCACGAAAGATCACGTGATTACATTATTTAAGGAAACTATGATAAATTTGTACAAAATTTATCTTTAAATGTAAATTTATTCATAAAAGGAAAAAATAAGTAAAATAAAAAACTTATTTTATATTTTTGTGTTCACCACAGGTTTAATTAAGGTTCACAACTAGTTTCTAAGACCACCGTCTTCTTCGTCAAGAATGACACCACAAAGTGAAACTTTAGTCTTTTCGAAGATTCATGAAGTAAATTTATTCATTTAAAAATGGTTAAATCTAGTATTCAGTGTTAACATCATGCTATGAATTGGGACCTATAAATTATATATTGTATACAGTACAATTTAGTGGGTGTACTTGTAATAACACGTGTAAATCTCTGCAAACTCACCAAATAGATGTTAAAAATGCATTAAAAATCAGACTAGAACCTAAAAAAATTATATCAAAGAAAATCGAATCAGCAACGTCCTTGCTAGAAGACAGACCTTTTTCCAACTAGGTTATGCAGGTTTACCTTGTATTTTCATGTAAATACAGTTTCATTAATTTATTCGTATGGTACTCCTAAATACGAATACATCCAAATTTGTGAAACGAACAAGTTGATAATCGTGCCGTAAGATAATTTTGTCTTTGGTCCCATTAATCGAGATTTTGGGTTTAAAAATTAACGGTTTATAAACCAACATTGTCGATATCGTATATATGCAACCGTAAGTTGACAGCTAATAATACTCGTTTAATTTTAGCGCATTCGAGTATTGTTACCAGACGAATTGTTAAACCAGACTTTTCTGGGCACCGTCGAAAATTAAACCCGAAATCCTCGGGTGGAAATAAGTGTTTTACTAACTAGACAAAGGAGGTCGTCACTTAAATGCAGTGATTAGTTTCGACGATAAAGATTGTTTTTTTTATTGAATTTATTAAAAATTCAATGGGGTATGATATACCTTTTTAAAAATAATAAAACTCTTTAAACAAAAACCTTCTTACTGGGTTAAATGTCTACTACATATGTTATAATGACACGGAAAAATTACTCACATATAAAGGACTATTGTTTAAATCAAGATAGATGCATTAACATAATGAATTATAAAATACAGGTTTATTTTTCCAAATAAAATTTGCATAGTAAATTAAATAACTGCTCTTTACAGACGGTCTCATGTTAATGTAATCGTGCGGAAGTTATTGAGAATTGATTGTATGTAAATAAATCTGTCCTTTGATTTACGCGATATATTTATTTATTTATTTTTTATTTGTTTATACACGACAATAAGTTTTACAAAAACTTATTGTCATGTATAAAATGGACACAATTTATATGGATATGGGTGTCTTGCCTTTCATTTGTCGTTTCCCCAGTAAACTAGGCTTTAACCTGCGTCTTAAGTTCTAAATTGGGATAATTAAAATCGCAATCGGGAGATTGAAACTGACAAACGATTGAAACAATACATTCCAGAAAATCGAAATCCCAATTTAAGATATCAAAAAACGCATGCGTAATGGTAACATTCTCGATTTCCATTCGAGGGTTTTGGGTTCGATTTTCGATGGTACCCTCTAAAAGGAATAAAAATGGTGTCAGTCTAGTTAAAGAGTTCGTCTGATAATAATACTCGCAGGCGGCGAGCGGTAATGTTGCCAACACGTTCAATGACGAACTGCGAGTTCCGTGCCTACTTCAGAGGTTATAAACCCGTAGGTACGAAGACAACGTGGTTTCTCGGCCACGCTTTTAAATATGTCTCTAACGTTTTTTCGAATATATTAAAAGGTAACCATACGAAACATTAAATTAATTATAAAAAAATTTAAAAATGGTTGTTGTAAAAATAGAATTGGTCGATATATTGCTACTAATTGTGGAATGTGGTAAAGTGTATAAAATGACTGCAGCGACCACCTTCCTATTTTTATACTCAACTTATACATAATAAAGGGTCTTTCAAATTGAGCGTTTTTTTTTATTCAAATTTTTTAAATTCTTGAATAAAATACACAATTTGCTTTGATTTCATAAAACTTTTTATTGGTCATCAAAGTATAATGTATGACATTTATGGTATATACCAAAAATAATATCCGCCAAATATCTACCTCTTGCAGCCTCCACAGATGTCAAAATTTTCGATGACATTTTGGCATAATTACGGTTTTAACTCCCCAATAACGCGAATAATTTCGTCCTTCAGCTCAGGAATTGATCGGGGGTCATTCTTATAGACCTGGCTTTTCACGTAGCCCCAGAGAAAATAGTCCAACGGTGTCAGATCACATGATCTTGGTGGCCAATTAACATCACCGTTTCCGGAGATTACAATACATAAAATAATTCAACAATTTGAACGCGTTGTTGCATTGTATACGACTCCATTTAAATAAATGTCATACATTACACTTCTCAAATGTCCCAAGACCCAGGGAAGTTCGTGACGACATCTGTGTTTTATCCAAGAATTTAAAAAAATTGAAAGACCGTTCAATTTGAAAGAACCTTTATATTTTATATTTTAATATTTTTAATCTGTCAATAATAGTGGGTTTGGGGCCCGAATTACAGCGCCCTTTATGAGAGTTTGCTCTCTAGCGCTATAGAAATTATCCTTTTTATTATTATTGCTGGTTTGCCTAACGACTTGATCTCGACTGTCGAGCACGTTGATTGAGGCAAGTGTAGTCACCCAGGTGTATAATTTACAAGAGAGAATTCAAATGATGTGGAAATCGGTTATCTCTGAAAAAGCATTTTTTTCCTTAGCAGCGTTATGTGAAACCGCGTGAAACGAGTACGTGCAAATCGATGTTTTATATAATTGTATTAGCGTCGGCCGTGACATATCGAAACAGTACGCGTGGATGTTATTTAGTTATTTTTAACTTTTAGTTATTTCATTCGTATTGTACTCTTCAACAAACTTGAATTGGTGATTCGGACATACTCCAGAGCGTGGCCGGGAAACAAAATTCTCATTAATAAAGTCTTCGGGCTGATAATCACCGGAGTAGACAAGTAACTCACTGTTAAAAATCGCTTTATTACCCTGCACGTATAGCGCGTGCGAGTATTGTTACTGTTTTACCAGACTCGGAACCTTTTTTTCCGAGCTAGAGTGAAGAAGACGACCTCCGTGGCCTGGTGGTAAGACATTTGTCTGCCGATCCGGAGGTTGCGGGTTCGATCCCCGTTGGAACCCAGATTTTTTTAAATGGAATTTCAGTCTGGTTAACACTTAGGGCCTATAAAAAACAACTTTTTGGTTTGTTGGAAGAGATTGCCACATGGCAATAAACTCGCCAGGTTAAAAAAAGGAGAGTTTGCTCTCTGAACGGTGGTAAATAAATTGTCAATTTATTATTATTATTTTTATTGCTTTCACCGAATATTTTGCTTGTAATATCTGAGACGTTGAAAGATCAATCCAATGTCGATAGTTATAAAAAAAAATGTTTTTTTTCAATTATCTCTACTTCTGGTCAGCGGCCGACTTTTTTTAATTAAGTATATCGTTTAAATAATTAAGAAATAAATGTGGGTTGGATCCTTTTTGCATATAAACGTCCAATTTACATTTATAACGTAAATCTAAATTCTACAAAGGGGTAGCTAAATACCCCTCAACAAAGGGGCAACAACAGATCAAACGGTCTTGATAGAGATCAGCTGTGACTGTCAAATGTCAATCTGTCCCATCGTTATTTCACTAATTGGCACTACGATTCCCGACCTTTTGATATTACTAAACGGGGATGCCATTGTTGTTTAGATAATATCAATTAAAAAACAGATTACAAGTTTCGATTTTGTACATTAAATTAAATAAGAAAACGTCTATTTTCTTTCCTCTTTGGGATTTTATTAACTGCCGTATGGAACTGACTATATGGCAACTCTTTTCAAAAGTGACATATTTGATCATATAATTTTTTTTTTAAATCACTGATTAAAAGTTGAGTACTAATGTTGTTGTTTTATATTTATGTATGAATGTATTTTTTTTGCTTTATGATTGTGTGCTGTATATTGTGGGATGAATATTTTGGTCTGTCTGGAGTGATGAAGTGTGAGGAGTTTGATTTCGCGTGATGTATACATATGTAATTGAGTGTCACTGTTTGTCAGGTTGATGATAATGTGCAACGGGTTAAACGTTTTACATAATCCAAAATCGGAAATAAGTATCGATTTATTTTTTCATGATATATGTCCTCAGTGAGATACAGACAAAAGCCTAGTTTACTTGGGACACAACAAATGAAAGGCAACAAACCCAGATCCATTAAAATTGTGTGTCCGAATTAAATTACCTGTTGTTTTTTCGCAAATTATCTACATTTCTTGTCATGTGTAAAATAAAGTAATAAAAATTTATAAAAATATGTTTTCAACTGTTTTTTTGAAATAAAGTACATTTTCAACGAATTTTTTTTAACAATCTCCATATTTTCGTGTTGGTTTTTTAAAAATAAAAACCTCGCCTTATGTCGGTTCAATGCGGTCATATAAAATTATTTATTTTGTATATATAATTATATATCATCATCATCATTGTCAACCAGAGTCGATCCACTGCTGGATGAAGGTCTCCGCAAGTTGACTCCAAATAGTTTGGTTTTTTGCTCGTTGATGCCATGTGATGCTGCCATGCTTCCTGATTTCATCTATCCAGCGTACCTTCGGTCTTCTTCTGGGCCTCTTTATGCCTTTTGGGTACCATTGGATTATTTCGGATGTCTTTACATACATTATATATAATGAAGTACGAGGTAAGTTCAGAAAGTAAGTGTACTGAGGCTCTCACGACCGGATGGATTTTATTTTCGACATGTTGGCTACACTTCCGTGTAGCCTGACCCTTCCCCTCCGCAACGAGACCGGTTCGAGGTCAGTACGTTGAGAAGTGTCGACGCGACAACACGTTAAGTGAAAAATGTAAATCCAATCTCCCGCCAAGTGCGAAATACGCGGCGTCATCCGTTATCTCGTTTGTAAGGGAAAACCTCCGGTTGAGGTTTATAATGAGGTGAAAACTGCATATGGTGATAAAGCTATGAATCGTACGAGTGTGTACAAGTGGTGTCGCGAGTTTAAAAACGGTCGTACGTATGTGCATGATGATCAGAGGAGCGGAAGACCTTCAATTGTGACTGACGAAATTGTGGAAAAAATCGAAAATGCGCTCCGTGACGATCGCAGATTGAATATATGCCTCAAGGGGAGACCATCAACTCTGCAAGATACTGTGAGACCCTAAAAAAATTGCGGAGGGCGTTTCAGAACAAGAGGAGAGGCATGCTGACAAAGGGAGTCTGCCTACTGCACGACAATGCCAGACCACACACGGCCAACGCCACGAAGGAACTGCTCCCCTCGTTTAAATGGGATGTCCTGAACCATCCCGCGCATTTCCCTGACCTAGCACCTTCAGATTACTATCTCTTTACCTCCCTGAAGCTGCACATGGGTGGGAAAAGGTTTTCAACCGACGAGGAGGTAAAGGAGGAGGTGGAGAAGTGGACGGAGGGGTTGGCGGGAAACTACTTCGAGGAAGGCATCAAAAAGTTGATACCCCGCTTCACCACCTGCATTGAGAGGAATGGCGACTATGTCGAAAAATAGCTTACATATGTACTACGGTAACCACGTAATTTTTTTTGTTTAAATAAAAAAAATTGTAACCTACAAAAAGTCAGTACACTTACTTTCTGAACTTACCTAGTATATATGTTATAATGAAGGAAGAGTTACGAAAGATATCGAAAGGCTTGTAACGATAGGAAATAAAGTAAATGGGATAGGAAATTAAACATATATACTTAAACCGAAAAGTAACTATTTTTTTAAGTTTTTAGTCCACAACAGTATTTTTGCACCACTTTGATATATACGAGTTAAACGTCGACATGAAAAAGGCTGAAAGGAGCCTTTACAAATGCTTTAGAAAGACATGCACTGCGAAGAATACACACATTTATAATGTATGTCAGAATATGGAACAAAGTGATAAGAGATGAATGTAATAAGGGATGATTTATTGTAATTAAGCCTGATGTGTTCAGTAAAATGAAGAAGAGCGCTCTGAGATGGTTTGGACATGAGATGAGAATGAATAACTGAAGATAGATTAACAAAACAAAACCTCCTATCTGCCTACCCCGACAAGAACAGTGTGACGTTTATCCTTACGCCTGTTTGGTGTATATTGCTTTATTGTTTCTCTTTTGTTTTGTGAAACCTACCTGTCTTCCTATATTAGGACGGAAATACACCTGGTTCTGCAGGGAAATACCTGTTAAAAAAATCGAGTAGTGTCGAGGATCCCCTCGCCATTTCAACGTCAATTCACTTAGAAAGCAAAGCTGTGCCCTGGAATTTGGTTATTTTTTTTAAGTGAGTGAGTTGTTGCACATCAGCAGACTCATAGGCCATACCGCTGTACTGGATCCGATGGCACGCCGAAGTGACACGATCGGAACATATAATACATGTTTATCATTTATTTTTTGTATCGGACGTATGCGTCACCCAAAATATATAATTTGATTTGTGTAATTGCTGTGTAAATATTGTCGAGTTGAGATATCTGCGCCTGTTGTAATGAAATGTTCCTTATCCGTGGCCTTCGCAATAATCACTATAAATAATTTAATCGGACAGCCCATGCACGCAAAGAAAGTGCGGTATACATGGTATCTAGTAAGCTATGGCGACGTACACGGGTGAATAGAGGGGGTTACGATGAGCGATTGGCTGCGCATAAGGAACGAAAAATGTCTAAAATATATTCTCAGTTTCTGGAACGTCTACTGTGTGTTTTACTTACGACCAACTTCTACCTGCTAAAGAGGAATCTCTTCACCCTGCTACTTTTCACTGGAAAAGCATAAAGTAAACCGGAATCTCCGAGTAAACCGGAATCTCCGAGTAGCTTCCGCATGGAAGTCCAGTGCTTTACCGCACGTCCATGCACCTCACTGTAGGAAGTATGTTTGTTATCCTTTCTGATATTTTTGTGTTATGCGTCATGTTTATGTTTATATAGGGTGGCCACTGAAAGACTAAAGGGTTTAAAACAGTCATAACTTATTCATTTTCAACCTTTTTTTTAGGCTATAAAGCTTTACTACTCCAGATACTCAGCAGCGCCTGCAGTACGCCATTCGGTTTCAACACCTAGCCAGAGATAACAACAACTTTTTGAACAACCTGATAATGAGCGATGAGTCCTATTTTCATTTAAACGGGTACATCAACAAACAAAACTGTAGATTTTGGGGTACTGAGAATCCCAGGGAATTACATCAGCATCAGTTGCATCCCCACAAATATACTTTTTGGTGCGGTGTTACGACTGAAAGAGCTATCGGCCTCTATTTTTTTTTAATAAGGAAGGTCAGCCAGAAAGAATCAACGGAGCCCTGTATAGAACAATGCTTAAAAAATCTTTACGCCCGGCGATCGAAGATAATCAGGAGGTATGATTCCAACAGGACGGAGCTACTGCGCACACTGCCAGGGCGACGATGGCAGTGTGCGCAGTACAGAGATGTACATCCTTCAGCCTTTCATGGGCCCCTCAGAATTATAATTTGATTTTATTGTTTATAGTCGATAAAATGTCGTACATTATTCTAAATAAATAAATGAGAGTGGTGCGAATAATAAGTGGAAACACAGTGTGTCAGCATAAGTGACGAGGACATTATAAAATAATACGGTTTAAAAGAAATCGTAGTGCTTAAAATGAAGTAAAGATCTTTGATATGGGTTAAGAATGTAGGAAGAATGTATCTAGATCAGTAACACAGAAGGTACAGTACCCGGCGGTAAGTAATAGGTACACATCGGGCTTAAGAAAGAGACTATCGGCCATAATCGGCTAGCTTCGGCTTTGTGGAGCGTCGTCTATGTCGCACGATTCGCTAACAGTCCGGTATCTAGAAAAAGCTGTTAAACTGACAACGACTGACAAATCGCGACGGACCACGTGTATGAATGACAGAGACGACGCTCTACAAAGCCGAAGTTAGCCGATTATGTCCGACAGTCCCTTTCTTAAGCCCGATGTGTATTACTTGCCGCCTAGTACTGTAAAAGAAGTTTGTGTCAAATTCTGAAAAAAGGAAAAGTGAAAAGTTTTTATAATAAAAGAGTATGTATAACTAGATATATGGACGTGGCAGAAGGGAAAACTGTGTGCCAAGATACAATGCAGTGTAAATATATCATCTCTGTCTAATCCAGTGGTAACACGGTGCAATGGCGACTGAAATGATGATTAAGATAAAAGCTTGCAAATCAAAGTTGACCACCTCTGATTCCTGCATTGGTCACACAAAGTTTTCCTCTATAGATAATATTTTAATGGATTTCATTCATAAATTTTAAATCCGGTGTAACAAAGTTTTAAACTTATAAAATCGGGCCTCTGTGATCAGTATCTCTGCCTTCACTTCCATCATCCTAACATTTATTGATGTCCCACGTCATCAACGAGACAGCGCTTTTCATCAGGGCTGGTCAACTTATCGTTCAAATGTACACCGATATCAAGCAGAATAAAAATATAAGTATCCCTTTCGAATAAACAATATCAATGAAATGTATGGACCCGTGTGCGAGTTGGCATTTATATAGAAACATGTGTCTATGTGTTTTGTGGGCTAATGATAGGTTTGCATATTATTGAAGTGAAAAAAATATGTCAATCTGAGTTATGAGATGTAAAATTTATTTATTTATCAACACAACGAACAATTGTGGAGTGTCAATGTATGAAAAAGGTGGAATGAAAACGTCAGAAATTAATGCATGTATAAAATGGATGTTTTAAGTAAGATTAAGCTTTAATATGGTTTATATATTGTACATATGTGTGGGTGTATCTAGTTATACATACAAGGGTGTGGGCTGAAAAACATCTGGTGTCCCCGTGGCTGGGTTCGCCCTATATTGGTGGGGTGTATTTTGGCCGAGGGGATGCTATTAGATGAGCCCAGACCTTTTGATAGCTTCTGTATTTAATGTATTATCTGCAATTTATGTGTTTTAGAAGTGTTATTTAAATATAATCTGTACATACTATGTTGCTATCAATAAACCTATTATTTATTTTATTTTATATATTTACATATGTGAAAAGATTAAATGACATAAGAACGACTAAGCGAGTATACAAGTCAGAAGTGCAAGGTGTATGTGGAAGAGGTTGACTGAGGGAAATGTGGCAGGACCAAATAGATCAGAGTTTGAAAGAAGGTAAAGTGAGAAGTATAAATAAAAGAAGATTGTGTATGACTAGATGTATGAATGTGGAGGAGACGAAAGTTCTGTGTTTGAATATACAAGTTTAGAGATCTGTTCTCTCCACCAATCCCACAAGGCGCTCGGTGTGATGATATGTATGTATGTATTAACATAATAAATAACACTTAAGTGTCGTTTACATAATACAGTAGAACTTAAAAATGAAATATATAACATATTATTTATAGTTAAGGCATTAACATTGTGGAGGTTAAAATACGTTGTTATTTCTTTTATCAGACACAATTTATTCCACTTTTTGTAACGGTGTAACCCTACCGGTTTCAAGGCTTTCACCTCATCATCAGGGAGCACAAACAAGTCTTAATTATGTTCAAACTGGTACCGACATACACGCTTCTAACGATAAACATTCGGGTTGGGGACTGTGGGTGGAGTGAGGAAGGCGACAACCTCAGCAAGCATCGGCGAGATTCTGTGATTCACTCTGTATTATCATTATGTCGTTACTAATGTTAATGATTGTGCTCTTCATGTATCTTATTGTTAGAGTTATACCGTTACAAAAAGTGGAATAAACAATGTTTGATAAAATATATTACAAAATATGTAACGTCTCAATATCCAACGAAAAAAATAATTTATGATACATACAAGCTGAAACTCTATTTCAAGAATATGTGAGACCAATGACTAAACACTTGTTAATGTTACACCTACTTACATTCTATGCCATTCCGTCATATCTCTTACCACTTACTTATATTCTATGCCATTTCGTCATATCTCTTACCACTTGTGCTCTTCCGTTGCCAATATATGACGCATATTATAAATCACCATATTATTTGCTTACCGGCGTCTCTCATTTCGGTTTTGCAAATCTTCGTTGGAGCTCCGTGATATCTGATCATCATTAAAAGATTGTCTTTGTTCAGCGTGTATAGTTTGTCCCCAAAGCCGATGTTGTATTATTTTTTTTCGCTTTACAGCTACATGCTCTTCTTCTGCCGATCTGAGTCTTCCAGATACTTTAAAACTTTATTTTTTGTATTAAGTGTAAAAGTTAATGGTTGCGCCGAATGTCACTAACTTTAAACATTCAATATAACAAGAAAAATCTAGTTTTTTTTTACAATTTGTTACTTTGAAAACATTATTAAATTGTGTGATATTTTACTTAATAAATACCTTATATTTGAGCATGTGTGTACTCAAAATGCAAATGATATTAACCGTATTTTCATTTGTTTGTTCAAAAAATTCAAAACTAATGTTTAGTTTTAAACCTAGCGATCTTGTTCAATATTGCAGGTACCTATTTTCCAATTGCCGAATTGTTTTTCTGCGAAAACACGCGTTTCAAAATTGTTAGAATTAAGTGGCAGGATGCCTTTCGTTGGGACAGGATGACGATTTCACTGAAGCTGTGATCCTTTTTTTCGTGTTGGGTGGGTTTTTTTTGCAGTGGCACCCTCAGTGTCTTATCGCTGGATGGTGTTATTGTTGAAGTAGCAAAAGTGGTTTTTATGCTGCGTGAAGATATTGTTTTTCCTACCGTGAGGACTCACCGCCATTCGACAGAAATAAATAAACTCTGTAAAGGGAGAAACATATGAACCTGGCAATAAAAATTGTATTTCTGTGCTATAAATTGTTTTTAAATTAATCAAATTGAAATACTCATGTTACGCTCAAGCTCTGTATTTATGTTTGTTTCATTTTCATTTCACGATCACAGTATGTTTTGTTTCATTTTTGGGGTCACGGCATTAGGCAAATTGTATATTAGATATCTTTCAAAGTATGCTGTTTAAACATACCAATGTATAATACAACGAAATTGATCAACAATACAAGACTAACAACTAAAAGTTTTATAAATATATGTCTCTATATGAGAAATAATATTAATGGACGTTGGATTGGGATATAACTGGTGTAAATAAGGGCTCTAGATATAAATCAATCCAATAATCTATCCCCTTGAAGCCATGGTTTAATATAATAAGAATAAAAAAGATTGAAGTGTCTGTCATGTGTCGTTTGCGGACGGGCTACTGCGTGGTGGCGTGAATCCCGGCTGCGAGTGTAGTCTGGATGACAAAACTATAGACCATGTATTTTTCGATTCTTCTTTGCGAGACAGGTTTGATTTACTAAAAGCCATACATATCTTTGCCGCGTCCAAAGAATGCTGCGTTTCTCCTTCCTTCGTGGAATTTTTCCACTGATCGATTGTTAAATTTTTCAAGCTTAATCATTTGAAACTTTAAATTATCTAGAATTGCATTTTTTTATTTTAAATTGGATTTATTATATTGTCTCATATAATTGCATAATGACTTTAATTTGGTGGCACAAATCATAAAAAAAAGCAAATAATTTTCGTAGATTAAAGTTAGTTTATTATTATTTTCAAATTAATTACATATATACTATCCCACCATCTCCCTTTCGGGAAAGTCAGAGAGGAGAGAACGCTAAACTTTCCTATCCGACGCACATATATCGTGTCTTCCACATCAATACACTTTTTCTTAAATTTTCAAACTAATTAAATAAACAATATAACAAATTCTGTAATTTAAATAATAAACATTATCAAATACAAATGGAATCCGAATCCTTGATTTAAAACGTCAGATTTCTAAAACAAATTTGACAGTTCACGCCCGCGGACATCAAAATAAAGTCCGGCACTTTTATTTGATCAATATTTTAGCTCTCGCGCTGTGTCCGGCCGAGGGATATTCAGGAGACATGAAGGATTAATCCTGCTTAAGACGGAAGTGGGACAGACAGCCGGGTAAGTTTTGGTCAGGTAACCACCTACCTGATCAAGCTTGCCTTGATTGTTTGGGAGTATGAATCAACGCATATAGAGGGGGTGAGTTGTTGTCAACTGATTTGAGTATTGAAATAAAAAACTTACCTTATTTTAAAAACTTCATATGAAAGATACAGATGCCGAGAGATTACCTATCTATGTCACATATTTATTTGGTCACATGTTTATTGTCGTACTCATTGCTGGATCTCGTAGTGGAGGATCCTTTTGCAATTACAATATCAATGTCATATTTATTTGGTCACATGTTTATCGTCGTACTCATTGCTGGATCTCGTAGTGGAGGATCCTTTCGCCATTACAATACCAATGTCAAACGTATCTCGTAGTGGAGGATCCTTTCGCCATTACAATATCAATGTCTTTTCGCCATTACAATATCAATGTCATTTTTATTTGGTCACATGTTTATCGTCGTACTCATTGCTGGATCTCGTAGTGGAGGATCCTTTCGCCATTACAATATCAATGTCAAACGTATCTCGTAGTGGAGGATCCTTTCACCATTACAATATCAATGTCTTTTCGCCATTACAATATCAATGTCATATTTATTTGGTCACATGTTTATCGTCGTACTCATTGCTGGATCTCGTAGAGGAGGATCCTTTCGCCATTACAATATCAATGTCTTTTCGCCATTACAATATCAATGTCATATTTATTTGGTCACATGTTTATCGTCGTACTCATTGCTGGATCTCGTAGTGGAGGATCCTTTTGCCATTACAATATTAATGTCAAACGTATCTAGTAGTGGAGGATCCTTTCGTCATTACAATATCAATGTCTTTTCGCCATTACAATATCAATGTCATATTTATTTGGTCACATGTTTATCGTCGTACTCATTGCTGGATCTCGTAGTGGAGGATCCTTTTGCCATTACAATATCAATGTCTTTTCGCCATTACAATATCAATGTCATATTTATTTGGTCACATGTTTATCGTCGTACTCATTGCTGGATCTCGTAGTGGAGGATCCTTTTGCCATTACAATATTAATGTCAAACGTATCTCGTAGTGGAGGATCCTTTCGTCATTACAATATCAATGTCTTTTCGCCATTACAATATCAATGTCATATTTATTTGGTCACATGTTTATCGTCGTACTCATTGCTGGATCTCGTAGTGGAGGATCCTTTTGCCATTACAATATCAATGTCTTTTCGCCATTACAATATCAATGTCATATTTATTTGGTCACATGTTTATCGTCGTACTCATTGCTGGATCTCGTAGAGGAGGATCCTTTCGCCATTACAATATCAATGTCTTTTCGCCATTACAATATCAATGTCATATTTATTTGGTCACATGTTTATCGTCGTACTCATTGCTGGATCTCGTAGTGGAGGATCCTTTTGCCATTACAATATTAATGTCAAACGTATCTCGTAGTGGAGGATCCTTTCGCCATTACAATATCAATGTCTTTTCGCCATTACAATATCAATGTCATATTTATTTGGTCACATGTTTATCGTCGTACTCATTGCTGGATCTCGTAGTGGAGGATCCTTTTGCCATTACAATATTAATGTCAAACGTATCTCGTAGTGGAGGATCCTTTCGCCATTACAATATCAATGTCAAACGTATCTCTTAGTGGAGGATCCTTTCGCCAATACAATATCAATGTCAGACGTATCTCGTAGTGGAGGATCCTTTCGCCATTACAATATATTAATGATGATGTATTCTTAAAGGCTAACGAAGAATTACGCGTAGTTAAAGAATGGATGGACTCAAATTTATTGACTATAAATTCTCATCCTCATCATAGTACACGCTATTTGTATTAGATGGCACATAGTTCATAATTTTATGATGTAATTTATGTAGACGATAAATTAAAAATAAAAAGTAAATGAATAGTCGGAGTCGATTATAGAATAGCATCACTCGACTCCAACACTGATTCCGACTCCACAAAAATCTAACACCACAACTCCGACTTCTGACTCCAACTTCTAACTCCGACTCCTGACTCCGACTCCTAAATCCGACTCCTGCCTCCGATTCCTCACTCCGACTCCTGACTCCGACTTCTTACGCCGACTTCTGACTCCGACTCCTGACTCCTGACTCCAACTCCTGACTCCGACTCCTGACTCCAACTCCTGACTCCGACTCCTGACTCCGTCTTCTGACTCCGACACCTGACTCCGACTCTACGGTCCTGATTTGTGATTCTAGAAGCACTAAGTTTATATGTACCCAATAAATATATCCGTGCAAGGAATCACCCTCTGTTCTACATACCAACTTACAGGACGAATATCATGGCTAAACACTCAGTCACGCGTGGTATAGAGATATTGAACCAACTGAATGACACGGTTGATATATTCTCGGTACCGTCTAGCAGTATGAGAAGAATCCTGGCTGATATTATTCCTAACGAATAAGCTAACGCTAGAAGCAGACCATCTTTGTGTAACAGGAGAAATCCGTGCAAAGTGGATAAAAAAAAAAAAAAAAAAAAACATAATACATGCAAATGATGCTTGGACGTAGAAATAAACGAAAAAAAAAACAAAAAATGCCATAAAAATGAGAGTGTACGTAGAGCATGATTCTTATCTCGTATTCACTTAAAGTTTGTTTAAACACATTTTTGGCTTGTTGTTAAATATTGTAGCAAAAAACCTATCAGGCAGCAAAAAATGTGCAACTGGGTAAAGACATGAAGACGAAGAAAAGAAAATTGATATTGGTAAATATATCATGTATAACCAAAAGAAATTCGACATTCCTTTTTAGGTCTAACTGCCAGTGATGTGAACAAAATAGCATTTTGTTTAAAAAAAATATGTTCATAATTTTTGTAGTAATACAAATTAACCACCTACCTGATCAGTGGGGGTTTTTCCAAAAAAAAAATAATTAACATCCCTTAATACGATGGGCGTTATAAAAACTAGCTGCGATCCTGTACAGATGTTACAAATCTTGTTTGAAATATGATCAGCGGTGTCTTCGGGAAGACTCGACTCATTTCAGAGATTATCGGATTTTTGTTGACTTTTTTATTTGAAAATTTTATTTTATGTTTTTATTAGCGCTTTAAAAGTCGGATATCGAACTTGGACATAGGTTGGAACTAGCGTTTTTAATTTTTTTTTATCTTCACATAAATTGAAAATAGGCACACAACAAGAAATGCCTCAATTTAAGAAGAAAATGTGCACTAAACGAGAAACGCCTCTCCTTATTAAGAAAAAGTACACGTAACAAGAAATGTATCTTCTTAATAAAAAAAAGTACACGTAACAAGAAATGTATCCCCTTAATAAGAAAAAACTTAGCAAGAAATGCCTTAATAAGAAAAGTACACTTGACGAGAAATGTCTCTCCTTAAAAAGAAAAGGGTACACTTAACAAGAAATTAATATTTCGCTAACGCGACACGTGTTTCTAAATATCATATCGAGGGTCTCTTTAGGTGGAATAATATCGGTGATTTTAAAGAAAAATGACGTGGTAAAAATTATATAAAACGACAAATTTAGAAACATAAAGCCGTTAGGTATAAAAATAGTAATAAATAACTAGAGATTGAAAAAATCACCCCTTATTACATTTTTTCTTTTAGGTCATTAGACCACACTCATTTCCGATCATACATATAACATTCCTCTTGTAACATTATGCCTGAAAAAAACCAAGGATAGTAAGTAGAAACACGTGTCACGGTGACAAAGTGTAATTGGTATTTTTTTAACCAACACGACGAAATTTCACCTTGTTAAGTCTCTCATCTTCGAAATATTCATGTATGGCGCAAAGATTTGGACTCTGACTGAACTTGGACTGAAGAATGTTACGAATTTCACGGACAGCAAGGTGAACTAATGCCTCCACTCTCGAAGAACTGAGAATCACCGACAGATTGTCGACAATATGCCTTCGGCGAGACCTCCGATTCTTTGGACACATTGTTCGTGGCCAAGGAGACAGTTTGGAGAAGTTTGTGGTAACTAGAGGTGTGCAAAGACGACGCACAAGAGGAAGAATACCAATGCGTTGGACTGACCAAGTGAGAGACGCAACTGGATTACCCTTAACAACTGCCCATCGAGCCGCGAAGTGCAGGGATGGATGGAGAGGAGTCGTCGAAGGCTAACATGGGAGTCACGCTGTTAAGTCATGGGCTACATACACGAAAGGGTGGATTTTTTAAACAATATTATTTATATGTAAAAATATCAAAACCTACTGTCTGTTATAAATTTTAATGAATTATATAAGGGTGAGTATTGGAGAAAATTGTAAAACGGGTGGTTAATTTTGAATAATGGAATACAGTAGAAACCAATATAAGACTCGCTCCGTCCTTGGCATGCTTTAAGAAGCGACTGAAAAAACTCTTAATTTCTAGTCAGTAAAATAACGTGTTTCATTCCTGATTTTTCTTTTCCTTTCCTCTCCACCATCCCTTCCTTTCCTTTTGATTGATGATATCTCACTTTATATGAAAAATAATGTTCGGGTGATTGTACGTCTTTTTGGGGTTCGTGGGCATATGCTCACGTATGTGTTTATGGATTTCGTGGGGATGGATAGTCATTTGAATGATTTATGCGACCATGTAACTTGCTTAATTTACTTTTGTCTGGTTGGTTGGAAGAGATTGCCGCCTGGCAATAAGCCCGCCAGATTGTATTGCAATAAAAGTGTTAAATAAATAAATACAGTACACCAAGGGCTGACTCACGTGGTACATACTTGTAAATAAGACTCACAAAAATCTAATGATAGTTTTTAACTTAGGAGCTATTGTAAATAATAATTAATAATCAGTAAAAGTATCAATTTATTTATTCACGTTCATGTGTCCTCAGTAAGATATAGGCTAAAGGCTAGTTTACTGGGTTCACAAGTGACAGGCAACAAACTCAGATGAATATAATTTGAATGTTTACTTGAAAGGGCTCGCCCTCCTAATGGTGGGGGCTTATCTTGACTGGGAGGATATTATGAGATGAGCTCAGACTTTTCGATAGCTTCTCTCTTTTAAGAGTAAGAAGCCTCAACATATATACCTATGTAATTCCAGGATATATACGAGTATGTTATGTACATACTGTATTGATATCAACAAATCTATTATTTATATATTTATTTTAATTCTATATATCAGCCATCTCATAAAGCTGTTCTGAGATAGCTGACTAACACTCACGAAATTTACATACTCCTTGATCAAAAAGTTTTAGGACCGGCCACCGTGTGGCGCTGTCAGTCACCCGATTGGAATTCTTTTTTTTTTGTGAGATTACCACATCTATCATTGACACTTCCTTCCAAATTTCAGCGTCATAGCTTGACATTTGTAAAAGTTACGCTGTACTGAGTACATCTACCTTTGTGCATGTTTTCGATTTTTTACAAGTTTGAAAATGGCATCAACGAGTTTGCGTTAAATTTTGTGTGAAAAACGAATTTAACGGTCCGCAGACCTTGGAAATGTTGGAGAAGGGTTTTTCGGTGGCACGAACGCTTCAGAAGTGGTCGTGAGTCGGTCGAGGATGACGAACGCAGTGGCAGTCGAAAACTGATGAAAACATCGATAAAATCAAAGAAATGTTGGCCGAAAACCGCAAATTGACCATCAGAGAGCTGGCAGAGGACTTTAACATTGCTTATGGATCCGCTCAAGACATTTTGGCTAGTGATTTGGGCCTTAGACGTGTCGCTGCAAAACTGGTGCTGAAATACCTCAATTTCATGCAAAAAAAGGACCGCGTTGAAATCGCGAAAGACATGATTTCCATGAGTTTTTTTACCAAAAACAACACGAATACTATCCAGCAGCCTTCGAATTCACCTGATCTGGCTCCCTGCGACTTTTTCCTGTTCAACCGACTTAAAAAACCGCTTCGCGGAACGCGTTACATGAAAAAATCGAAGACGGCTCTGATGGACATACCGAAAGAGTACCAGCGGTGTTTCGAGGATTGGATCAAGCGCTGGCGTAAGTGCGTTGCAGTCGATGGGGAGTAGTTTGAAGGGGACCATATCAATTTTATGAATAAAGTCCTAAAACGTTTTGATCAAGGTAGTATGAACACACATTAATAGTTCAAAAGATCCGAGTTGCAACTGAGCGAGTGATTTGACAACGCTTGACAAAATTTGCCTTCTAGTTTATTTCTAGGTTTTGTCAAAATTTGGAGTCTTATTTTCTCTCTTGATTTATTTATGCAACACTTAATTGTAAAAACAATCTATCGGGCTTATTGCCAGGCGGCAATCTCTTCCAGCCAACGAGATTTATTTACGCTGGCAGTGAATCTGGGGTTATGTGGGTGTGTGTAAGTGTATGCATATATATTTCTAATAATTTTCGTACAACTTTATGGAGTTTACAATTGTATTAATTCCTTATTTATATATTTTTGTATTATAATTAAAGTATACAAGGATGCGGACTAAAAACATCTGGCGTCCTCACGGCTAGCTGGCCTTATTATTGGTGGGGGTGTGGGACAATTTGGAGGACGTTATGAGATCAGTATAATAGCTCTTCTCTCAAATCACTGTGGTTATATTCTCGGAACCGCCTAGCAGTATGAGAAGAATCCTGGCTGATATTTTTCCTAACAAATAAGCTTTCTCTAGAACAAGAGTTTCCAAACTATTTTCGGTAGCAGACCGCTTTAACAAAAACTTTTAAAACTTAAAAAACCCCCTATTCATTTAATTTACTTACTCAAATTAATAAGTTTGTACAGTACTCGATGTTAAATATTTCACTAGATATCAAACTTTTCATTTTAATCACTTGTAATTAATGATTGGAAAATATAAAAGGACTACATATTATCGCATTATCTTGTGCAACATTTAATATTGAAATATGCCTCGACGAAAATTAAAGCAAAAAAAAATAAACTCTTTTAAAGACACATTTTACCTTTTCGTTTACAAGTTTGGTATGTCATGTGTTTTTATCAAAAAAAGTGTTTTTTTTTTATTATTTTACTTCTTAATAAGGCACCTATTGGAATCATATATATTTTGAAGTAACAAACAAATATCAGTAGTAAGGGGGTGTATTTTTGCTGTCGTCGACCCCCAATTTTTTTATTGAAACTATCGACCCCTAGAAAAATTAAATCGACTCTAGGGGGTCAATAACGACCACTTTGGGAACTTTTGCTCTAGAAGCAGACCATCTTCTTTTTTTTTTTATTAAACAAAGTAAATTATTGTACAAACATTTGTCAAGGCTATACCTATATGCAAATTTATTACTTAACTAATCTTAATTATATGTTATCATTTATGCACTTACTTAATCTTATTTTCCTACATATCATTTTATTTTATTTATTCAATCTTAATATATGAGATCTTAGAAATAATTAACACCCACATACTACTTATAACTAGATAACAATTCTTACACTAATTATTTAGCAAAAACAAGTCCACTCGTTCAGGCTACTTGTATTCCATAACATTCACTCAGACCTTGGTCGTCCCAGCTAATACTGTAGGTGGACTAGTCAGGCAACAGATAATGCTTCGGGGGCTTGTGCTTATAACGGAAGGGTAGGTCGTATTTACTCTCGTAAGCCCCCAGGGCAGCGACTATGGGATTGCTGTGATTTTGTTGGCTTTTATAGAACTTCACGGTCCAAGCGAGGATGTGCTGTTGTAGGGTTTCTTCTCGCTGTTCAGCGTGAAGTCGGGTAAGGTTTGTTTTGGGATGGGTGTTAAAAGATATCTTGAATGCCTGCAGACCATATATGTGTAACAGGAGAAGTCCGTGCAAAGTGGATAAAAAATATATTTCCTTTTCCATGGCTTTAACTTATTTGTTTATTTCAGGATATATACGAACATACTATTTTGCTATCAATAAACCTACTTTTTAAAAATTCAATAGCACTATTTTTTTTAAGTGAGTGAGAACGGCTTACTCACTTTAACACTTTTCAGCTGAATTGGAGGACGATGAATAAAGCATAATAAGGTGAAAATAAAACTAATCAATGAAATGTTTATTCCAGATGCGTGACAGACGCGGAGCTGGGCTTCCCGTCGCTAGGGGGCTGCACCCCGTCCCTGAGGCAAGACGTGGCATACCTCAAAGCCTCCCCTTACGCCGTGGGAGGTCTGGGGATACCTGTACCGGGCGATCCTTACTCCGGAGGTATGGAGCGTTGTAAGTACATTATATTCAATATATAAAACGTTGTACTTAATTTTAAAAAGGCATTGGAAAATTCATCAAGGGGAGGGAAGAACAATGGCGAGTGTGTCATCAATATAAGATTTGCCGATGATACTGTCATCTTGGCTGATATTATCGTAGATCTTCAAGAACTTCTTGTTAACATTAATGATACAGGAGAAGAATTAGGCCTTAATATAAAGACAAAATGGATGGCATTTGGCAGGGCAGATTACTCCGCTATGACATTGCGGCTTGGGAGTGAACTGTTGGAGAGGGTGGAGCAATTCAAGTACCTGGGCAGTATGATTACTACATCTGTCGACCCAGATATGGAGGTGAAGTGCAGGATTGAAGCAGCCCGTAGTTCATTCAATAGAATGAGATCAATATTCTGCAATGATAAATTGAATCTGAAACTAAGGCAGATAATGTTGAGGTCCTATGTTTTGGTATGTTCTGTTGTATGGCTCGGAAATATGGACGTTGAAGGTTCATACTATGAATCGGTTGGAAGCGTTCGAGATGTGGTTGCACAGGAGAATACTTCGTATACCGTGGACTGATATGATAACCAATTCGGAGGTATTGAGGAGAGCTAATTGCCGTAGACAGCTGCTGATAGATTTTAAAGTCCGCAATATATCCTATCTGGGTCACATTTTACGTGGAGAGAAGTACGAAATCATCCAGTTGATACTGATGGGCAAGATCGAGGGGTAGCGTGGTTCTGGTAGAAGGCAAACATCTCGGCTGCGCAATATAAGAGACTGGACGGGGATGAGGCGTGTGGATGACCTGTTCCGGGTTGCGCAAGATAGAGAAGCCTTTGCCAGAGTGATTGCCAACGTCGGGGGGACCTGATAGGGCACGACAAGAAGAACTTAATTTACATCCATCCTTATAACTTCCTTCCTTCCGTGGTTGCAGTCCTAAGACTGGTTTGCAGCAATTTGAACTCTTCTCCTCCATTCCCCCCTGTCCTGTGCGGCTCTTTTTAAGTCTGTATATGTTGAGCAGCGCACGTCCACCAACAGGTCCTCCAGGTACTTACTTATAACTTATACTCATTATATTGCGATAACATTTGGCGTGTGTCAAGGCCTCGCCTTACACTGTTGACCCTTAGTTTGTAGGTAAAGCGCGTTGTATATTTGATACACTGAAGCTCTAGCGCGTTGAAAAATCGGCATAGAGCGTCGTAATTTATTACACATAAAATATGAGCAAGGCGTATTCATTACATTGGAGTAAATGAGATATTACAGTCGTTACACTTGAGGTGTATGAAGTCGTACATTTATTATTTATTACACATAAAATATGAGCAAGGCGTATTCATTGCATTGGAGTAAAGGAGATATTACAGTCGTTACACTTGAGGTTTATGAAGTCGTACATGTATTATTTATTACACATAAAATATGAGCAAGGCGTATTCATTACATTGGAGTAAAGGATATATTACAGTCGTTACACTTGAGGTGTATGAAGTCGTACATGTATTATTTATTACACATAAAATATGGGCAAGGCGTATTCATTACATTGGAGTAAAGGAGATATTACAGTCGTTACACTTGAGGTGTATGAAGTTGTACATGTATTATTTATTACACATAAAATATGAGCATTGCGTATTCATCACATTGGAGTAAAGGAGATATTACAGTCGTTACACTTGAAGTGTATGAAGTCGTACATGTATTATTTATTACACATAAAATATGAGCAAGGCGTATTCATTACATTGGAGTAAAGGAGATATTACAGTCGTTACACTTGAGGTGTATGAAGTCGTACATGTATTATTTATTTTTTTATTTTTTCAAAACAGGATTAGCCCAATTACATTGAAAAATACAGGAAATGTTAACATTAAAAAAATGAATTATATATGGTAAAATATTTTTTAACTTTTTATTGATAGCAACATAGTATGCACATAATACATTTAGACACATTTCAAGAACACATTAAAAAGAGAATACATTAAAAAGACAGAAGCTATCAAAAGGTCTGGGCTCATCTAATAACATACCCCCGGCCAAGATACACCCCACCAATATAGGGCGAGCCCAGCTACGGGGACACCAGATTTTTTTCAGCCCACACCCTTGAACACGTAGAACAAGAAGATAAAAAAAACACAAAAAATAAATAGATTACAAAAAAAATATATTCAAGAGAGAAGACATTAAAAGGTCCGGGCTCATCCCACAAATATTCCCCCGGCCGAGATACACCCCACCAATGTAGGGCGAGTTCGACCGCAATGGCATCGGGGGGCTTCCATCCCACACCCCCGCATATCTAGATTAAAGAATAAATAAAAAAAAACAAAAACGTATGGCAGAAAACAAAATAAAAAGTAAACCCACATACTCGTATACCACCTCAGGTTAACTGTCAGCAAGAACGAAAAAAAGAAAAGCCTCTAAGGAGTCCAAATTTTATAAAATGACAAATGGGAAATGAAATAGTTGAAACAACATTGAAATAATTAGGCAGTAATACATTGAAATATATGGTATATGCACACATGTAACATATATATATATATACACAAATATACTCATACATATATACACATGTATTCAAAGTCACTTAAATACGTTGATGAGTGCTTTCTAACACGCTCAATCTTAGAAGAAAATTTACTTTTGCTTTTGGTAATGCGATATGAAATATGTTAATATCCGAAGCAGTCCCGTTCAAAAGAGTTAAGGCCCTTCCAACAGGCATAGCGGCTGGAAGACCCATTCTTGCGTATGTTATTGAGAACAGTTCTTGCCGGCACAGTCTAGTGTAATTGTTAGGAACATTTAACACTAATCTTCGAAGTAACGATGGACAGCTCACAACTCCTCGAACGAGTCTGACAACGTATACCAGGAGACGCAGATCTCTTCTTACGCTCAAATAGTTATACTCAAATCAAAACTGAGTAGGATAAAGCCATGAATATACACCAAACTCACTCACATAGAGGTATCGTAGATATATTTTTTTTACCTTCTCCAATTGTATAGTATGTATAGGTTAGAGCGTTGTAATTTTATTACACATGTATTGTGTTGTATTGTATTACACTTTCGTTGTATACAGTATAACCTGACGGGCTTATCGCTATGTGGCAATCTCTTCCAATCAACCAAAAAGATGTTCAAGAGGCTTAAGTAAAAACTAGACTGGAATCCTTTTTTTTTTTTTTAAATCTGGGTACCAGCGGGGATCGAACCCGTAACCCCCATGTTCGGAGGCAAACGTCTTACCAAATGGACCACAAAGGTAGTCATGAGGTGTAAATCGTGTTGCAGTCATAAAACGTTGTTCTGCTTTCTTCATTCGTATTGCCAGTGATTGAGTATTTTTACGCCCTCCTTACTTGAAATGTGACCGAAGAACATAATCTTGATAAGTCTCTTTGAGATGATAAGTTCTTTGAGATGATAAGTTCTTTGAGATGATAAGTTCTTTGAGATGAAAAGTTGTTTGAGATGATAAGTTCTTTGAGGTGATAAGTTCTTTTAGATGATAAGTTCTTTGAGATGATAAGTTCTTTGAGGTGATAAGTTCTTTGAGATGATAAGTTCTTTGAGATGATAAGTTCTTTGAGGAGGTTAGTTCTTTGAGATGATAAGTTCTTTGAGATGATAAGTTCTTTGAGATGATAAGTTATTTGAGATGATAAGTTCTTTGAGGTGATAAGTTCTTTGAGATGATAATTTCTTTAAATACGAAGGTATTTGTTCGATGCTTCGTTTATGAATTATCCGAGCAATTGTCTTTAATACCGCATATCAAATGAGTTTATCCTTTCTCTGGCCTGTATTATACAAGTTTCCGATGCATACAGGAATATTGAGGAAAACAGGGTTTCAAAAATATATATTTTCACTGTTTGATACATATGTCCATTTCTCCAAACTAATCCTTACCTCGGCATAATACTTTTTTCTATACTTAAAATTTTAAACTATATATGTATGAATTACGAGTATATTTACATATTTTTTATGCGTTCAATTCCCTGAATCGGATATATCCATTGTATCTTTCTTATCAATGTACATATATCTGACAGATGTTCTTTCGAAGAGGAGTAGAACTTGCATCTTCATCGAATTAATTGATTGTTCCGAATCGATCTAATATGCTTAG
The DNA here is from genome assembly GCA_949825065.1 of Odontocerum albicorne. Lineage (NCBI taxonomy): Eukaryota > Metazoa > Arthropoda > Insecta > Trichoptera > Odontoceridae > Odontocerum > Odontocerum albicorne. Next base: position 10,082,205 of record OX463865.1, read on the forward strand.
GTACTAAGGTACGGTTTTTACCTTTACTCGTACCGTAACATGGAATAGTCTGCTCCTAACTACTTAAGTATTCGTAGCTTGTGCAGACATTGAAGATAACCCTTTTTGGGAGGTCTCATCAAAATGTATGATTATATATTGTATAATATAATCATCACTGTCTGCCTAAAGCCAACTGTTTTACTATGACATATCGGAAGACCAACAAAGGTCTTTTTGCAGTTCGTCTTTCCTCGATAAACTTTCTGCGATATTCTTACTTAATACGTTTTTATAAACATATACAAATGCGGAGATATATCGATCGATCGTTGCTGGGCCTCGCAGTTGAGGATCCCCTCACCATTCTAATGTCAATTCAATTAGAAAGCGTGGCTTTTCCGTAGAGGCTGTTTTTTTAAGTGAGTGAGCCGCTGCAATTGCACCCCAGTAAACTCACCAACCCCACCGCTGTATTGGATCCGATGGCACACCAAAGTGAGACGATCGGAGCACACCGGCATGTTTTCTTCTTCTTTTTGAAATAATATATATTACCGAAGTCATAGGTATTCTTATACCTTCAAATACTAGGCGGAAAAAAATGCCTGTTATTCGAGGGGAGTATCAGAGCGCGGGGTTCGAACCGACGAACTTTTGCACGGAAATCCAGTGCGTTATGCATTTTAAATATGTGGAGAAATATGAGTATATACCTAACATAATGACCGCAGTCACCACCTTCTTATCCTAAAACTCAACTTATATTTATTTATAATCTTTCAATAATAGTGGGTTCGAATTCCGAGGTAGAGAACCCTTGAGGAGAGTTTCCTCTCTAAATGGCGCTATACAAATGTCTTTTTATTATTATTATTACTGACGGAGGAGCAAAGTATTTCTAATAACTTATGAAAATCAAAACAGACGTTCCTCATCTCGAATAATTTTAACTAGTTGCAACCCGTGAAATATTCACGGAAATAAAACAAATTCTACATTTATGAAAATATATATTCATAAATATAGAATTTGTTTATATATATCATTTATATATCGTCCCCTTTTACACCGGTTCAAAAATTGTTTGCTAGGTATTTAAAATTCGTTCAGTTATCACGGACCCACCGAGATTCAAATTTTGAATTACTTTCGCAGAGAATCTAAGTATTCATCTCTCGCTCTCTTGTATCCAAAATTCAATTCTCGTATTCTTTCTTTGACGACAACCATCGTATGGGTGTTAGCCTATTTATACTATGATATAAATTCAAAGTGTTAAATCATAAAGCAATTCCCTAGTATCCATAATTTGTTAATATTCTAATTGATGGTGTTTTGTCCATTTATTATTATTATTACAAAATCTTCTTTTGTGTTTTGAGTTTTCTGTTATTTTTTTACCAGTTTTGATGAATCCATGTTTTGAGGCAACTGATATTGTCTTCAACTTTTGTAGATGGAAACACACGAAAGCAGAGACGAGAGAGGACGACGTTCACCAGAGCCCAGCTGGACGTGCTAGAATCCCTGTTCGGAAAGACCAGGTATCCTGACATCTTCATGAGAGAGGAGGTGGCCCTCAAGATCAATCTACCAGAGTCCAGAGTACAGGTAAGGAACCGTGTCTGTTACGAGTGTAATATAAAATGGTAGATCCCTGTTGAAAACTTATGTTGTACAGAAGGTCCTCTATAAGACTTCCTGAAATCTTTATTTTGTTAAACATTGTTACCCCGTGTATTCTTCTCAATGCACGCATTTCTACAAAATCTATTCGGTTTCTATTAATAATTTTCTACGCCCACACTTACTGGTAGTCCTACACATCAAAGTTAGCACCAAAATACTATTACGGACTTAGTCGATTTTGATATTGTTCTGTTCCAATATATATGGTTTATTATATTTTGCAAAATAAAATAAATTAAATTAATAGGCAACAGATGTCGCATTGTTATGAATTATGAAAGAAACCTTCAATCTACCCCTTTTGGTATCCAACTGTTCAACTAAGTCAGTTTTGACAATCAATCACAAATTCAAACATGACTAACGTTGCGCGGGAGGGAGAATGTGATGTTGGGGTATTCTCTGGCACAGGACAACCAGTCTGTCCTGGCGTCACATAATGAGACCGTCCTGTTGCCAGGTAATTGGCCGGGAAGCTTGCATAAGCACGTACAAATAAAAATATCACAGATTGTCAAACATTTTCACTACAAAGGTTGCTAGTGAAGTACATAGATATCATCACCGCGTGTCCCGTGCAGGATAAACATAATAAATACCCTCCAAACTAGTATATCCAAGCACACAATTTTCACCCTCTTCACATTCATACATCTCGTTATACGCAATATTCTATTATTCGTTATTTTCAATGTACCTTCTTTCAAAATCTCTTCCATTTGGTCAAACCTCCTTGGTCTACCTCTTTCACGTACACCTTGCACCATTGAATTGTATGTTCACTTAGTCATTCTTTCGTCGTTTATTCTCTTCTCATTTTTCCAAACCATCGTAAACCTTTTTTTACTTAAAACATCCATTTTATCATTGCATTCATTTCTAATGTCTTCATTCCGCCTTTTTTCAAACATGGAGAGTGTTTTTTCATTGAAAAATTAAAAAAGTATGAATAAAATGGAAAAAAAATATTAAAATTATATATAATTTGTCTACATAATATATTACATGAAAAAAACAATTAATATGAATTACATACCCTTAAATATGAATTTGGGTTTGTTGCCCGTCATTTGCCGTGACAGGTTCTATCCACAGACTAACTAAATAAATAAATATAGGTTTATTGACAGCAACATAGTATGTACAAAATACATTTAAATAACACTTCTAAAACACATAAATTGCAGATAATACATTAAATACAGAAGCTATCAAAAGGTCTGGGCTCATCTAATAACATCCCCTCGGCCAAGATACACCCCACCAATATAAGACGAACCCAGCCACGGGGACACCAGATGTTTTTCAGCCCATACCCTAGGGTTTAGCATGTATCTTAGCGTGTAACTAGGGTTTAGCCTGTATCTTATTAAGCATAAATGAACATGAAAAAATAATTGTTTACATAACTCTGGCGTGACTTTGTGGAACTCCATAGTTAATATAAAATTTAAACACTTACTTACACAGTACCTAATAAATATAGCCGTGCAAGGAATCACCCTCTGTTCTACATACCAGCTTACAGGACGAATATCATAGCTAAACACGCGTAGTATAGAGATATTGAACCAACTGAATGACACTGTTGATATATTCTCGGTATCGTCTAGCAGTATGAGAAGAATCCTGGCTGATATTATTCCTAACGAATAAGCTAACGCTAGAAGCAGACCCTCGTTTTGTAATAGGAGAAATCCGTGCAAAGTGGATAAAAAATACAATATAACATAAAAATATTACACAATAAAAAGCCTAGAAACCATTGAAATATATTAGGAAAACAAACAAAACAAAAATATCATAAATAATCAATTAAATTTATCCTCTTCTCCGCTTGTAGCCCTATTCCCCTTTAGTACCATAAACAACAAATAGCATAGACACTTTTACTCTACTGTATCGTGAACATCACACATCATGGTGTAATTATTTATTTATTTAACACTTTTATTGCAAATACAATCTGGCGGGCTAATTGCCAGACGGCAATCTCTTCCAACCGACCGGACTAAAGTAAATGAAGCAAGTTACATGGTCGCATAAATAATTAAAATGACTATCCATCCATCCTCACGAAATCCATGAACACATGCGTGAGCATATGTTCACAAATCCCACAGAGACGGACAATTACCCGAATATTCCTTTTCATATTAAGTGAGATATCATCAATCAAAGGAAAAGGAAGGGATGGTGGAGAAGAAAGAAAAAAATCAGGAATGAAACACGTTATATTACTGACTAGAAATTGAGAGTTTTTTCAGTCGCTTCTTTAGGCATGCCAAGGACGGAGCGAGTCTAACATTTGTTTGTAATTGATTCCAGAGTCTCACTGCATTCACTGTAATTAATCTATGAGTATAATTCAGATCTTGACAACTCAGCTTATGTTGACATAGCGAGTGTTGAAACGCATTGTGATTTGCAATAAATAAAGCTGAATATGTAAAACAAAGTAACGGTATTTTAATTTGATATGAAAAAATAAGTTGATATTTTTACCGATTCTTTCTTATTATTTCACACCTTTGTCCAAAATGGTCATTAATTTGATAAATTTATAATTTATTTATTTATTTTCTCAAAACCGGCTTAGCCCAATTACTTAAATACAAGAAATGTTAACATTAAAAATAAAGAAAAATTATATAGAGTAAAAAAATATATATATAAAATAACGTATATGTATAACATACATATCATATATACACACAAACATACACATATATTCAAAGTCACTTAAGTACGTCGATGAGTATCTATAGTATGTCGATCTAACGCGCTCAATCTTAGAAGAAAAATTTTCTTTTGCTTTTGGTAATGTGATATGAAATACGAGTATGTCAATATCCGAAGCAGTCCCGTTCAAAAGAGTTAAGGCCCTTCCAATAGGCATATCAGCTGGAAGACCCGTTCTTGCGTATGTTATTGAGAACAGTTCTTGCCTGCGCAGTCTAGTGTAATTGTTAGAAATGAGAGTATGCATGATGAAGTATGTGAATTAATCAATAGTGAGAGATGTGTCAGGATATACTATAATGAAGTAGAGATCAGTGCTCTTTGCCCACTCCAATATGGACATGGCATGATGATGATGACGATCTCCGACTGCAAAATGTTGAGAAGCACTGTTTTAACGACAAACAAATTGTTACCTTTGTGACTTTTATGAATGAAACCCCTAAACGTGACTCGAGACAATAGAGGATTGTCGTTGAGGAAGCACGGCAGGGTAGCAAATCATAAAAAAATATATAGCTCTATGCCTACACTAGATTCAGTTATGTAAATATTTTTTACAATTATTACTCAAACAAAATAAATTCCACACAGCCATAGAGATTTGTAGATTAACCAAGCCACAGGAATATATCACACATATGATACATAACATTACCATTAGACCATTTTCTTGTTGAGGTAGGCAGATAGATCAGAGCGCCAGACTTAGCTTCTGCAATTTCTTCGACTTTCTGCGTTTACTTCTTTCTGAATAGAATTCACTTAATCCAACCAAACTTTCATTGGTCTTTCTCTCACACATCTTCCACTCACATTTGCACTATATACAGGGTGCGTTTTAGGCTTCAGACCGATGTTTTTATGAATAACTTTTAAATGAAACACAATTTTATAAATTATATTTAATTGATTGATTATATGGTCTTTACCATTATGTATGGAATATAATGTCGGTCAAGTGGCCGCTCTGGCTGTGGCGCAAACGCGAGCTCTTTCAAGCATATTTTTCATAACATTCTTGCAGACTTCTGATGTTATTATTTCAGCAATTTCTTTTCGAATGTTGTCCTTAAGCATCGGGATTGTGGTTGGTTTGTTGGTGTACACCTTTCCCTTCAAGAACCCTCATTGGAAATAATCAGGGGGGGGGGTCAAATCAGGGGATCGTGGGGGCCAGTCGATGTCACCACTTTTTGACATTATTCGGGCGAGAAAAGTTTCTCGCAAAATTTGCATTGTAGCACGAGCTGTGTGTAATGAACCCAATTGAACAATTATTTAAATAAAATATTTTAATAACTTCAACACGTTGCTGCAAAGTTAGATGCTCCATAATAAATTGTTATTGACTACTTTTTACGATTGTCAAATATAAATTGACAAACAACAGCCAAATCAAAATGGCGGCCAAACAAAATCGGCCTGGAACATAAAACACACCCTGTATATATATGTTTTGTTAGTTTTTCTTAAGTCATTCGTTCCACATAACCAAACCATCTCAGCTGCTATTCTTCATTTTACTCAACTCACTAAGTTCACATTCAACCATAATCACTGCATTCCGTAATCTGTCAGAAATTGTCACTTGATGTATTATTTTTCATGCACGCATTACTACAACATTTATTCGACTTCTCTCCGTCTTCTCTCTCGTCCAATTTTGACTCCCACACATCAATCATCATCTTAGCAGATATTCATACTATCCGATTCCAGTATATATTTTAATCTATTTTAATCCCCCATTGACGTTGTTTCATATCGCTATACGCCTTTTGATATTTCTCTTAACTCTTCCATCATCTGAGAAAATCTAAAGAAGTAAGTAAATATCATTGTATAAACATTCGTAAATAATCCTAATGGTGATACTGCTACTAATCGCACTAATAATTGAATAGTCCTCTGGAAAGTCGATATTACTGATGACGACCAAATCAAGACTGATCGAGAATAAGTAACGTTCTACAACGCGAGAAATTTCATAGATTCTAAAAATATCGAAACCACTGTTCACGAGCACTTGATACAATTTTTCACTTAACCCTACAGTGCGCAATGATGCACATATGAATCAACCAAAGTTTTTCTAAATATTTTTGTGTTGAGTGCTATAAACGACTCATACGCTGTTACAAATGTGATACAATAATCTCCATGCTTTAAAACCACGTAGGTTTAATAGAAAACTGTTTTACCGGTCAATTTGGCAGTTGAAGTTTGACTTGTTGCGCGTATATGACTTTTGTGATTTGTTCCAGTTTGAAATCAAATTACTTTATTATTGGTGATCAAGGTAATCTTATTTTTTTTTCTTTTATTCTTTAGTACACATGTGTAAAATAAGTGAAGTTAAATATATAATTTCATTTATATAATTATATCATGTAATTCACTTACAAATGCGCAGTGATTCATATATGAACTTTCCTCTTTTTTTTAAATATTAAGAAATAAAAACAAAAAAAAATTTTTATTGTATTTTTCATGTGCCAGTACATATTTAACGCATAAATATATTTTTAATTTTTAAATAAAAAAAATCGCGCATTGTAGGGTTAAATTTACGAAATTACTTTCAGGGCAACTCAATGTAAATAAAATCAAAAGTTTTTATCACCTAATAAAAAAATTAAGGACAGAAAATAATTCTTTACTACATTTATTCTAATCATAAAAGAAAAATAAATTCTCATATAAAAAAAATATCTATACAGACTAGCATCTTTGAAAATAATAATGAATGCATTTTTTTCTCATCGATTCACGCCCGACAAATTTATTTTAAATGGAATATAATTGACCCTACCATACAAAGTATGGATTTGTATGGATCCCCGTCCCCGTTCTGCAGGGCTAATCCCGCTCCGAGTGCGCTACACTGCATGAGGACAATGCAGAATTGGGCGTATTGTTGAAGCAACGATGGGTTTGCGCGGTCGTTGAGTTTTGTGACCGCGACATATTTCTATCTTCGTAATGTATAGGTATAACGATAGGTATATCTTTATTGTGGCAAAGGCGGTTCGTAAATATAATAACTAATTGATATTTTTTTGACAATATACTCGTATTTATTTATTTATTAATAAAAAGCAGAGTGGTTTTACTGCTGTCGGAATGTTAATTTTTATTCGCTACGTTTTAAATACCAATCATGGTAGAATCGTCGTTGCTGGGTCTTATATTCGAGGATCTCCTCGTGATTTCAACGTCAATTAAGATGGAAAGCAAAGCTGTTCCGTGAAGTTTGTTTTTAAATGAGTGAGCCGGTGCACACTAGCAAATTCTTCGGACACACTGCTGTACTGGATTCGATGGCACGCCGAAGTGAGACGAGCACAACGGCATGTTTTTGTTTTCTGCTTTTGAAAGAATAAATATGACCGAAATCATAGGTATCCTTATACCTTCGAATACCAGGCGTAAAAATGTCTATGCCATTTGAGGTCAGTAGCACAGTGTGGAGTTCGAGTGGGGCTCTTAGTATAATAAGATAAAAAGTTTGGGTTCGTCATCACATTCTATTGTGTTTATGGACTATTTCATTCTTGATATTATTGCGTAATAACAAAACTTTTCCGAGTATTTGACATCTTTAAGCTTATTCTGCTTCCAAAAATTATTTAAACTGATAGTAATGTAACATGCGTTAAAATGACATCAGTCTTGTTAACACATCGATCAATAAGTCCCGGGACTCACTACTAAAACAACATTTGTTTACCAAAATTCTTCTTTATTCATCAACATAGTCTCCTTCAAGAGCGATACATTCATTACAATGCTTTCCTACTTTTCTATGCCAGCCGTGTAGAACGATTTATCTTTGATTTCAAAATAGGCGTTAGTTTCGGCAATCACTTCTTCATTGGAGCCAAATCTCTTTCCCTGGAGCATCTTTTTGAGGTCTGCGAACAGCCAATAGTCGCTGGGAGCCAAATCTGGAGAATACGGGGGGTGCGGAAGCAATTCGAAGTTCAACTCATGCAATTTGGCCATCGTTACCATTGACTTGTGACACGGTGCATTGTCCTGATGAAAGAGAACTTTTTTCTTCTTCATATGAAGCCGTTTTTTTACAATTTCTACCTTCAAACGCGATAATAACGATATGTAACATTCGCTATTGATGGTTTTTCCCTTTTCAAGGTGATCAATGAATATTATACCATGCGCATCCCAAAATACGGAGGCCATAACCTTTCCGGCCGACTGTTGAGTTTTTTGTCGCTTTGGACGACTTTCACCGGCTGCTCTCCACTCAGCTGACTGCCGATTTGATTCCGGAGTATAGTGGGGGATCCAAGTTTAATCCATTGTCACATACTGACGCAAAAACTCCTGTTTATTTCGCGTAAACAGTGCCAAACAGCGCTCTGAATCATCGATGCATTGTTGTTTCTGTCCCATTGTGAGCAAACGCGGCACCCATTTCAAAAATAGCTTTTTCATGACCAAATGTTCATTCAAAATAGTGTAAACACTACCAAATGATATCTTTAGGATGTCAGCTATCTCACGCAACTTTACTTTGCAATTTTCCATCACAATTTTGAGGGTTTTTTTATATTTTCTGGTGTAACAGCCTCATTTGGACGACCAGTTCAGCATCATTTGTGTCTGTACGACCGCGTTTGAAATCAGCATACCACCGACAAATGGTTGTTTTCGACGGAGCAGAGCCCGGATAACACTTTTCAAGCCATCACTGAGTTTGAACGGTATTTTTTCTCATTAAAAAGCAATGTTTTATCCATACACGAAATTCGTTTTTTTCCATTGTTTTGAAAATAGCAAAAGTAGCGTCACTAAAACCACTATAACTCAATGACACAATGTCGGAATGTCATGAAAGTTTGACACGTAACTTCTAAAGGCTGGTACTAACTAATAATGGTATGGATTTTTTTATTAGAGACGCCATCTGTTGGTTAGTCCTGGGACTTATTGATCGATGTATTATTAACAAGCTTCAAATAACGTATTAATGGAACAATTCAATCATACTCCTTTGTTCCCCCCTATAAAATGTATATTTCCCTGTTCTACATGTGCAAACCATCTCAAGTGCTTCAAAAAACTAGAAATTTTATTAGATTTAAAATTATTTTGTTATGTCATTTATCAAGGGTCTTTCAAATGAAGCGGTTTTTTAAATTCTATTTTTTTTTAATTCTTGAATAAAACACACAATTTTCTTTGATTTCAAGAATTTTTTTATTGGTCATTGAAGTAGTGTAGTAATGTATGACATTTAAACAAAAAAAACAATATCCGCCAAATGTCCACCTCTTGCAGCTCCACAGATGTCCACTCTTTTGTCAAAAAATTTGATGACATTTTGACATAATTGCGGTTCTAGCTCACCAATAACGCGAATAATTTCGTCCTTCAGCTGAGTAATTGATCGGGGGTCATTCTTATAGAACTGGTTTTTCACGTAACCCCAGAGAAAATAGTCCAACGGTGTCAGATCACATGATATTGGTGGCCAATTAACATCACCGTTTCCGGAGATTACAATACATAAAATAATTCAACAGTTTTAACGCGTTGTCGTATTGTATACGACTCCATTTTTATAAATTTCATACATTACACTTTCAAATGTCACAATACCCAGGCAAGTTCCCGACGACATCTGTGTTTTATCCAAGAATTAAAAAAAAACGTCAAATTTGAAAGACCCTTTATATTTGTGTATTAATGACTAATGTTTTATACTAATAGAAAATGTTTTGCTTTTATGAATACTTTAAAAAATTATTGAATATACAAAATATGAATTTTAAAGGATTAAAATACAATATTATCACCCTTAAAAAATGCAAGATTGTTCTACATGTAAAAACCATCGCAGAGTTAACTTCTTCATCTTACTCAACACATCACCCTTAAGTTCACATTCATCCCTAATCACTTAATTCAATATTCCGTCATACATTGTTACCCCTAATCAGTGCACACATTTCAATTGCATTTATTTAACTCATTTCTGTCCTTTTTCATAACTGGAACTATATCTTCTGCAGGTATGTCAAATCAAAATAATGGATAAATATAAATAATTATAAAGTAAAATATCTACGGCACTGTGGTTTCACTTGAAACGTGTTAAACACATGAATGAATGCGTGAACATTACCGATGTTCTTGTAGTCAAGTACTTTATCAAGTTCTTGCCCAGGTATCAACTAGGGGAATAGTAGAAAGTACATGGTTTGGTCCTCCAGAAGAGATGCTTTTAGTAATAAAACAAAGTAAAAACGGCTTGCACCCTCGTTCACTTGTTTCAGCGTCTTAAAAGATAATAAATCTCTTCAATGACGAAGTGTATTTCTCTACAGTTCCTATTTCTTTGTCCTTTACAAGTCTTTGGTGACATTCGCAAAAAATATTTCTTTTATTTTCATTTCATTTTAATACTTTAAGTTATCATTTAATTTTTTTTTAAATTACGTAACCCAGCAATTAGCATGAATCTGCACAACCATTATCTGGTTGGCTGGAAGTGATTACTGTATAAAAATAAAAACGCCATTTGCATATTTTACAGCAAATTTTCTAAATAAATAAAGCTAATGTTTCCTATTTCTTTGTCTTTTCCCATCTTCCTTCTCCTTTCCTAATCTTTGGTGACATACGCAAATAACACTAACAAAAATACGAATCTGCGTAATTTTACCTGGTTGGCTGGAAGAGATTTATATATGGCAATAACCTCGTATACTTTATAATATGGTGTATGAATAAATATATTATATCATCAGACATATTATACTAATCATCAGACCGAGGAAAACGTGGCTTGATCAAGTAATCAAGATTTTGAAAGAAGGCAAAGGGAGAAGTGTGAAAAATGGAAGATCTACATGAGGCGTATGAATATGGAGGAGGCGAAAGAAGTGGGTTTGAATACAAAATTTTGATGATCTATTATATCCACCTACTCCGCAAAAGGTACAGTGCGATGAATTGTATGTATTAATCCTTTTCCGATAAATTTATTAATGAATGCTTATTACCAGCGGCGGCTGGTCTGAAGGTGCGTTGGTACGCTGAACCGGAGAAATAATTCGCAATAATTAAATTATATATTCACAAACATTACTTCCAGAAATGTTAAATATTTGTATAGATTAAATATATATATATAAGAATACTGACAAATAGTACGAGTATTTTTATTTAAGTTAGAGTTAAAAAAAAATATTCCTTTCAAATTGACCGGCCAAGTTTGCCAATACTACCGGAACGATCTCAAATACGCACCGGACGGAAACGCAAATTCATATAGGGCAGACAGAGACATACAGTAAACCGTGAGACAGCGATATTTCATATTCGCTCAGCGTCTCGAGGTGCGTTGGTCCTCAGCGCACCTCGGGACCAACCGCCGCTGCCTATTACCCGTGACTAGAGTAATAGAAAACACAATACAAAGTGAGGGATCAGGGCACTTGATATTTGTGCCACAAGAGATATCTATGTAAGCTAATGATATTGCATATAAAGCAAGAAGCTTCAATACTTGCAGCTTGTCTGTGTCTTCTTTCTCCATAGGATCTCGGATAACCAGCAACAGTTCTACGCTATTTGGCTCTATATGCTGCTGTTCGCTCCCAGTTGTGTTGAGCATAAATAATTTTAATCGTCTCATGCAGTACGTCCTTACACCTTTTACGCTGCTCAACACGTTTTTCTCTGACTTCCATCAGTTCAACAAGGAGGATATTTCTTAGGAGTATGTTTTCAGATGCGTGCCAAGTGTCCAGATCAAAAAAACACGCATCACTAGAGTCTTGATGATAAAGTAGTTCAGGCTCCTCAAAACATCATAATTAGATACTCGGTACCATCGAATCTAAATTATTTGTTCTAAAGGTGCTTCTATTGATATTTTTCAAGTGTCTTCATATATATGGTCTATAAAGAACCCGTGATTCACATGACACAAACAAGACGTCTTATTTGTGCTCCTCTGACGATGAGGTGAAAACCTTGAAACCGGTAGGATTATACCGTTTTATTGAGTGGAATAAACAGCGTTTGACTAAAGAAATTACAATGTTATTTTATTATGAAGTTTCCTTAAAATTGTAATTTTTTATTTCACAGAAATAGCCAAAGAATACAAATATTATGTTATTTATAGTTAAGGCATTAACGTTGTGGAGGTTTAAAGACATTGTAATTTGTTTTATCAAACACTGTTTATTCCGCTTTTTTGTGACGGTATAACCCTACCGGTTTCAAGGATTTCACCTATTCTTCAGGGGAGCACAAACAAGACTAAATGCTGTTCGAACTGGTACCGATATACACGCTTCAACGGATGGGGGCTGAGGGGTGAGGGAGGCATGGGACGAACAAGTCTTGTTTATGCTCCCCTGAAGATGAGGTGAAAGCCTTGAAACCGGTAGGGTTATATCGTCACAAAAAAGTGGAATAAACAGTGTTTGATAAAAATGAACTACAATATACAAATATTAAGTATTCATTATGAAAATAGAAAATTTTCACTCATCTGGCAAAGTACTATTTTGACTCTTTAGAAGTGGTACTCAAAAACTTAGAATATAATGCAAGCGTTTTTCTTTTAAATTACTGCTGTCCGAGCGATTTAAGATATATACTCTTGTATCTATATGAAAACATCTGTATAAAGGTACATTGTATAGAATTTCATTCAAAATATTATTTGTTAGACATATTTTTGTAACTATCTCAAATCGGGGACCTCATTTCGGTTCAATTACACGCTTACTTACCCTTCAATTCATGTTAGCCGCCTTTATTAAGTATTTTGAGACCCTTAGCATCGTTTTTATATTTTAAGGGCCCGTTTACTTCATACGTATCAACTGCAATGGGTATTTTGTTCTTTGTCTAAATTGATTTAATTTAGAACTTGCGAATCACTCGACGGGACTATGGAATAAACTTCAAAGAATGTTCAAATGTGCACCATTCTTAAGAAACGTCCATTAGAGATGAGAATAACATTACATGTTAACAAATATAACACGTTTCCATAAACGAATTTATTTTCTCTAGTTCTGCCATTAATGTTTTGAGATTAGCAATTTTAATGAAGATAATAATAAAAGGACAATTTATATAGCGCCATTTAGAGAGTAGACTCTTCTCAAGGGTGCTCTAATTTGGCACTCAAACACACTATTAAAAACAGATTGAATATATATCAATTGAGTTTAAGGACAGGAAAGAGGTGGCTGCGCCCATTAGATAAGTGGCTTCTTCGCATCTGCATATGTTCAGAAATAAATATTTGGTAAGAAAACCGCAAAAAAACCTTACCAAGGGAAGACGAACTACGAGTACAAAGAACACCTTTCGATATGTGATAGTAACGCATTCAGCTGTAGGTTTAGTATACGAGGATAGTTCGGTAAATTTCCATAAGATGGCGATTCTATGAACTCGTAAAGTGACATCACTGCTGGCAAGTTTCATTTTTTGAGAGCTTCTCAGCGATCTGCTTAACCCGGATTGGTTAATTTGGATCGAGGAAGAGGCTCGACTTCAAAAACCTGAGGATGACTGTTGAAGGGGCCTCTTACACGCGCTTCTACAATTCATTTACATGGACAAATAAATGTTCGTCTCATGTGGAAGACAACTAATCTCGGAGTGACAGTCAACCGTGGTCTAGGAATGATATCCCACATAAGATAGTCTCAGCTGAGTGCAAGGAAGGTATTTCTAACTGTTGCGCGCTTGGCGAAGGTCATATGAGACATATAGTTAGACCTATAGCAGATTCTATTATAGGGCTGTTTTTAGGAGTTTATTTATTCATTTCACAATACAGGCTTAACTCAATTACATTGGAAATAAAAAAAGAATGTTAACATATAAAAAAAAATAAAGAGTTAATTTCAAAAGTTGACTGCTTTCTAACGTCCCCAGTCTAAGATGAAAATTTTATTTTACTTAATATAATGTGATATGCAATATGTCGGTATGGCAGGAGTGTTTTTAGGTAATTTTCTTCTTCGTCACAATGTGATTTGTATCTTCTGGTGTTGATCGCACTGGATGGGGATTTATTCCCTTACCCCATAACAACGGAGCTGCTGGTGGGATAGAGCTGAACTTAAGTTAAACCAATGTTGAACTTGATATTTTTTTCTTTATTTTTACCAATGAGTTTTAAAATCCTATGAAAGATAAATAAAAAATTACAACATAATTTTATATTTTAAATGCTCAAGTATTTTTAATTTATATTTGAAAATGAATAAGGCCCTTAAAAATAGTTTTGATAATAATTGACGTAGTTATGTATATTGTAAATGGCTCCAATAAAATTACAATAATTTTATTTTTATTGAGTGAAAATAATTTTTCAATATAGTATTTATTGTTACGAGTTTATTGAATCGTAATAATTAAAATGAGACACTTGACTGAAAACGTAAAGAACAAGGTTATAAAATGAGGCACGTTACTGAAAATGGCAAGAATAAGGTTTTTAAATGAGGCACTTGACTGAAAACGATAAGAACAATGTTATAAAATGCTTGACTGAAAACGGCAAGAACAATGTTATAAAATGCTTGACTGAAAACGGCAAGAACAATGTTATAAAATGCTTGAATTAGAAAACAGATAATTTGAGCAAATTTATTTACGTATTTCCGAACTTTTGTGGTTTTCAAAACACACCCAACATTTTTTAAAGAAAGTCTAAATCTTTGGCACAATACACCATTATTAAGAAGTGGTGAAGCAAAAATGTACTACGTCACCTTAGTTGTTTAATATTTACATCGATTAATGTATGAAGAAGTCAATGGATTGGCATAGAAATGTAAATGTATGCCGATGACATGGCAGACTAAGTGGAGAGTGAAGATGGATAACAGAGTTTGATAAGTAAATTGTGTGAGAGATGCGAAGAGAAATATCTGAGAAGAAATATTGTCAAATCGAAAGTCATGGTGATAGAAAGTGTGTAAGGAATAGTTAATACGATATACTCGTATATGGGTAAACAATGGAAGATTTGAGCCAGTTGAGGAATTCTGCTATTTTAGTAAGATATCGAACGGCATGTATCAATAGGAAACAAATTATATGAAGCACTAAAAAATATATACTCAAACCGAACAGTATCAAAATTTGATATGATAATAATTATGTACGGCACCGGTACAAAGAACTGTAGCAATAGGTGGATAGCTGCTGCACAATGTTCGGAGAATTCAGCTCACGGTGAAAAGTAGCAGGTCGGTCAGAAGAAGCAGGGGGAAGAGATTCGTAGTAGATGGTCGCAAGTAAAAGAGAGTCGACAGAGTGAACTGAAAATGTATTTTTTACGTCTGGCGTTCCTTGTGTGCAACCAATCGCTCATCACAAGCGTCTGTTTCCACCCGTGCATGCCGTCATAACTTGCGAAATATCACAATTCTCGCAAGTTTTTTGCATGCATGGGCCCGCCAACTTTTGATACTGTCTCGCGAAACAGCACGGACCCCAACAAACAAAAAATTGTTACATAAAAAATACCAAATATCATATCATAAAAGTACCAAATAACAAACAGGAAAACATATATATCATATGTTTTGGCTGACACATACGTCCGATACAAGTTCACTATAGCATTTTAGTACCAACTTTGATGTATGGAAGTAAAACATAGACGTGGAAATAAGCTGAAAGGAGCCGAATAAATGCTCTAGAATTGCGTGCACTGAGAAGAATACATGAGGTGAGATTGTATTACAGAATACAGAATGAAATGATTAGGGATGATTGGGAACTTAAAGCTGATGTATTAAGTAAACGAGTGTAGAATGAATGAATGAATAAAGACTAACAAAACAAATATACAGTCCAAATGCCAGTGGAAGGTGGGACAGAGGACGACCTAGGAAAGTATGGTTAGATTAAGTGAACGGTATTTTGACAGAATGAAACTTAAAAATCAGAGAAAACGTCGGAATCGTATGATAAGATATAAGAGTATAGAATCGGCGAAGGATATGTGTCGAGATAGGAAAACCTGGCGCTCTATACTCACTGCCTACCCCGAGAGGCAAATATTGTGATGGTATACTCGTAATTAAACAATTTCGCCTTTACAACCATATCCTCTATAGGTTCGCATTTGGAGCGTTCCAGGACCGAAACATTTGTGACATGATCACTCCAGTGGTTCTGAAGAATTCGACGAAGGAAACGCTGGTGGAACATTTCAAGGTTTCGAATATGCCTTCTATAGAGAACTCAAGTCTCAGACCCATAGAGAAGTGTGGAAAGGACAATGGTATTGTATGTGTGCGTAGTTTGGCATTGCAGGACAGGTTTCTTTCAATATTAAGGGATGAAATATAAAGTTTATTTTAAAATAACATATCTATCAGATATCTAATATCCCTGTTTGGTTTCCAAACATTGTATAACGTCCAACACAATACAAATTGAAATATTTAGTATCTGCTGATACAGCAATACACATCTGCCTAATTCCACCGTTTGACAATGCGCTTGTCAAAGGGCAGGCCTGTCAAAATGTAGAACTGTCAAAGCTGTCAAGCCCACCTTCACAAAGTGACACGTCATTTACACCTTTTTGTGACGTCACCAGTGCTTAAGCGCACTGCGAATCGTCAATGCCACAACTCAAAATGTGTTTTTTTTTACATTTTTTTTCTTCATCTGGTAGATTTATTACTTTAATTCCACGACCTCCGTAACCTAGTTAGTAACACGCCTGTCTTCTAATGCGAAGGTTGCCGATTCGATCCCCTTTGGAATCTTGATTTTTATAAAAAGGTTTTCAGCTGGGTTTTCACTTCGGACCTCATAAACAGCTTTCTGGTTGGCTGGAAGATATTGACACATGGCAATAATCCAACAAGATTGTACTGTGTACAACAAATGTGTAATACATGATTCGCTCGGGCACTGCTATAGCTGCCAGAGGAGATTTAATTTAATTCAGACACACAATTTTAATGGATCTGGGTTTGTTGCATTTCATTTGTCGTTTCGCCAGTAAACTAGGCTTTTGCCTGTATCTCACTGAGGATATATAGCATGAAAAAATAAATCAACACTTCTTTCCGATTTTTGATTATATAAAACCCCGTTGCACATTCTCATCAACCTGAAAAAACAGTGACACTCAATGACACATGTATACATCACGCGAATCAAACCCCTCACATTTCATCACTCCAGACAGACCAAAAAGTTCATCCCACAATATACCACACATAATCATAAAAAAATACCACACTCAAGAGCTCACACAAACCTTTGCTACAAGTCATTCCTCTTGCAAGCCCAAAATATTCAAACTCCTGTCGCAATAACATCCACGCTCCGATCGACTGCCTAAATTGTTTTCCTTCTTTTACCTTTATTGAATTCGGCACCCCATTGTATGTCACGGGAGCTAAATAGGCATATTGCCTTTGGAAAAAATATGTTTTAATTCTAGGGATCAGTGGCCATGCTTGTCATTTGTCTCTGCTGAGTCTGCATCTTCTCTTCCTCTCGATAATAGTGCTAGAGAATGGATTTGAAATGTAAATTGGGTATGTTCAGGGCCCGATTCTTTCTGAAAACAGGAAGTTTATTAATTATTTTTGTAATCAATTTTTGGAAAATCTGCATGTGTTTTTGTGTTCAGGGGCATCCACATCAAACTGATAAATATATGAGCTGGTTGATTTGAAAAATACATGTATGTAGTTCCATGTACACCAAATAATAAAAATAAATAAAGTGAGTTGTGACATAAATACCGAGTCGAGCCAGTTGTAGCGAAATAAGCAAAATATTTTTGTTTATTATTTGGGCGTTTCAAAATAAATAAACGTTTGTCCCCATGCTGTTGTACCCACACCTTACAAATGTCCCAAAATATTGTTGAATCCCGTTTTAAGTTGTTTGGGTTTAATCGAAGTATTTCAAAAGTATTATTGAACTTAATTTTTTTTAAATAAATCGTGAGTCTTATAAATACATTAATTTTCTTTTGATAAAACGTAATAAAAGAATGATATTTGAAAGATCTGAGAATGAATGTTGCTAAATCAAAAGTAATTGTGATAGAAAAATGTGGAAGGAATAATAGTAAAAGCGGATTTTTCTTTTCTTTTCCTTTCCTCTCCACCATCCCATCCTTTTCTTTTGATTGATGATATCTAACTAATAACTAATAACTTCATACCAGAAGGCATTGAACTGGTTGAATGTTAGAAATAGACGCCAAATTCACATAACATACTGTCTCTATTGTATAATATCCTTAACTGCCCCGCCACACCCTCTTATCTCACCGAAAATTTTCAGCGTCTTTCCAATCATGGATTAGCGCTACGCTCAAACAGAGATTGTTTATTGGCCTTTCAAGTTCACCGCTCCTATTTCTTTACGTCGTCCTTTACTGTCCATGCAGTGAGACTCTGGAATCAGTTACAAACCAATATAAGACTCGCTCCGTCCTTGCCATGCTTTAAGAAGCGACTGAAAAAACTCTTAATTTCTAGTCAGTAAAATAACGTGTTTCATTCCTGATTTTTCTTTTCCTTTCCTCTCCACCATCCTTTCCTTTCCTTTTGATTGATGATATCTCACTTTATATGAAAAATAATGTTCGGGTGATTGTCCGTCTTTGTGGGGTTCGTGGGCATGTTCTAACGTATATGTTTATGGATTTCGTGAGGATGGATAGTCATTTGAATGATTTATGCGACCACGTAACTTGCTTCATTTACTTTTGTTTGGTTGGTTTGAAGAAATTGCCGCCTGGCAATAAGCCCGCCAGATTGTATTGCAATAAAAGTGTTAAATAAATAAATAAATATCTCACTTTATATGAAAAATAATGTTCGGGTGATTGTCTGTCTTTGTGGGGTTTGTGAATATACGAGTATGCTCACGTATGTGTTTATTTATGGATTTCGTGGGGATGGATAGTCATTTGAATGATTTATGCGACCATGTAACTTGCTTCATTTACTTTTGTCTGGTTGATTGGAAGAAATTGCCGCCTGGTAATAAGACCGCCAGATTATATTTGCAACAATAAAAGTGTTAAATAAATAAATATATAAATAAAAGCGATATATGAGTGAACGGTGAAATATTGTTTATACCATACATTGTTTATAGTTAAGGCATTATACGAGGGTAGTCCCAAAAGTACCCGACCTAACAAAGAAAACACAAAAAATTTGGGAAAAAATATTTTTATTTCTCAACATAGTCTCCTTTCAGCTCGACACACTTTTCCCAGCGATGTTCAATAGCTTCGATACCATGTTTATAGTGAGAACCGTCAAGCGCCTTAAAATAGCCATCAACCGCAGATTCCACCTCTTCATTGTTGGCAAATCTTTAACCACCGAGCCATTTTTTCAAGTTTGGAAAAAGAAAATAATCCAAATTTTCAGTCAATATGCGATGTACAGCACTTTTTGAAATGCCTACCATGTCTGCTAGCTCGCGCACTTTCAATCGACGGTCATCCAATACCATTTTGTGGATTTTCTTTACCATTTCTGGCGTGGCCACTTCATTTGGTCGACCACTGCGATGTTCGTCTTGGCAGCTCGTACGGCCTCGTTTAAACTCTGCCACCCAATATTTTACTGTTGTAAACGAAGGAGCAGACTCCCCCAGAGTAGAATCTAGCTCGGCTTTGATATTGGTTGGACTTAGACCTTTCAAATGAAAGTGTAGGATACCTACCTAGTAAATAAATAATTGTCAAAATAATAAGTGAATTGTTAAAACACAAATAAATTAAATTAATTATTGTTAATAATAAACATACAGGGTCAATGACCGACGTGATTGCTACACGTCAAGAACGGCGACAATGTTTACTATTTTTGTAGTACCCGCGATTTGTCTAGCCATCTCTAAATACAAATAAATAAGCTACCGCCAATTCACGTGCCAGAGTGAGACGGAGCATGTAGCGCGAACTGGTTCACTCATTTGTATAAAATACCTGCGCTCCGAGAAATAAACATATTCGTATTGTCATTCAGTCAACTGTCAAGACTTTGTTATTTATTTACCTGCTGTCCACTTATCGATTTATATCCGCATTCCTGAGTCTATATTTATTGAATATAAGTCAAGATCATCATGACTTATATCAAGATAAGCAATCCGCTATATTGATGACTCTGTACGAGAAGTAACGCAGAATCAACTAAAACGAAGATAACGATGTCGATATCAAAATCATCAGCACGTCCTAATAAGACACACGCTACATTGATAACGACCATCGTTACATTGGTGACCCCGAACGAAAACCGAACACGTACATCGACGAACTACACCATCGCTATATTGGTGAACCCGAACGAAAACCGAACACGTATTTCGACAACGACGTACCATCGCCACCATCGTTACATTGGTGAGCCCGAAAGAAAACCGAACACGTACATCGACGAACTACACCATCGTTACATTGACCCCGAACGAAAACTGAACATCGCCACATTGGTCATCGCCACATTGGTGAACCCGAACGAAAAACGAACAGCGCCACAACGCTACATTAGTGAATCCGCACGAAAACCGAACCCGCACGAAAACTGAACCCGCACGAAAACTGAATACATACCTCGACTATATCGAATATCGCCGACTCGATAGCAATGTCAAAACAATTGCAACTCGACACCGGCATCAGCAGCAACGCAATGAGCATCATGAACAGTTTCGTCAACGAGATTTTCGAGTGCACCGCCGCCAACGCCAACCGCCTCGCCCACTACAACAAGATGAGCATCATCACCAGCAGAGAGATCCAGACCACCGTCAAGATTCTACTCCCCGGCGAACTGGCCAAGCACGCCGTCAGCAAGGACAGCAGAGCCGTCACTCAGATACAACACTACATCTGATTTGGACGAGCCCGACGCCAGCTCATGTGAGGTCAGTCCTGGCGATCAGCCACACGATTTACAGGATTGCCTCCCTCGACGAACTACTGACCGACAAGAGGCAGCAACAGACAAGCATCGCTACAACATCGATACAACCACGAACATCGATACAACCACGCTACAACCACGCTGCAGCAACGAGCACCGCAGACTCCATCATCATCATCAAGCAACTGCAGATCAACCGTCCACCGCGGACGCCATCTGCAACTTGATCTCCGCCATCATCATCATCATCAAGCCACCGCAGGTCAACCTTCCACATCGGAAGCCATCCGCAACTTGATATCCGCCATCATCATCATCATCAAGCCACCGCAGATCAACCTTCCACATCGGAAGCCATCTGCAACTTGATCTACACCATCACATCATCATCAAGCCACCGCAGATCAACCCTCCTCATCGGACGCCATCTGCAACTTGATCTACACCATCTCCACCATCATCAAGCAATTGCAGATCCACCTTCCACCGCGGACGCCATCTGCAACTTGATCCACACAACCAATCATCGACGATCAACGCAACGACCAACCAAGCACCGCAGACAATTCAAATCTAGTGAGAGACGACCAAGCCTACCCCCCGTTTCCGCATCACCCATCTGACCGACAGATCTGGGAAAAAACGCCACGCGCTGATGTTATCCACGTACCTACTTCGACACGGGGAACGGATAACCAGCCCGACGTCAGATGCACCGGAACCTAACGTTCACGCAAGGCACGCGCCCTCTGCGTTCACTAAGAAGGGAGCCATGTAGGATACCTACCTAGTAAATAAATAATTGTCAAAATAATAAGTGAATTGTTAAAACACAAATAAATTAAATTAATTATTGTTAATAATAAACATACAGGGTCAATGACCGACGTGATTGCTACACGTCAAGAACGGCGACAATGTTTACTATTTTTGTAGTACCCGCGATTTGTCTAGCCATCTCTAAATACAAATAAATAAGCTACCGCCAATTCACGTGCCAGAGTGAGACGGAGCATGTAGCGCGAACTGGTTCACTCATTTGTATAAAATACCTGCGCTCCGAGAAATAAACATATTCGTATTGTCATTCAGTCAACTGTCAAGACTTTGTTATTTATTTACCTGCTGTCCACTTATCGATTTATATCCGCATTCCTGAGTCTATATTTATTGAATATAAGTCAAGATCATCATGACTTATATCAAGATAAGCAATCCGCTATATTGATGACTCTGTACGAGAAGTAACGCAGAATCAACTAAAACGAAGATAACGATGTCGATATCAAAATCATCAGCACGTCCTAATAGGACACACGCTACATTGATAACGACCATCGTTACAAAAGTATTGTATCACATAACGATGACCAATTTTTTCCATGTTTACAAATTCACTGAGAGCGTTCACTATTGATGGCTGCCAAACAAATACTAAACAACGTAGCGTCTTAAAACTTGAAACTTAAGCTTTATAAGTTTAGTACTTTCTACCATAGTAATTTTTTAAAGCAACAACCGCCATCTATACGTCAGGTCGGGTACTTCTGGGACCACCCTCGTAGCACTGTGGAGGTTTAATTTAAGACATTGTAACTTGTTTAGTCAAACACTGTTTATTGCACTTTATATATAGTGCAATAAACAGTGTTTGATTAAACAAATTACAAATATTATTTCTTGACCTTCCCAGTTCACCACTATTATTTTTTTGGCACCTGACATAACTCTGAGAAGAAGAAGAAGAGAAATAATGCTGCAAAATCAAAACTAATTGTGATAAAAAAAATGTGGAAGGAATAGTAAAAGCTGATTTTTCTTTTCTTTTCCTTTCTTCTCCACCATCTTTTCTTTTTCTTTCGATTGATGACATTTACCTTTTACTATGTATGATAATATATTTTCATAAATTTTATAAAGATGAATAATCATTTGAATATTTTTTAGCGATCATGTGATTTCCTTTATTTAAATTTGTCTAGTTGGTTGGAAAAGATTACCACCAGGCAATAAGCCCGACAGATTGATTTTACAATAAAGTGTTAAATAAAGATAGGAGCAAGTTGAGAAATTATATTATTCGGACAGTATTTTCTCAAATGATGGAAGTGTTAAGAGGGACGTATGGGGCACCGAAAAATAAATATTCAAACTAGACAGTAACAAAATCCATAATAGTATTTAATGCCAATTTTGATTTAGAGTAGGAAAACGTTTATAATTACGTTATCTTAAATACATCTAAACCATGTGAAATATTAGTAAATATTTTTTATTTTACACGTCCATTTAACGAAAACAGTTTTATCAACGTCATAGCCTTTGGCATTGGATCCTGAAAGAAAGTTCTGTAGCAAAATTGATCGAGAAGCTTATGTAAGGGCGGCCATACTTGCCGCCCATCGTGCATATGTTAGGTAATACTCGTGCCAGCTAAAGAAGTCCTACAAGGCGGCACGAAACTGTACAAAAACCGTACCAATATATATTTCACGTACTTGGAGACAAGTAGTAAGGGGCTGGTCCAAGGTTGAGGTACTTGCTGCATCGGCTCGGACAAGATAAGAAATGTTTTCTTCTCACATTTCGACAGTATGAAAAAGAAACGGGTTTTATTATATTTTCGTAAATCCAAAAATTAGCGCGTCGTTCACTTTTGAAACGAATACACCACATTATTAATTGTCACCATTTTATGACTTTTTCTAAAAGCATCATAATAATGACGACCTCCGTGACCTAGTTAGTAAGACACGTGTCTTTTAACCCGTAGTTTGCAGGTTCGATAACAGATTTTTTTAAAACTGATTTCAGTCTGATTTTCCCTGAAGTCCTCTTTAACGTCTTTCTGACTGGTTGGAAGAGATTGCCTAAAAGTAATAAGCCCATTAGGTAGTAATGTATACAAAACAAGTGTAATACAATAAAACAATAAAATAACAAAGGTAAAGGTAGGAAAACCATTTAGACAGTCGATCGGAGCGTGGTTGTTATTGCGACAGGATTTTGAGTACTTGGGCTTTCAGGGTGAATGACGAGTGGAAAAGATTTGTGTGAGCTCGTGAGTGGGGGCTTCTTCTTGTTGTTTTAATTTTGGTTGTTTTTGTATTTGTATTTCTGTGTATTTTTTGTTTTAATTTTTATTCTTATGATTGTGTGCGGTATATTGTGGGATGAATATTTTTGGTCTTTCTGGAGTGATGATGTGTGAGGAGTTGAATTTTGCAAGATGTTTCCAGTTGTAATTGAGTGTCACTGTTTGTCAGGTTGATGAGAGCGTGCAACGGGGTTTTGTTTTTGTGTAATCAAAAATCGGAAAGAAGTATCGATTTATTTTTCCATGCTAAATATCCTCAGTGAGATACAGGCGAAAGCTTAGTTTACTGGGGATACGACAAATGAAAGGCAACAAACCCAGATCCAATAAAATTGTATGTCCAAATCAAATTATCTGTTGTTTTTTCGCAAATTGTGTATATTTCTTGTCATGTGTAATAATAAATAAATAAATAAAATAAAGTATATAACGTGATTTAGAAAGCTGATTCTCCTCAAGGGTGTTTTAACTCGGAATGGTACTCGCTATTTTTGACAGTCCGTCCATCTTATAAGACATTTTCGTACTCGTCTGCCCCTCACTTTTCCCTTTGACAATCAGTTTCTTCAAACTTTCATTATTCTTTCTACCAACACGCGCAAAGTATGTCAGATTTTTCCTGCACGTTGTTGAAAGTCTTTCGGTAATCGGGTCCTGAACATAGCCAATTTATATCTCAAATCCATTCTCTGGCACTATCATCGAGAGGAAGGGAAGATGCAGACTCAGCAGAGACACATGACACGCATTGCAACTGGTCAAATGTTCACCATCCCTAGAGTTAAAACATATTTTGCCCAAAGGCAATATGCCTATTTAGCTTCCATGACGTACAATAGGGTGCCGAATTCAATAAAGGCAAAGGGAGGAAAACAATTTAGGCAATCGATCGGAGCGTGGTTGTTATTGCGACAGAACTCAAACCCCTACTTGGGCTTGCCAGCGGAATGACTTGTGGAAAAGGTTTGTGTGAGCTCTTGAGTGTGGTGTTTTTTTTATAGTTTTATACTTATATTTTTGTTTATTTACTTTCATGACTTTATGCGGTACATTGTGGGGTGAATGTTTTTGGCATGTCTGGAGTGATGAAGTGTGAGGAGTTTGATTTCGCGTGATGTTTACTCGTACATGTGTAATTAAGTGTCACTGTTTGTCAGGTTGGTGAGAATGTGCAACGGGGTTTTATAAATTCAAAAATCGGAAAGAAGTATCAATTTATTTTTTCATGCTACATGTCAATGAGATACAGGCAAAAGCCTAGTTTACTGGGGACACAACATATGAAATGCAACAAACCCAGATCCATTAAAATTGTGTGTCCAAATTAAATTACCTGTTGTTTTTTCACAAATTATGTATATTTCTTGTCATGTGTAAAATAAATAAATAAAATTTATAATTGATGGATAATAGAGATGTTGGTACGCCTTGCGGTCCAGGAAATACGATTTATCTTCTTTCTATCACCACATCTTGAATGCATTTGTCATGTTATTTCTAATCGTAAACATTTCCACTCTGTACAGTGCTACCCAAACGGATATTTAAGAAATTTAACACGATTTTTTTTTAAATACTAGTACTTACCATCACACCGTTTCCCAGATACATCAGTGATAGAGAAAGCTGTGCTGGAAGACTTCAGCCTATTGACCCTGTTTGGCTTCCTTGACGTGCCTATTCCAAAAAAATGTATATTATTCACTCAGATGACTGAAATTGGATGAAAAAAATTGTATTAATATTATAATTTTCCTTTTCCAGGTTTGGTTTAAGAACCGTCGTGCCAAGTGCAGGCAGCAAGCCAAACAGCACCAGCAGCAGGCACAGAGTTCTGGACCAGCAGGAGGTGGCACGGAAGGGACAGGCAGACGAGCAGCGGCCAAGGGTGGTCAGGCAACTAACAGGGAGTGTAAAGCGGCCCTCAATACCAATAATTCTAGTACTGGGAGGTAATTATCCATAAAACCAAAGGTTTAACATAAGATATGATGTTTATCATGTGAGAAACAAACAGATACCAAGAATATTAGAGTTTGTAATAGATTATTTTACTTCATAGATCAGGCTGCCATTTGATTCATCAATGTCTTCTATACCTTATCATCAGGGGAGCACCAACAGTCTTGTTTCGGAAGTGAAAACCTTGAAACCAGTATGGTTATACCGTTATATAAAGTGGAATAAACAGTGTTTGATTAAACCTGCCTTCCCTGTGATGTGTAACTAGTATACATTGCTTTTAAAAACTTTAATATCTCTATAAATATAATAAATACTGGGTTCAGATTTTAGGTACTCCTCCGTAATACATTTACGCATTGAATGAAAAAATAATATTAATAATAATAAGTACTTATCGGTCACATCAGAGATATTTTGTGAAAATCGGGAATAAATTCACAAATACAATCAATCGTATACCCGTGTGTGACGTAGGTATATTCATTCTAAAAAAAACGCTATGGATGAAGAAGCAACGCTATTCACATCTCACTTTCACTCTACTACGTTATATGGGAACGCGAGAAATAGAATCTCAGTTCGCTCGCTTCTCTCGCTTCAGAAGCTTTCGGACATCCATTTGAGGTGGTAGCTTCGTCCGTTTTGTGAACGTCGGCCGATGTTTTTTTCATGTTTTCAACAATTAAATTTCAATGATTATCACTTTTTACTTCAAAATTTATTAATTTAAGCGATTGGCTATGAATATTCTTATTTTTCCGATTTTAAATCGCTCATTTTTACATGTGGATTGATGTGTATTGAATACACAGCACCGGAACGCGCGGATTTTTTTAGCACAGGAAGGGAAACATTAAACAAATTACAATGATATTACATTGTTCACGCAATTTCTTGGTGATCTGCTTAAGAACAAGGGCTTTGTTCAATATTTTTTTTAGTAATCATTATAAAGTACGAGTATATTGATATAAAAATCGTATTTATGAGATTTTACAATATCTTTTCTTTATAACGTTTTTTATTTCCAGCACTTCTACATCCTCTCCGACGTCCGTAGTGCCCCTAATAAGAGATTCTCCCAACTATAGCAAGGCTGTTACCACTCAATCTACTGGCAGTACTTCTACCACACCTAGTGTAAGTAAAAATACAGTTTTTCCTTTATTAACACTTGCCTCCCTGTGATGGATAGCGAGTGACCAGGACTTATATTTTATTTGATTATTCGACGTTTTAATACACAATAAAAGGATTTTTATAGCTAATTACAAAAAATAACCCAGCAGATTTTGCATAATTTTAATTTAAAATATAATTTTTTTACTGGACGCTTAGCGTCCAGTACCATGGTTGGCGGATTTTTTTAGCACAGTAAGGCAAGTGTTAATTTAATAAATTTATAGAAAGTCCTAAGTTTTGTCTAAGATAGACTGCCTTATCCCATCTTTTCTGTCTTACAAGCATCATGTTTTTGTTTAACCTGTCGAGCTTATTGCCATGTGGCAATCTCTTCTAACGATGTTTTAATGGACCCTGAGTGAAAACTAGACTGGAATCCCATTTTTTTTAAATCTGGGCTCCAGCGGGGATCGAACCCGCAATCTCCAGATCGGCAGACAAGCGTCTTACCACCAAGCCACGGAGGTCGTCTATGTTCAGTCTGCTAGAATAAAATCGTTGTTCATGCTGGGTAAGCAGTGATCAAGACATCGGAAGTATACACACGACAAGATTCATTGTTAGACTTGGACTTCACTATACGTGATACCCGACCTGGAAAAGCTAGGGGCAATAGAAAGATGAAAGCTAAAAGTCGAAAATCATCCGAGATAACGAAGCATTGTTTAGAGACGAATGCTCTGTTGGTACTGTACACCCATCTGAAATGGAATCCGAAGGTAAGGTTGAATCCAACAGGCTTATATAAAAGTAAAACATATATCATCCATAATATGATTCGCAATTCTCTTGGCTCGTCTGTATTCAATGCAGCTGCTAGGTAAATATATGGTAGTTATAAATCATAATATAAATAGGCCAAAACCCGCACGATGGTTGTCGTCAAAGAAAGAATACGAGAATTGAATTTTGAATACAAGAGAGTGAGAGAGGAATACTTAGATTCTCTGCGAAAGTAATTCGAAATTTGAAGCTCGGTGGGTCCGTGATAACTGATTTTTTTTTAAATACCTAGCTAACAATTTTTGAACCGGTGTAAAAGGGGACGATGTATAAATGATATATATTATATGTATAAAGAAATTTTACATTTATGAATATATATTTTCATAAATGTAGAATTTGTTTTACTTCCGTGAATATTTCACGGGTTGCAACTAGTCATAGTATAAATAGGCCAAAACCCATACGATGGTTGTCGTCAAAGAAAGAATACGAGAATTGAATTTTTAATACAAGAGAGCGAGAGAGGAATACTTGGATTCTCTCCGAAAGTAATTCAACTTTGAATCTCGGTGGGTCTGTGATAACTGAACGAATTTTAAATACCTAGCTTACAATTTTTGAACCGGTGTAAAAGGGGACGATGTATAAATGATATATATAAACAAATTTTACATTTATGAATACATATTTTCATAAATGTAGAATTTGTTTTACTTCCGTGAATATTTCACGGGTTGCAACTAGTAGTATGTATTCATCATATCAATAGATGTCTTTATATGTTCCATATTTTAGATTATTTGAATAAGTACTAGACATTGGCTAGAAACAGGCATAAAGTTGAGCGATTTAACTCGATAATTTTGTATGGCCGGCCCCACGGGCACGGCAACAGAGAGCGAGTAAACTCGCTTAAGGCACCTAAACGGTTAAGGACAAGATCGCCTTTTCCTTGGACGATCTCTGCATCTTCCCCCACAAATCTTCAGCTCAAACAGCTACTATTCGTGTCTTCTAGCGATTTGCTCTTACACCCAAAATCTGGTCTCTCACTTTGTCATTTATGGATGTCACTTCAAATTAATTCGATAAAGTATTGAAGCTCTCTGGTTATGCAATGGTCTGGTTAAGATCACTATTGACCCAAAGACAGCTCATGAACAACTCATAGCTGAACCACACCCACAGCCAACTAAGAAAGCTCTATGGTTTTAAGGTAGCAGAATATATGTGGATCCAATTGCTTCATTGTACTGGGGTATTTTACACTTTTATTGCGTGTATCCCTTGTGGGATTATTGCTCTTTCAACATGTTAAATAAGCACAAAATGAAAACCATACTGAAACTATTAAAAAAAAAACAGGAGTAGAGCTTGCAACCTCCAGGCTGGAAGACAGGTGTCTTATCAAATGGAGGTTGTGAAGGTTGAGAATATTAAATATAAATGAAGTACCAAATCAAAACATCCTCATCAGCATTATCGGTTTCCAATCGCTTTTTTATGTTCCAGCTCTCAGCCGGTGCTTACTCCTCGGGCAGCAGTAATGCTTCCATTTGGTCCCCTGCTGCAATAGATGCACCCTGGATGGGCAGCATGTCATCCAGTGCCCAGGTAACACTCTCTTCTCGGTATATTTTCTTCGGCAGCAGAAACGGTTCATCTAATTTGTTTAAGACGAACCCTGAAAGGGCTGTATGCCTTTTTGTACACGGTTAACACAAAAGTTGCCAGCCGGAAGATTAATTGTATGATCTATATAAATATTAAACAACCAGGGTGATACAGCGCATCCTTGCTTCACTCCTTTTGAAATATTAAACAACCTAAAACACTGTTCACTGTAACACTTGTTTACTTACTTTTGGTTTATAATAATGCAATATCATGTGTTAATTTACATTGAACACTAAATTCATTCAATATTTCCATTGTTTGCCTCTTATTACGTGGTCATACGCTTTTCCAAGTGCACTGACGCACAACACGCACTTTTTAGCATACATTTTTCCAAACAAGTATACCCAAAGATGATCCACGCACCCTTTTCCACATAAAAGTCACCATACTTTATTTTTGTTTTAATCTTCCATTTCTTGAACACTCTTTTTGTTGTAATGGCTTCTCTACATTTTTTTACTGTTTAATAATTATTCAATTGATTTTATATTATATCAATGGTAATTGTTTTTCGCACTTCCAGAGTTCCAGCTGTTACCAGAACTACGGAGGGTACTACACTAATATGGACTACTTGAGTCCAGCTTCCATGACTCATCAGCAGCTCAATGTTAGTGTGAGTAAATTTGATTCTCTCTTAAGTTATATAGCTTACTGCTGAGCATTGTAAACATCTGGTTGTAATGGTCTGTATATGCATGATGACCGGGAATTCAGCAGATGATCAGAATCCACAGTGTTTGTAACTCTGTCGCATGTAAAGAGACAACAACACACACATGTACTCGGCACGACCTAGTATTGTTAGGTGACCAACTTTTTTTAACAAACTGTCTTAGTCTTACCAACAAAGGTCGTCAAATAAATTATGTACGTATTAAAAAATAATTTGTTATATTTTCAGGATGTTGGCATAGATTCCTCATGGACCAAATCTCGAGATGACGCTTCATGGTTCTACAACACGTCAGGGTGGGATAGAAAATAGAAGTGTTCATCTCATATCTTCCCTTACTTATATAGTTAAACTTAAGACCATGAAATTGTATAAACCAGTGATTTCAAAATTGGCTTTTTATAGAGTGTGGCATAATAATTCACCACGTTTGATTTTCTTACTAATTTTTAAATTTAAATTAGATACACTCGAAAAGTTTTGTAATGAAAATGTCAACACCACAACAATAAGTACAAACCATCGCTCTACATCAGAAATAATAATTTAATAATTGCCCCATAAAAAGTATTTACATGAGAATATTTTAACCATACTTTCACAACTGCTGAAACCCAGGAGCTGCGCGTCCATATACCAATGTTTGGGGCAATAACAGATGACCGATTCAAGGGGTGGCTGCAGGCCGCTCCTCGAATTGTCCATCTACACTGACCGCCCCTTAATATAGCAGTTTTCATGAATTTTAGTCACCTTTTATTTTTCTATTCATAAAACCAAGATGATTGATTATACTAAGTGAACTTTTAAACACATTCTAATCGAACAAGGTGGTCTGTGACAACCTTTGCACTCTTCAATGATGCCTCTTCTCCCAAAACGCATCTTGTACAGGGAAGTGGGGAGCAAGCGAAGAGTTGGTGGGCAAAGGAAGCTATATAAGGACAGTCTGCGAGAATAGCTGACTTCATGCGGGGCGCCTGAGGTCTGTGAGCAGGTGGCTCAGGACCCAGGGGGGTGGAAAGTTTAAATTCTCGGGTTAATCGGACGAGAAATATCTAGGATGCTGCGAACATGCGTTAGCATGGTTAGACGGCTCAGCAAGGACCACATGTCTGTGACATTTGCTGGAGCGAGTGTGCATCTAGGATCAGGCTGTTTTCTCACAGAAGATCACATAATCAGTTCAGTTCAAGATTGATGTTGGAGTGGCGAGGGGATCCTCGACTACGAGGCCCAGCAATGAGAAGACAACTCTTGAATACTATGTAATTTAGGTTGTGACACCTTCATATTACCTTTTAATACATAGATGTATAATTGTTATCTCGGTGTATTTTTGAACTTCTGAACTATGAAACTAAATTTGACATAGAATATGGATGCTTTCTTAAGATTCAGTATCGCCAGCATATACACGAATTTATAGGATTGAAATAAACAACGTTAATTAACGATAATTACTTACCTATAATATATTTACTCAGAAGCGAACAATTCCTTTGCCTTAAAAATATATTTAATTTGAACTAGGGTTAAGAGTGTCATTTTTTATTTTCTCATACAGGTGGCTGCGTCCCTCCTGGTAAACCTGCTGAAACTATTAGGCATCTGTTTTGATGAGTACATGGGTTTCAGTTGGATATTTTTGGGGTTTTCGATTCTCCAAAATCTGTAATGTCGTTTGTCTAAAAACCCATTCAGCTCAAAAGTCGTAAATTGTATGAACATTTGATTGAATGTTTCTCATATTTGCGACTGAAATACTATTTGTATAGCAATTATTTAATTATTATTTCTGGCTTACAAAAAGATGGTTTGAGATAGTTGTTGTAACCTTTCCACTATAAAACTTTTTTGAACCCTTAAATTTATAGATCAAGCAAATGTGGTAACTTTTTATGGCACACTTTATACTTTCACCCCCATGGTTCTACATAATTATTTCTAATACCCCTTAAAATCCCAGGTATTTTAAATGGGTGCTGTTTTGTTACACCTGCAAGTCTGCTAGACATGATACTTTTATATTCCAAGCAATTTATATTTGTTTTAGCTAAAAAAAATGTCAATGAAAGCAAAAATACTTTGACAGTGTTAAAATCAAAAAGCTAGAGTAAACTTTTAGTTTTTGTTTTAAAATATTGACTCCTGTTTATGTAACATATATAAATAGATTTTATCTTATGACAAAATCATGTTCAAGCTGATTATTAAAAAAGGAGAAAATTTATAAAACTCACATTTAAAAAATAATATCTCAAAACAGGTAAATGGGGATTAACTCTTTTGTATGTAAAATTCCAAATATTCCTGTACTGTAAGATTTCATTAAAACGGAAAAAATCAAAACAGATAATGAGTATTTGCTTTAGATCTTGTATTTTTAGGAAAATATTATTCAAGAAAACTTCTTTTTTTCTTTTGATTGATCCAAATAGTTTTTTTTTTTAACTAAAACAGTCTGAAAATATATCTAGACATCTAGATTTCAAATATGGAGTTTGGTTTAATTTATCAGAGAAACAAACCATTTCAAACCATCAAACAAAATTTAAAATAGTATAAAACAATTTTCATAGATGCCACTACACAATGAACGAATTATTAATAATTTTAATAAATATAATTTTCTCTTATTTAATTAAGCTTGTTACATATATGCTGTTTTATTCTTTCCGTTTTATATGTTTTAAAACTTTAATTTCATTCTTTAAATGCTTACAAAAATTGTTTGATATATTATTTAATGAAATTAATTTAATATAATTTATTCCATGTGCGATTTTTTTGTGGTGTGTAGAAGACTTAACTATACAATATATATTTGGATAAGGATGCTAGATACGATATCTATATATGCAAAAAGGAACCAACCCACGTATCATGTTTTTTTGTTTATTTAAAATGTCAAATAAACATATTGCAGTATGAAGTTTTACCAATTATTCAAAGCCATAACAAGGATGAAACAACCACGGTACTGGCCCTGAAGGGTACCAAAATCAGTCCAATATTGTCAATGCCCATGACGTGAAGCTTCATGTGATAGAATTATTCGTGAATTAAAAACAAATTTGAAATTTAGAGTTGTACAAGACTACAAAAGAGATTGTCAGATATACTTTGTTCAATTTAGAATAAAATTAATTTTGAACTTAATAATTTTTTACAAAATTATCAATGTAATTTGTTTAATCCAACACTGTTCATTCCACTTTATATGTTATAACAGTATAACCCTACCGGTTTTCAGGGATTCACCTCATCATCAGGGAGCACAAACAAATCTTGTTTGTGCTGCCCTGATGACAAGGTGAAAACCTTGAAACCGGTAAGGTTATACCGTTATATAAAGTGGAATAAACAGTGTTGGGCTAAACAAATAACAATGCCTTTAAACCTCCACAGTGCTAAGGTCTTAACTGTAAATAACAAATTATGTATGATTTTGCTGTTTTGGAAACTTAAAAGTTATACATCGGCGCCAATATTGCAGGAACACGTAACTCGATTTTTTTATATAAGTTAATTTTTTTACTTTTTGTCATCTCTTGTATCAATGACACATTTTTGCATTAACACATATATTTATTTCTAAGGCGGAATGCATTTATTCATAACTACAATACCAAGTGATGTTTTTATTTTATTATATTTTTAAAGAAAAATAGTTTTTGTCTACCCTGTAAAATTTGGGCTGTCCTAGATATGTGTTCCTGCAGTATTGGCGACGACGTGTTATACTTGAGAAAATGTAGCATGGCCCCTGTGACAGTTCACAAATTTGGCCCAATACAACCTTGTAACGATGTTCAGTAATTATAATTATTTTATCAACTTTAATATAAGCCTTGATTCTAATAAATAGCAAGTTATTTAGGTAAATACATTACATAAAACTAACAATAATTACAAATTAATACATCTTGTTACAAATTAGCAAAAATGTGGCAGTTTGTTAAAATCAAATAATATTTGGTGACGTTTGTCAAAAGTCACTACGTTAGTCTGCATTGACTAGGGATGGGGTATAGGATAATTGGATTTTCGATTTTGTTACACCTAAAATTAAATGTTCGTAATTAGTATTAATTCATAGTAGATCTTCGCGTTTTTAAAGATAGATACAAATCATACAATACATTAGAAAGTCAATATAATGAAATTAGGAATTAAAACGTCAGTTTAGAGAAAAACAATTTTTCGATTTATAAAAAAACTATTCGACAAACATATATAGGAAGAGGAAGAAGAAGAAGAAGATTCGATTTGTAAAAAAAGCTTTATTGCCCCATCCCTTTGAGACATGACATTTCAAATGTCACAGGGACCATCCTACATTTTCTCAAGTATAGACATTTTCATCTATTGATTTATATATTAGAGATAAAGTGATAGGTTTACATTTTCACTTTTAGTGACATCTAGGCGAAGGCGAACATTATTTTTTTTATGTTCCCTTAGGCGTTTAGAAAAAAATGTCACCTTATTGTTGGAGCAGTTTCCAAATGGAAGTCCCAGGCACCAAAATATCAATTAACGTAGCACAGGTTAAATGTCAGTTGGATCCTTTATGCATATTAACGTCCATTTGCTGTGGAGAATTGTAAATATTATTAGCTAATTTTACTAAACGAATGAATGTATTTACAATAACGTTTTTTATTCAATTTATCCCAATGATTTAGTAAAAATTGTAAATAAATTTATTAGTCAATACGAATCATTTCATTTTAAATAACAACTTTAAAGATTGTAAATAATTTTAATTAATTAAAAATGATTTTCCTAATAGCACCTGTGAATGTATAATAAAAACTTTTTTTAATGAAATAATAAAAAGTTTTATAAAGTTATCAACAGGTGGCAATCATAGATTACAATATTATTCTAAAAGAAGAAATGTTTTTACATATAATATAATTGAAAATCAAAAAGCACTCATTAGTCTAAATCGGAATAAGATTTTTTATGTTCTGTGGCAAAATTTTACTATTTAATTATATTAAATTCATTTTCAAATCAGTTATTCTTCTTTCTCTTATGTTCAGACCTGTGGTTTGTTATCATCAGGACTGCCTTTCTTGAAATATTGACTCCCTGCTATACTTCTATATTTTTAGAGATCTTCCTAGGGGATGACTTCTTCTTTTTAGTGTCATGTCGGGTCCCCCCAATGTTGAATATCACCTGAGAGTAGGTATCTTTGTCCTCGGCAGTCCAAAAAAGATCCCCAATGCTCCTTATACCAGTTCAATCACATACATTGCAGAGCCAGGAGATTTGCCTCCTCCCAACACCTCTTTGACCCTCTATTTTGCCTTGGATGAGCAGGTGCAGTCATTTATCAGGGGGATGACTGCTAGCAGGTATTTCATGCATAATAACATAAAGGACCCTTGTGTTATCCATCCTTTCCACATGGTCTCACCAGTGTCTTCTGCAGTTTCTATCCCACCATACAAAATCCTCTACTTCACATATATCTCAGATAAGGGTGTTTTTAACTCCATCTCTAGGAATCAGTCCCACCGTCATTTTTATATTGTACGCAGGAGTGTGAAAAAACATACAAACTAATGATCTTTAATACTTTGTGTATGGGCAATACCAAGGAGTACGCAGAAGATCTATGACAATTCACCACACCTTGAAGGCTCTCCAGAATGTGAGCGTGTTAATTCCTGGAGATTTAGGATTGATATCTTGAGAATCTGGATAAAGTCATTAGGAGTGCCTGCCAGTGGGACACATCCTACCATGGGTCGTATGGAGGTTACTTAATCGCCTACGCACCCACAGGGGTAGATAAAAAAAAAATTCTTAGATAAAGGATTGATACCGAGGATTCACCACTTTACATTTGTGGTGATATTAAATCAAGCCTTCATGGTTTTACTACCTAGTTCCACGAGCTTCTTGAAAGAAGGCCTGCAGAAAGGTAGTTCCAATCTTATCGCAGTTGCGTCTTTCTGGTTTGATAGGATCTAGATCTGGTGTTGTAGACATAATTGGAATGGAAATTTTTATCAGAATAATTATATTAATTTGGTCACAAAATAGAAAAATAATGTAAAATATAAGTGCAATATGTTTACTTTTTCATATAATTGATTTTTTAGGGGAAATTTTCAAGTACACAAGAATTGTTTTTTTCATCTTCAAATAATTGTTAATATTCTTTTTTCAATAAGAAAACATCATATCAAAATTCGAATGAAATTTTTCTTTTTTCTAAATATGTAAGATGTAAATTAAAGAATAGTTAAATTCTTAAATAAAACTATAAATAATGGCCTGTAATATAAAACATCGATATTTTATGTATAATTATTATTTTATGTGATTTCTTTTTTAAAATGTACCAATTGTATAGAATAAAATTATTTTACCATCAAAATGTTTATCATTAATAAATTAACTGTAATTATTTGCGACAGTGTCCCAATTATTCATCTTCGTCAGCTTGTATGTTCCATTATAAACACAGGCATTCCAGGTTGGTCCACAGCCTGACATACCATGTCCTCACATATCTGACTAAGAATGCAAATCTCTCTGTTATAACTTCTGAATATGTCAAGTTTGCAGCATAGCAGAGATTGAATAATTAAGGCCGTATTTACCTTAACTGGTTCATTGCCACGAGCACGTTGACGCGCTCTCCGATTCAGTGCTCGCCAGGCCGGCCATACAAAATGAATGCGTAAATGCGCTCTCCTTTGAGCTTGTCGCAAGCCAATATAAAATCCAATTGTAATAATTTATAAATTATAACACATAGGGACATCTATTGGGATGGTCAAGAAATACTTAAATATTACAATTTACCGATATTATCAAAGTTACAGTCATCTTTCTAAAAGCTTTCACTGACAGTCAATACGTGTCTCTGACACAGGGTTACCGATTTCAATTTTTGCGTCGTAATTGCGAAGATTTATAATGAATTCGTTTGTAGTTTTGTTCAATGGTTGATTTTGAACTTTTGTGCGTTATTTTTGTTAATTTTTCAAAGTATTTATTTACAAAGTGTGTTTTCATGTATTGTTTGGTTATTGATGGTAGTTTTGCGGCATAATACGACGTTTATATAGACTTTTTACGGTTTTATTTTATAGTTTATTTACCTTTTGTGCTTTAAAATACATCGTACAGATAATTTGTTGATTTTAGTTTACAAAGTATATTATATTCCACTATATTTATAAGTAAACGTGTTTTCTGTGTCAAGTTGTGACAACCCTGACATTTTGTGAATATTTAAACTGTGTTTTTCTGAGTGAACAGCAGCTCAAACGCCCCACGGTGTATATATTTAGCAAGTTTTCATAATATCCTTTATATCTGTAAACAAAAAATATAATTTTTTTAGGTTTTATTTTTGTTGAAATAATCACGGCCTGCTGGGTACGGCCATACTAATAACTTCCGGCACTTAAAGGGTTAAACTTAATACTATCATAATATACCTTATTATCCTTAATTATATTACACTAAAACGAAATAAGTAGTGATGTACACTTTGTATTGCCAGCAAGAATAAATACTCTTAGTAGTTAATTCTGAATCTAATGGAATCATATACACTATATGTATCTTAGAATAGTCGACCAAATGTAGCAAAATATTATTATTTATTTGCTTATTGACGTTCACGCAATAGTCATTTCAAGAAAGGCCATTTAATGAGAAAAATCTCAATATTTAAAATTTCATAAATTTATACTGTCAAATCTTCCTACTGACAAGTATTGATTGGTGAGCAATAAAACACTGTTTTGTATAGTCACTTTTTTACGTTTGAAAATTGAATTTATTTGGAAAACATTGGTCTATAATAATAATTAAGCTTTAATTATTATACGATAAATGAAGTAAGTAGTGGTGTACACTGTATTGCCAGCAAGAAAAAACATCATAGTAGAGTTTCTATCGAATTTAATGGAACGGAATGTCTTACATGAAGATTATTCTAGAAGTGTTAAATATTGCAAAAAAAATAATTTTTAATCTGTTTTCTGACATTCATCATAATATAACCATTTCAAGGATAATTCAATGATAAAAATTTCTGACATTCATCATAATATAACCATTTCAAGGACAATTCAATGATACAAATTCAACTTTTGCAGTTCATTAAATAATATTTTTAAATATTCCTACTGGCAAGTATTAATGACAGTCAACATTGCATAACATTGAATGACAGTCAACATTGCATAACTTAATATATGTAAGTATTTAGAACATGCTTTTATATTTCTATGGAGAAATAAATTTAACATTTCAATAACATTTACTAACAATAACAATACTTAAATATACAATCAACTTGACTTAAAACTGTTCTCCTAATCATATATGCCAAGAAAATGTTGGGTTAAGAGTGTTTTCTTTTTATATTATTGATGAACTTAGCGTTTCTGGTTTCCAAGGCAACAGTGCTTTGAAAATTTTTTTTTTACGTATGTCAGTCATTTTAATGCCATAGTATTATTTTATTGATAATGTTTTGATTTTTTTATGTGTAGAAAGTTTGTTTTCATTGTTGGATAAATAATGGCGTGTCAAGTACTAAAAAACGAACATATCCGATGTATTATTTTATTTGAGTTTAACTAAGAAGTTCGTATCGAAGGCAGCTAGAAACATTTGTGCCGTTTACAAGGAGAACGCCATCGGGGAAATTACTAAAGGTGTCATTCAGCCGGTTATTCGCACCTGTTCTTGCGAGCCGGTTGTTAAAATTATAACGTTAAGAAAAATATCTTTTTTTTTTCAAAATACTTAAGTCGAAATATATTTTTAAATTACGCAATCCAGCCCTGTTGCCAAAAATGTGATACATTCGTTGACTAGACAAAAATATGGAAATAAAGTCAATCATATCTTGGTGACAATAAGAATACTATGATACAATATTCAACGATATTTTTTAGAGTTCGTACTTTTTTTGGAAACAATACAATGGTTTCGAATGTTAGTATGTTAGTCTGTTAGTCATGTTAGTCTGTTAGTCATGCTAGTCAAGATCGATATTGATTATATTAACATTACGTCCTGTTACTTTGCTTTTTTATTAGCAGATATTTTTGGCACGGAAAGACAATAATTTTAGCATTTGATAAAAACTGAACACCAAAAATTCAACAGTTTGAATTTGCTCCTTACGGTTCTACGGTTACGGTTCTAGACACTAGGCAACAGAATTAAGCAAGTGCTTGATTCTGTTGCCTAGTGTCTAGAACCGATTGTACGAGTATATATTTTTAAGACAGTCATTTGCAGTTTGATTCGATAATTATTAATTATTGTTGTTAAAAAGTCTATCTAAATCGGTACAGAGTGATGTTTAAGTAGATTAAAATATATAAAAAAACGAAAAATATCGTAAATACCATCGATGAATACCTAAAAATATCGTAAATACCATCGAAAATACCTAAAAATACGTTTTTTTATTACCTATGTGAAAGAAATTGTGTAGTTAAAAATTTGATTGTTAGTACGTGTATGTAAAAAAAT
This sequence comes from Odontocerum albicorne, assembly GCA_949825065.1. Lineage (NCBI taxonomy): Eukaryota > Metazoa > Arthropoda > Insecta > Trichoptera > Odontoceridae > Odontocerum > Odontocerum albicorne. The sequence continues at coordinate 10,122,430 of OX463865.1, forward strand.
GTGGGTAGCTCTTTATTTTAATTATAAAATAAATTGCAAGTGTTATAAAAATATCGTTTTTAATAAAAACTTCGATACACTATTTTAAATACAATTTTAATTTAGAAAGGTAAATTGTTATATTTAAAATCAAACACAATCTATAAAATAAATTATAAATATTTTGTGGTGAAAACAATGAAAGACAAAAATACTGGTTATTTGGCTATACTGGTTATTTGGGTTTTTTGGCTGTCCAGAGCGAGGCTTGTCTTCGACGCTGAAATCTCCATCCTTGAAACGTCGAAACCATTCCCTACATGCTTTATCAGTTGGAGCAGCGTCACCATAAACTTCGACAAGCATTCGATGGGCTTCAGCTGCACTTTTCTTCCAATTAAAGCAGAAAATTAAAACCTCCCGCAAATGCTGCTTGGTTAACTCAAAATTCAACACTGTAGAAAACATGGTTTTTGCATGAAACTCAAAGCGATATAAACTGAATATTATTTGCAGATGTCTAGCCTCTCTGAAACCGCCAAAATCGGCTGTCACTATGAACCATTCATAACAGCCAGAGCCACATTTTGGAAACGGACTGAACTAATTTGTACTCCCAATATAATAATTACTAATAAACCATGTAAGTTTATATTATAATTTGTAACCTGTTCAAAATATTATCTGCTTAAATCTTATTCCCGATTTATCTGGTTTATTGTAAGGATTTTTCTCAAATTAACTTTTTAAATTTAGTGTTGTATTATGTACACATGTTTTAAAACAAACATACGGACATCTATCTATCTACGAACATAATAGTCTCTAGATGTTTTTACTGAAGAAAAACAAACAGCGAGCCGTTGAAAAAACAAAACAGTTTTGTCATTTTGACATGAATGATTCTTCACGTTCAAGAAGACCATCCGACTTTGATGATGACCGTTTAAACGCTTCAATTCACGTTGATCCACTTCCGTCAACTCGGAAATTGGGCAATATGATGAATTGTGACCACCGTATGACATTTGCATTACACGGGCAAAGATAAAAAAATAGGTATACAAGTATATGTAGCATATGTTTTGAGCGAAAACAAGAAAATTCAGTATGTTACCATTTGCGCTTTTTTACTTTCTCTCCATCGTTTTGAGCTCGTTAAAAACATCGACCTGTTTTGTCCCAATTGTTACTGGTGAAGAACCAGAAAAATGGTTTACATCAATATCAAGGAACAGAAAGAATGACTGATCCCTAACGAACAAGCAACTATTAATGCAAAAATTAGTGTCCATCCATGTAGGGTAATATTGTGCATCTGGTGGGACGAAAAAAGCATCATTTACTCTGAATTACTTCCGAGAATGTAACCAATAGTTCTCAGGTTTATTGTCAACAACTTGTTCACCTTGAGGTCGCTATTGAAGAAAAACGACCCGGTAAAATAGCATCAAGTGATTTTTCAGCATTATAATACCCATCCTTGGCCATCTACAACTATGTTAAAAATATAAATGCTTTTTATTCTTTATTTTTGTATTATTTTGGTAAAACTAAGTTTTTTTTCTAATCATATAATCCCCGACATTTCACTCAAAACTTTAAAAAATAATTGCATGATTAGTAAGTAAGAAGAGATTGTCACTTGAATGTAAATCCACCATATTGCATGGAGATCTGTCGTCTCTGCCCACTCCAAATATAGTGTGAAACATATGTTTACTGAAACCATCTATAATACAGGATTCGCCAGGAATCAAACCCGAGACCAAAGATTACTTAGAAAACATAGTAAACGCCAGAACAGCGGCGCCGACCTTGGATGTAAGTATTAATTAATTATATTGGGATATTTTTTCCATTTACATTGTAGTTTTAATTCAACAAGCAGTTTCAGATTTCCATTTTGAATTAGTGGCGCAGATTGAAGGGGGAGATAGGGTCGGGGATAATTAAACCCTTAACGGAATATTTCTTGACTTTAATTTTAATATAAAACGAGTACATTTGAGATCTTAAGATTTGATAATTCTCTTCCAGCTGTAAATAACTATTTATACATTTTTTTGGATGTATGAAAGTGAAACGTAAATGTGAAAAATGCTGAAAGGAGTCGAATAAATACAGTAGAAATACGTACACTGAAATTAATGCACGGGGTGAAAATGTATGTTAGAATACGGATGGAATGAAGTGATTAGAGAAAAATGTGAACTTAAGAAGTGTAGAATAAGATGAAGAAGAGGACTCCAATATGTTTCGGGCATCTAGACCGTATGAATAAAGAAAGACTAACAAAATAAATGTACGGTGCAAATTAAAGTGAAAGGTGTGGTAGACGAAGATCAAGGAAAATAGGTTGGATGAAGCGAACGATACTATGAAAAAAGAAAACGTAGAAAGTCTGAGAAATCGTACGTGTTGTTGAGACGGTGTACAAATGTGGAAGAAGTGAATGATATATGTGTCGATATAGAAAAAAAATTGGCACTCTATTCTCTCTGCCTACGACAGAGAAGCTACGTGATGGTATGTATATTTGTAATATATCTAAGATAAGCCTGCCAGATGTGCCATATATTATATGATATAATCATGTACCAAAAATAATGAAAATAAAATAAAAACTAGAGGCTCTACCCCTGGCAGCTCTACAGCCCAACCCCGTATTGGTGCTGCGATAATATCCCATTATACATACATTTGTTAAATAGTATTATATATACTAAAATGTCAATTTAAACGACATTTCAGAATACTGAATATAATTTTTTATGTAAACCAAATTTGAATAAAACATGACAGCCATTTACTTTTCGGTTTAGAATGCTCATTGTAAAATAATTTAAAAGAAGTTTAATGTACACAATAAAAAATTAAATAAGATGACCAATTTAAAGGAACATGTCAACAAACATTAATTATTGTAATTTGTTTTATTAAACACTGTTTATTCCACTTTATGTAACGGTATAACCCTACCGGTTTCAAGGCTTTCACCTCATCAATAGGGGAGCACAAACAAGGTCTTGTTTGATGTGGTGAAAGCCTTGAAACCAGTAGGGTTTACCGTTACAAAAAGTGGAATAAACAGTGTTTGATAAAACAAATTACAATGTCTTTAAACCTCCACAATGTTAATGCCTTAACAATTAATTATTATTAGTGGGAATCTAATACTGACGGTTCCCTTATCAAGTTTTGTTTGAATAAAAATATATTTTAACAAAAGCGTGTTAAAAAAATAATGATGTTTTAAATTCGATAGAAACGCTACTTTGGTATTTTTTCTTGCTGGCAATACTGTGTACGCCACTAATTTCGCTTTGCGTAATATAATTAAGGATAAACGCAGATGCTCTTAAATGTTTTTTTTTCTGTGTGTTTGCGAAATTCATGGGGTGTATAATTTTACGTCATTATTTGATTATAATAATCTTATTTTCTGTTAAAACATCAGACGCAGTATTGCCGGAGCTAAATATCTATTATAAACTTCTTATTTATTATTTTCATACTGGTTTCAAAATTTTTACTTCAAAACTTCTTTCCTTACTTAGCTTTTGGATAGGAGACAGAAACACTTGGCACGGCGCGCGGCGATTAAACGTAAATAGTTGTATTTTAAATCAATACAATTTTAAAAGAAAATTGAGATAATAGCTTTTATACCGTTAACTGGAGGCGGCGGTTAATAACTATTTCGGGGATCTATAAACTAGCCCATTTTTAGATCGTTGTTTTCCAGATGTTTGTTCAAAATTATAGACAATTTGTCAGTGTTGATTTTATAGTATTGGCAAGCCAAACTTTAAGGCTAAGGCCACACCAAAGTGCTTCGCTAGGTGCTACGTGACTAATATACTAGGTGACTTCATGCTTGGCATTCACAAATTCATTTGACATTTGGGAGCGGTTGAGTCAACAAACGATGCCACTCTCAAAACTAACCAATTTCATTACAACTTACCTTAGCTTTATTTTCTTCCTGTGCAGCTTCATTCCAATTATAGGTACATTTTTGTACAATATAATTTGCTCGATGGGTTCCACAAAGGCTCCCTTTTATACACAGCTGTTATTAAAACTTCCACCATCTTGTAAAATCACGGTGACATAATAAAATCAACCAACACGTCTGTTCGCTAAGAGACTCACTAGGTGACTAATCGTCACGTAGCATGGCGCAAAGCGTGCAGTGTGGCCATTGCGATAGAATGCGGTGCGTTGGTTCGCTAGGATATGTCGCCAAGCTCGCAGCATAGCTCTAAGCAACAAGAGAGGCTCCTACCTGTGTGGCCGAGGCCTTAGGAAAAAAGGTGACAGGAACTGTCGTAGGCTAGAAGATAAAATTTTGAAAAAATATTACAATTAAATTAAACGATTAATATACTCGTACTTCAAATTATAATTTTACTTCCAATTCAATTTATATTTCAAATCCATTCTTTGGCACTATCATCGCGATTAGGGGAAAATGCAGACCCAGCAGAGACACATGACACGCATGGCAACTGATCAAATGTTCACCATCCCTAGAGTTAAAACATCTTTTGCCCAAAGGCAATATGCCTATTTAGCTCCCATGACATACAATGGGGTGCCGAATTCAATTAAGGCAAAAGAAGGAAAACAATTAAGGCAGTCGATCGGAGCGTGGTTGTTATTGCGACTGGAGTTTGAGTACTTGGGCTTTTAAGAGGAATGACTTGTGGAATGGTTTGTGTGAGGTTTTGAATGTTGTATTTTTTATGATTATGTGCGATATATTGTGGGTCTGAACGTTTTGGTCTGTCTGGAGTGATGAAGTGTGAGGGGTTTGATTCGTGCGATGTATACATATGTAATTGAGTGTCACTGTTTGTCAGGTTGATGAGAATGTGCCACGGGGTTTTATAAATTAAAAAATCGGAAACAAGTATCGATTTATTTTTTCATGCTATATGTCTCCAGTGAGATACAGGCAACGGCCTAGTTTACTGGGGACACGACAAATGAAAGGCAACAAACCCAGATCCATTAAAATGGTGTGTCCAAATTAAATTACCTGTTGTTTTTCGCAAATGATGTACTCGTATGTTTTTTGTAGTGTAAAATACATTTAAAAAAATTACAATTACTTAAATAATAATCAGTTATAGAAACGAAGCTACTTGATATAATATTATGCATCAATTTTTACATCTCACGCTGCATGCTTGTTGTTGCCACCCTTAATATAATCTCTAAAAAAGTATCAGATAATCTAGATCTAAGTGAGCTTTTACTAATATTCATTATTCAGAAAGTTTGTATGCATTTATAAATAAACTAACCATCACAAGTTTTTTCATTGTCAATTATATCCGAGAGTATTAGGTCCTGAACATAGCCAATTTGCATCTCAAATCCATTATCTGGCACTACCATCGAGAGGAAGGGAAGATGCAGACTCAGCAGAGACACATGACACGCATGGCAACTAATGAAATGTTCACCATCCCTAGAGTTAAAATCTCTTTTGCCCAAAGGCAATATGCTTATTTGGCTCCCATGACATACAATGGTGTGCCGAATTCAATAAAGGTAAAGGTAGGAAAATCATTTAGACAGTCGATCGGAGTGTGGTTGTTATTGCGACAGGATTTTGAGTACTTGGGCTTTCAGGATGAATGACGTGTGGAAAATGTTTGTGTGGGTTTCTTCTTATTGTTTTAAATTTTGTTGTTTTTGTGTTTCTGTATGTTTTTTATTCATATGATTGTGTGCGGTATATTGTGGGATGAATATTTTTGGTCTTTCTGGAGTGATGATGTGTGAGGAGTTTAATTTCGCATGATGTTTCCAGTTGTAATTGAGTGTCACTGTTTGTCAGGTTGATGAGAACGTGCAACGGGGTTTTGTTTTTGTGTAATCAAAAATCGGAAAGAAGTATCGATTTATTTTTTCATGCTAAATATCCTCAGTGCGATACAGGCAAAAGCCTAGTTTACTGGGGATACGATAAATGAAAGGCAACAAACCCAGACCCATTAAAATTGTACGTCCAAATTAAATTACCTGTTGTTTTTTCGCAAATTATGTATATTTCTTGTCATATGTAATAATAAATAATGAATAAATAAATAAATAAAATTTCAAATTAATATATAATATGACAGTTTTCTGTGATTAGATTTATATAAAAGTTTGATACATTTCCTTTCAATTACGCGGTCCACAAAAATGGACTTCGCGGGGTGGATCGGAGGGTTGTAATTTGACCTTGCCTGGTCAAGTGGATTATTGACTTATTAAAAATTGTTACCATTTTAGTTTTTATGCCTTACCTTCAAATTTTGTTTCATCTCAATTTATCGAGAAGTTTTAATGAACTGCCTAATAAACCTAAGCTAATGGGACTCAATAGATCATCAAATTGAAATCAAACAATAATAAACAAATGTGTTTTTTAATCCTTACAAAAAATGAGAACTAAAACATTAATAAAGCTTACTTTAGGAAAGGTTTCCTACCGCTTGTATTTAAAGGGGAGGGTTGTGATTGATGTAGTTATTTTACCATAAGATGTTTTTTCAAATAAAATATAAGAACAATTAGGGGAACAATGACAATTTTCGACTTTACAATTAATTATTTTAACACTGAATTAATAAATAAAATAATTATAAACTATATGAAGAATACATGGAACGACAATGTATAACGAGAACGGATTATCATACAGGATATATGTAATCGAAACGAACAGTTTATAAATCTGCTAAAATATAGTCTACAATACCATTTGAGTACCAACTTTGATGTATGGGAGTGAACCGTGAATGTGGAAAAATTCGGAAAGTAGTGGAATAAACAAGTGTAAATATGCGTGCATTGAGACATTATGACATACGTGGTAAAAAAGTGACAGTATGATGTGTTGAAAAAGATGACGGGCACTCCAGGGCTAATATGTTGAGTAAGATGACGGACATTCCAGAGCTAATATGTTGAGTAAGATGACGAGCACTCTAGAGCTAATATGTTGAGTAAGATGACGAGCACTCCAGAGCTAATATGTTGAGTAAGATGACGAGCACTCCAGGGCTAATATGTTGAGTAAGATTACGAGCACTCCAGGGCTAATATGTTGAGTAAGATGACGAGCACTCCAGAGCTAATATGTTGAGTAAGATGACGAGCACTCCAGAGCTAATATGTTGAGTAAGATTACGAGCACTCCAGGGCTAATATGTTGAGTAAGATGACGGGCACTCCAGGGCTAATATGTTGAGTAAGATGACGAGCACTCCTGGGCTAATATGTTGACTAAGATGACGACCACTCCAGAGGTAATATGTTGTGTAAGATGACGAGCACTACAGGGTTAATATGTTGAGTAAGATGACGATCACTCCAGGACTAATATGTTGAGTAAGATGATGAGCACTCCAGGGCTAATATGTTGAATGAGATTGAAGAACACTCTAAGATGGTTTGGACATGTAGAACGAAAGAATGAAGAAAGACTAATAAAACAAATATACAGAGTAAATGTGAGAGGACAGCATGGTAGAGAAAGAACCAGAAAAAGTATGGTTAGATAAATGAATGACATTTTGAAAGAAGGAAACGAAGAAAATGAAAGACATACTAAATTAAATAGGATGAACAAGAGTACTCTGAGATGGTTTAGACATGTAGAATGAATAAATGAAGAAATACTTACCAAAAAATTGGTATTGTACAAATGTGAAAAGAAAGAGTGGTAGAGGAAGACCAAGAAAAGTATGGCTAGATCAAGGGAATTTTAAATATATCCTTGGATACTAGGCGAAAAAAATGTCTATCATTTGAGGGGAGTAGCACATCGCGGAGTTCGAACCAGCGACCATACGCATGGAAGTCCAGTGCGTTACTGCGCGGCCATGCATCTCATGTCTACCACGATAAACATATATAACTTCAACGTAGATACACATTCCGTACAGCTTCAACGATTTCACAAACATCTGACACGTTCTTCTTTCAGAATATTATTCACTGGATTCAAATATAATATATTGTCATCCGTTTTCTATCTAAAGAGTCTTTCAAATTAAGCGTTTTTTTTAATTCTAAGATAAAACACAGATGGCGTCACGAACTTGCCTGGGTCTTGTGACATTTGAGAAGTGTAATGTATGACATTTATAAAAATGGAGTCGTATACAATACAACAACGCGTTCAAATTGTTGAATTATTTTATGCATTGTAATCTCCGGAAACGGTGATGTTAATTGACCACCAAGATTATGTGATCTGACACCGTTGGACTATTTTCTCTGGGGTTACGTCAAAAGCCAGGTCTATAAGAATGACCCTCGACCAATTTCTGATTTGAAGGACGAAATTATTCGCGTAATTGGTGAGTTAGAACTGTAATAATGCCAAAATGTCATCGAAAATTTTGACAACTGTGGAGCTGCAAGAGGTGGAAATTTGGCGGATATTGTTTTTTTTTGTTTAAATGTCAAATTATACCTGCAATGACCAATAAAAAGTTTTTTGAAATCACTGAAAGTTGTGTGTTTTATTCAAGAATTAAAAAAAAAAAAATTAAAAAAACCACTCAATTTGAAAGACCCTTTATTATTAGCATTTATTCATTCATGCCCAAACTATCTCAAAGTACTCTTTTTCCTGTTATCTAAGAATGCACACCAAGCCTTAAGTTCATCCCTTATTAATTCATGTCATATTCTGTCATACTTTGCCACCCCATGTATACTTTTCAGTGCAAGTTTCCTTCAGGATTCGTTAGATTTTTTTCAGTATTTTTCAGCATTTTAAAAAGTCGATAATTATTGCAATACAACGACGTGGTTATGAACAAATTGCATGACAGAGGTGCACTGGACGGCTAGCGTGATGGACGTCGATAATATCCGCGGGGAGTGTTGTACACGCGTGCTTCATTACTTTATATCAGGGTTGACAACTTGTTATTTAGCTTGACTCAATTTCCGATCGTAAACTTTTCAAGGAAGTTGTGCGACACGGAAGATTCACTTTTCTTTGTTTAGTTTCGCGGATAATTTGTCTTAAGTATAAATTTCACTATCTATATTATTTTTTTATACATAACGTCACGCCATGTCTCTTTTGAGTAGGCAGAGATGATAGATTTCCACACCTTTCATTCACGTCTATTTCCATATATGATTCAGTTGGTTTTAAAGAAATATCTCACTTTATATACGAGGGTCATCCAGGAAGTAAAGTTACAATATTTATCTAGGATCGAAAAATGCTTGTTTTTAATTGAAATTCACAGGATACTTTACAAATATATTAAACTGAACCGCTCAATTTGAAAGACCCTTTATTATACAATTCAATACAATATATCATAAGAACGAATATTGAGTTTTATTAATTATATAATATTTTTGCCTTGTTTTTTGCCACCCTGTTCATTTTTATTCCTGCATTACGAGCGCATAGATATAAAAAGTCGATTAGCGATGCAATTTATGCAGAGCATTATGCCTGCAGAAAGCTTCGGAGGAAACTATAAGTTCTGCATTTTTAGTGCGCCATTAACTATTTTAAAGGTCGTTCAAAGATTACACTAAGGATTATTACTTTAGCTAATATATTTTAAGTATGGGGTTGAAAAATGATTTAAGCGTACGGCATGTCTCAGCATATTTAAAATGAAGATCGTGGACGGGAGGTAACTTTGTCTTTGACATAATTTATTTAGCCTTCGATTTAAAAACCTCTGAGATAGACACGTAACTCAAAGTTCGTCATCGTAAGCCTCGGTAATACTTAAAATACGAGTAATATGACTGAAATCATACATATGCATAATAACTCTGATGGTGTTCGACAGAGAGGACAGAACGCCAAACTTTCCTATTACGATTTACTTCATTTGCCTACTCCACAACCATACATTTCTCAAACAATTCTTTTTTTAACCTGCCAAGTTTATTGCCATGTGGCAATCTCTTCCAGCCCACTAGAAATATGTTTTTATAGGCCCTAAGTGTTAACCAGACTGGAATCCTATTTAAAAAAATCTGGGTTTCAGCAGGGATCGAACCCGCAACCTCCGGATCGGCAGACAAGTGTCTTACCACCAGGCCACGGAGGTCGTCAATATTACTCAGACTTTTTCTTCATATTACTCAGACTCCTTACCTTTCCTTCTTCCAAAATTCTATTCACTTGATCCAACCAAACTTTTCTTGGTCGTTCTCTTTCACCTTTCATTCACATTTGCGCTGTATATTTATTTTTTTAGTTTTAATTCGTTCATTCGTTTCACATGGTCAAACCATCTCTGAGTGCTCTTTTTCATCTTACTCAAAATATTATATCATTCACTTGATCCAACCATACTTTTCTTCGTCTCCCTCTGGCACGTCTTCCACTCACATTTTCACTGTATATCTGTTTTGTTAGTCTTTCCTTCTTCAATCATTCTATTGTATATTCCCAATCCATATCTGAATGTTTTTCTCCATTTTACTAAATACAGCAGTTTTAAGTTCACATTCATCTCCAATCATACATTGTCACTCCATTTATTCTACTCAATGCACACATTTTATTTATTTATTTTATTGTATTTACACATGACAAGACATATATACAATTTGCGAAAAAACAACAGGAAATTTAATTTGGACACAATTTTAATGGATCTGGGTTTGTTGCCTTTCATTTGTCGTGTCCCCGGTAAACTAGGCTTTTGCCTGTATCTGATTGAGGACATATAGCATCAAAAAATAAATCGATACTTCTTTCCGATTTTTGATTACATTTGATTACATAAAAACAAAACCCCGTTGCAAACGGGGTTTTGTTTTTGTGTTCTTTCTTTCCGATCCCCGTTCTTTTCGATCTTTGATCTTCCGAACCCCGTTCTTTCCGATCTTTGATTATATAAAACCCCGTTGCATATTCTCACCAACCTGACAAACAGTGACACTCAATTACACATGTATACGTTACGTACATTATATCACGCGTACGTTATATCACGCGAAATTAAACTCCTCACACTTCATCACTCCAGACATACCAAAACGTTCAACCAATAACATTGCTATAGCATTTATTCAGGCTCCTCTAACTATTTTTCCAGGTTTCGTTGACTATCATCTTACCAAATGTTGACACTGTCCGGTTCAAGTATGTATGTTTTAGTATGTTTTTGGCTTTACTTATTATAGCTATACATCGTTTGATATCTACTGTAACTCTTCTTTGATAAATATTTATTATTATAAAATTGATCTCTAGGGTATCAGTGAAGTCTGACCTCTGTATAGACTCTAACCTTTCACAAAACCTATAAAAGTTCCAAAAAGGATATTTGAAATGAGTAATATTCCCTGAGGAACACCAGCGTGGCTATCTATATAGGTTTTTATTGGAAAAGACACTCCCTGTAGATGGTAGGGGACTACTCGGCACTCCCACATTCCTAACACGCTATTTAACGTATAAATATACTGGTTTTACTATCACACCTTTTTTCTATCGACTCATCCACAATGGAGACAATGAAAATTAAAGACACGTGTACAAATATAATTTAAAACATAAAAAAAGTCAAAACGAGAAGGGATTGTTTTGTATTACACTTTCGTTGTATACAGTACAACCTGGCGGGATTATTGCTATGTGACAATCAACATCTTCCAACCAACCAGAAATATATTAAAAAGGCATTAAGTGAAAATCAGACAGGAATTTACTGAAGTACAACTGCATACACACAATAAACTAATACACACAAAAGCCTCTTCCATTCGCATTACGGCTGAAAATCATATTATACTATATTCCTAAGCAAATAGATTACTTCCGTGGCCTAGTTGGTAAGACGCTTGTCTCCCAACCCGGAGGCTGCAGGTTTGATTCCCGTTGGAACCCAGTTTTTTTTAAAGGATTCCATGTTGGTTTTTACTTAAGGCCCTCTTTAACATCTTTCTGGTTGGCTAGAATATATTGCTATATGGCAATAACTCCGCCAGGTTGTAATGTTTACAACAAAAGTGTAATATTTACAATACAATATACTACGAGGAATAACTTATAGTTTATGTAAAAAATCTATATTTTATTTAAGACTTTATATGTTACATAATTGTTTCCAAAGTGTACAAGAAAAGGTCTGATGTACAATGAAGAAGTATAAAATCACTTCACAAGAAGTCGCAATGGCTTTCAGCTTCTAAAAACCAAACTGACAGTTAAAATTGCTTATACCAAAAAAGTTGCTTATGCGAAAAATTGCTTATGCGAAAAAACATTCAAGAAGCTAGTCAAGAACATTCATACTTATAGTTAGATATAAGTGTTTTACATGTTAAGGCTAGATTCAATTAATAGTAAAGTGAATAAAATATGTAAACGTAAGTTCTTTGATTTAAGATCAATGATAGATTAACTAAGAAATAACTATTGGTATGATAGACTGACTAAGAAATAACTAGTGTTGTATTAGACTGACTAAGAAATAACTAGTGCTGTATTATACTGACTAACAAATAACTAGTGTTGTATTAGACTGACTAAGAAATAATTAATGGTATAATAGATTGATTAAAAACTACTAGTGGTATAATAGACTGACTAAAAAATAACTAGTGGTATGATAGACTGACTAATTAATAACTAGTGGTATTATAAACTGACTAAGAAATCAGCGAAGTGAAGGTGAGTTTAAATCGACAAAGTGAAAAACCAAGAAAAGTATTGATGAAACAAGTGAACATATTTTGGCAAAAAATTTTTTTTTCAGAACACTTGCGTTCCTTTGCATATAAACACACAATGCCTCACTGTACGCAACTTTATTTGCAGTTCACTAAACGACTCTGTAGAACTAAATTCCATGAGTAAGTAAATATGTACCATCTTTAATCAAATTCAGAGAACTGAAAAATATTGCATAACTCAGAGCATCCTTTAATCCCAATATTCCTTTATTTCGCTTCCTTATCCATTAAGTAATTACTTTTATCTAGTACTACCGTTATTTTTGAGAGGTTATAGTTCGGAAATTCTAGGATGAGTCCTGTGACAGCTCACAAATTTGCCCCAATACAACCTTATGTAATGTATTTATCTAAATAACTTGCTATTTATTAGAATTGAGCCTTATATTAAAGTTGATAAAATAATTAAAATTACTGAACATCGTTACAAGGTTGTATTGGGGCAAATTTGTGAGCTGTCACAGGACTCGTCCTAGAATTTTCGAACTATAGTAATTATTTTTTTCTTGAATAAAAATATATATTTTTGAATCTGTCATTCATTAAAATACTTAACATATCTTAGACAGGCTGGTTGGACGTAAGAAACTGCTATGTTATATAAAAATAACCTTAATACTCGTATACTAGAAGTTCACGAGCAATATTCGAGAAGATATCTTCATCACAAATACAAGTAATTTTTTTATAAATTCATATAAAAATATACATATGTTAGTTTAAATGAAAGAATAAATGCACGAGTGTAAAATAATGTGACGAAAATGTGGCGAGTATAAAAGAATGCAAAATATAAAGTAAGCTAATTTTTTATCCTGTTGCATATAGACCAAGAAGTTTCAGTACTTAGTTCAGTAATTCTTTCACCATTGGGTCCCTGATGAACTAGGAACAGTTCAACGCTATTTGACTCGAACATATCTACTGTAGTTTACTCCCAGTTGTATTGAGCATTAATATTAGGTCCTTACATATGAAATTGGCGTTTTTTTTGGGAGGAACATAAAGTTGATTTTTTTTAAATATAATATTATATATTTATTTAATCAAAGTATGTACCATTGCTATCTATGCACTTTTGCCATCTCATAGGTAGTTCATCGATCCCTTTACTAAAAAAACCATTCGGACGGGAATCAATAAAATCTTTGAAGTCGGTTTGGACTGCCCCATCGGAGTTGAATTTTTTCCCTTGCAAGAAGTTATCCAAATTTCGAAAAAAATAGTTATCTGTTGGGGCAAGGTCCGGAGAGTACGGTGGATGTCTTAGACATTCCAATTGAAGCTCTTCTAATTTGGTAGCCGTCTGTTGTGCAGTGTGTGGTCTAGCGTTATCATGAAGCAGCAGTGGCCTAGAGCGATTAACCAGCCTCGGTTGTTTAGCAGCTAGCTTTTCCATCATAGTTTGCAGTTGCTGACAATAGACATCTGCCGTAATCGTCTGGCCAGATTTAAGAAAGCTGTAGTGAACGACACTAGCACTAGTCCACCAAACGCTCACAAGTAACTTTTTTGGAGTCAATTTTCGCTTGGGGCATGGTTTGGCTGGTTCGGCAGGGTTCAGCCATTGCGATGAGCGCTTCCGATTATCATACAGGATCCACTTTTCATCACAGGTAATGATTCGATTCAAAATCCCTTCATTATTGTGCCGGTTGAGTAATGCAACGCAGCAGTCAACGCGCGTTTGTTGATTTGCTTCACTCAATTCGTGAGGTACCCACCTTTCAAGCTTTTTCACCTTCCCAATTTGCTTCAAGTGGATTAAAACAGTTTTATCACTAACACCGCAGCCTGCAGCTAACTCGGACGTGGTTTGCGATGGATCCGCTTCCACAATAGCCTTCAATTCTTCATTATCAACTTTGGTCTCGGGCCGTCCACGGGGCTTGTTCTGCAGGTCGAAATTTCCAGAACGAAAACGTTGGAACCAAAAACGCACTGTGTTTTCTTTTGCGGCACCGTCGCCATACACATCATTAATCCCTCGAGCCGTTTCTGCAGCACTGGTGCCACGGTGGAACTCGTACTCGTAAATAACGCGATATTTCAAGTTTTCCATTTTGTAAACTGAGTGACGCAAAGAAAAAAAAACAATTGAGGAAAAAACAAATGAATTATAATTTTCGAAACACAAATACTTGAGTAAATAGCTGTATAAATTTGAATTTGGAATTCCTAACCAAAGAGAAGATATTTGAGATCAAAGTTGCCAGTACGGCAAAACGCCAATTTCATATGTAAGGACCTAATATTATATTTTTGAAAGTGTAATTCAGTACGTTCTTATATCTCTTGCGCTGCCCTTTGTGCTTTCTTCCAAATCGAAGTGAAATAATCGCATAAATAAAACCGTTCAAAAAAGGCCCCATACCCCCTTAAAATTCGCAAAAAATTAACAACAGACACTTGGCAGACACTCTGGCGTCATAACTATATCCACAAACTTTACTTATAGAGATTTTGAAGTAACTTTTTATCCGCATAGACAATATAGTGAACCACTATTAGGGATATTTTTTAAATGTAACTAGACGAGTATAATTAAATTACATTATAGTATGATGGTGAAAATAAATCTGGTTAGATTAATTTGTTATTTCACTTATTATAGTATTCACCACAACACGAGTTTTTATCTCCATTCCCGAGGCTCTCTTCAGGAGGAATAATCCCAGTTTGTTATGAGAGCAGTGCTTATATATCAGGCTAGTGTTATGTTACTGTTGTTTATAGTTAAGGCATTAATGTTGTGGAGGTTTAAAGACATTGTTATTTATTTTTATCAAACACTGTTTATTCCACTTTTTTGTAACGGTATAACCCTACCGGTTTCAAGGCTTTCACCTCATCTTCAGGGGAGCACAAACAAGACTTAATGCTGTTCGAACTGGTACCGATATACACGCTTCAATGGATGGGTGCTGAGGGGTGAGGGAGGCATAGGACAATTTCGGCCAAGAGCGGAGAGTTTTTGAAATATAACTGTTCACCAGATGTTCGGATCGACTGACTTAGAAATTTCTAGGGCCTCTAATCTGTCCAATTTATTTCCGTTACTACTGATATGTAAGAATTTGGCATCATCGATAAAAAAAGTATGGTTTTCACGGTGACAATGATTAGCCATTTATGTTACTTTATTATAGACCACCCTTAACATAAGGGTCTGTGGTAAAGGTACCGAAATATTTCAATTTTTATAAATTCTTCGTAGATACCATATAAATTTTATTTCTATCAAATTTTCCAATTTTTTTTTATCAAATTTGACAAATGCACAATATTTCATTTTTAACATATCAGAATATAACAAGACAACACGTATTCTATCAGCTCTAGTTGGTATACAATTTAAGAGATGAGGTATCGAATGTCAACTGTTGCATTATTGCCTGACCATTTACGTGGCTGGCGTGATATCTGTCCATAAACTTTTTATTTTTTTCAGGCTGATAACTTTTGGACCTTAGTTACCGTTTTTGTGTTTCGTTTTTTATTTACTATTTATAAATTTTATAGATACTTCTATATACATATACTATCACGCCATTTTCCTGTCGGGGCAGGTAGACAGGACAGAGCGCCGGACTTTCCTATCTTGATTTCACATTCTTAGTCTATTTTACATCCATACAACTTTTCAAACAAACTTTTAGATTTCTCTGACTTTCTATGTTTCCCTCATTCAAAATATCTAAACATTGTGTCATACAACATCATTTCATGTATTGTGTCATACAACATCATTTCATGTATTGTGTCATACAACATAATTTCATGTATTGTGTCATACAACATAATTTCATGTATTGTGTCATACAACATCATTTCATCCAATGTACGCATTTCTACAGCATTTCTTCAGCATTATATCAGTCTTCGTTCGGCTCGTCATGTAAATAAATAATTAACATCGCTGAAAATCGTCGTTGCTGGTCCTCGTTATTAAGGATCTCCTCACTATTCCAACAGCAACTCAGTTAGAAAATGAAGCTGTGCGGTAAAATTGTTTTTTTTGTAAGTGAGCCGTTGCGCACCAGCAAACTCACCGCTATGCTGGATCCGATGATACGCCGAAGTGAGACAATCGTAGCACACCGTCATGTTTTTTTTTAGCGAAGTCATAGGTAATGAGTGAAGACGAATGATGAGCGAAGTAATATGTATCCTTATACCGTCGAACCCTAGACGAAAACATACCTGTGTCATTCGAGGGGAGTAGCACAGCGCGGGGTTCGAACCGCACGAAAGTGCAGTGCATTACCGCACGGTCATGCACCTCTCATTTACTATTTATACATATTATAGATACTTGTGAAATGTGGATGCACCGGAGAATGCTACGGATACCCTGGACGGATATGGTCAGCAACACAAGGGTTCTTCAAAGAGCCAAAGTTGATAGAGAGTTCCTGACTAATATTAAAATCCGAAAGGTGTCCTATTTGGGTCATGTATTTAGAGGAGCAAAGTACAAATTACTGCACCTGATCATCCAAGGCAAAATAGAGGGTCGAAGAGGTGTTGGCAGAAGGCAAATCTCCTGGCTCCGAAATATACGTGATTGGACTGGTATAAGGAGCGTTGGGGATCTTTTTCGGGCTGCCGGGGACAAAGATGTCTACTCTCAGGTGATATTCAACCTTCGGAGGACCTGACATGACACTGGGAGAAAGAATAAGATAGATACTTGTACATATATACCATCACACCATATCCCTGTCGGGTCAGGCAGACAGGACAGATCGCCGGACTTTCCTATCTCGACACATATCCTTCGCGTTTTTTAACCCGTACAACTTCTCATACAAATTTTACGATTTGTCTAACTTCCTTCGTTTCATTCTTTTAAAATATCATTCACTTGACCCAACCATATTTTCAATAGTCTTCCTCTCACGCGCCTTCCACTCACATGTGCACGATATATTTGTTTCGTTATTATTTCTTGATTCATTCGTTCCACATGCCCAAACAATCTAATTGTGCCCTTTTGCATCTTATTCAACACATCAGTCTTAATTTCAGTCACCCCTTAATAATCCATTCACCGTTTTATGTTATACATTGTCACTCCATGTATTCTTCTCAATGTACGCTTTCTACAGTATTTATCAACTATTAGTCTTTATTCGGCTCCTATAAATACTTGTTATGTAATTACTTTTTTTTAAACATACCATAAATATCCATTATTGTCCCGCCACCCCCTCTTATCTTGGTATCTATTAAATTTTTTTTAGCATCTTCCCGATCATGAACCTGCTCTATATTCAAACAGATTCTTTATTGGCTTTCCCAGTTCACCGATATTGTGTACGTCGTCCTTTATTGTCCACGCAGTGAGACTCTGGAACCAGTTACAAACCAATGTTAAACTTGTTCCATTCTTCAATTATGTCTATACATTTCATAAATATGAATATTTTTTGCGACCAAATAACATGCTTTATTTACTTTTTGTCTGGTTGGAAGAGATTGCTACCTGGCAATGCCCCCACTAGATTGTATTTACAATGAAGTGTTAAATAAATTTAAAAAATACAAATAAAAGTGAAACAAAATAACATATTTAGCGTGAGGTAAATAAGACACGCTGATATAACCTGTCAAATATATTTAGGTGATTGCATTCCTATAAGGGTTAGGGAAAAGGAAAGTCCACGTGTTCCGTGACCCAGCGGTAGAGATTGCGTGGATGTAGGGCAACTGGCGTGGTGTTGAGACGATCCATATTTAATTGTGAGGGATAGGCCTTGGAGGTAGGTGGCCCGAAGGGACCGAAGACACGAAATGTCATCAACATAATTATGTAACACTTTTACTCTAGACCGTTTTTGAGCTAACTCAGCAGAATTTCATTAAAAAAAACAATAATAATTTATTACAAAATATAATTTGCTAATTTATTTATTTACTACAAAAGTCAAATGACCTTTCTAATACAAATATTGTAAAACAATAACATTTAACTTTTGTTGTTTATAGTTAAGGCATTAACGTTGTGGAAGTTTAAAGACATAGTAATTTATTTTTATCAAGCACTGTTTATTCCACTTTTTTGTGACGGTATAACCCTACCGGTTTCAAGGCTTTCACCTCATCTTCAGGGGAGCGCAAACAAGACTAAATGCTGTTCGAACTGGTACCGATATACACTCTTCAACGGTTGGAGGCTGAGGGGTTAAGGGAGGCATGGGACAATTTCGGCCAAGAGCGGAGAGATTTTTGGGAAATAACTGTTCAACACATGTTCGGATCGGTGTACTGACTTAGAAATTTCTAGGGCCTCTAATCTGTCCAATTTATTTCCGTTACTACTGATATGTAAGAATTTGGCATCATCGATAGAAAAAGTCTCCAACCGTTGAAGCGTGTATATCGGTACCAGTTCGAACAGCATTTAGTCTTGTTTGCGCTCACCTGAAGATGAGGTGAAAGCCTTGAAACCGGTAGGGTTATACCGTAAAAAAAGTGGAATAAACAGTGTTTGGTAAAAGTAAATTACAATTTAACTTTTGCTTGTAAGCAGTGTTATTCAATTTATTTATTTCAACAGTTAAATTACGTTTTTAATACAAGTATTGTAAAACAACAACATTTAACATTTACTTGTAAGCAGTGTTAGTCAATTTATTTATTTCAACAGTTAAATTACGTTTTTAATACAAGTATTGTAAAACAACAACATTTAACGTTTACTTATAAGCAGTGTTATTCAATTTATTTATTTCAACAGTTAAATTACGTTTTTAATACAAGTATTGTAAAGCAACAACATTTAACATTTACTTGTAAGCAGTATTATTATAAGCAGTGTTACAGTTAAATTACGTTTTTAATACAAGTTTTGTAAAACAACAACATTTAACATTTACTTGTAAGCAGTGTTATTCAATTTATTTATTTCAACAGTTAAATTACGTTTTTATAAGCAGTGTTAGTCAATTTATTTATTTCAAGCTGAGTTAATTCTAGACTGTTGATATATTATACAAGCTGACAATCTTAAACAATGTTGCAAGGTCAAACATCTTTCTTCTACTGACAGACACACAATGAGTTTCACAGAGACAATAAAGTTTTAAAAATATTTATATACACGTATATGGCATTTCGATCAGATATTGTCTGAACGTATTCAGTCTTAGTGAATCGTCGATAAACAAGGTGAATAGTTGATAAGGTGAACGCTGCGTGAAGTTCCGTGGAAATTCCGATAGTGATGGGGGAGGTTCGGGGAAATGGAAAAATAAATTAATCACCCAAATAATGAAGTGGCCAGGGTGTGTCTATGCCATGAAGCCTGATCACGGAGAAAAATGTTGTATTTCGTGTCAAAGGACGATAATAATATCGCTGTTTTCTTTTGTTTGTGTGTGATATATGTTATGAGTGTCTGGATATATGTGTATCTATGGTGAGGATAACATTTATATTTGTCTATGGTTATTTTTTTCTATGAATCTATATAGATATCGGTATATATCCTTTTTTACACGGGTCTGAGTTGTTAGATGATGTTGTGTTTTTGTTTTACTTGTGTTATTTCTTTTTTTGTAGTCTTTATTTATTCATTTATTCCAAAACTTTCATACATTGACACCCTATGTGTTCTTGTCAATGTTGTACTTTAGAAAAAAGAAAATTCAGTATAAGACGAACCCAATATAATAAAAAAGCAAATCTACGTAATGTGTTAAAGACTACTTCACGAATAAATCAAATTTATGAATTTAAAATTAAGCACTCATATTTATTTTATTTATTTATTTTACACATGACAAGAAATATACATCATTTGTGAAAAAACAACGGGTCATTTAATTTGGACACAATTTTAATGGATCTGGGTTTGTTGCCCTTCATTTGTCGTGTCCTTAGTAAATTATGCTTTCGCCTGTATCTCACTAAGGACATATAGCATGAAAAAATAATTCGATACTTCTTTCCGATTTTTTAATATATAAAACTCCGTTGCACATTCTCATCAACCTGACAAACAGTGACACTCAATTACATATGTATACATCACGCGAAATCAAACTCCTCACACTTCATCACTCCAGACATACCAAAAACATTCACCCCACAATGTACCGCACATAAACATACAAATAAATAAACAAAAATACACACACAAAAAAACAATAAAAAAAAACAGTTTACTATTTCACGAGAGAGCGTCGTAAAAGCTATCAAATAATATCAAGCAGGTTGTTCTAAGGAGTTGGGTGTTGCTATCAAATAATATAAAGTAGGAATCTTCGCAACACTTGAAGGGAATGAAGGCTGAAGAAGATCATCTTGCTTACCTCATTTATTTGATCTCGCCGTGAGATATTGTTTGTTATCCATTAGCACTCCTAGGTTTTTACCGGTTTTATTAAATATTATATAGAGCCATCGAGTAATATTGGAGAGAGAAAGTCAGTGTTGATAGTATATATAAAGTTGTTTGCAAATAAGATAAAAACCCTCTTCTGAATTTCATTTGATTCAAATTCTACATTATTCATGTCTACTATCGCTCTTCTGAATTTCATTTGATTCAAATTCTACATTCTTCACGTCTAATATCGCTCTTCTGAATTTCATTTGGTTCAAATTCTACATTATTCATGTCAAATATCGCTCTTCTGAATTTCATTTGATTCAAATTCTACATTATTCACGTCTAATATCGCTCTTCTGAATTTCATTTGATTCAAATTCTACATTATTAAAGATTTCCAGATTAATTCTAGAAACCAATTTAACCCACCAGTTAGTTAAAACTAATCTTAAAATATAAGTTTGTATTATTTCTTTAATACGATTTTTTTATTTAAAGTATTATAATGGATCAAAATGATGCAGTTGGCTGCAAAACTAAGTGCAGTTGTTAAAAGGAAGAAACGATCGCGTTAATCACAACGAGCAAGCGAGACATTAGAAAAGTAGTAACACGACGACAACACAAAGCAGCACAAAAAGCCCAAATTATTTTCTCAAATGGTTGAAGAGTTAAGAGGTCTGTAGCGATAGAAAACAATATCAACGGAGCACTAAAACATTTATATTACTTTTTAATTTTCCTTCCTTTAAAATATATTTCACTTGATACAACCATAGTTTCTTTGGTCTTCCTCTACAACACCTTGCACTCACATTCGTGCTGTATATTTGTTTTGTTACTATTTGTTCATTCATTCGTTTCACGTGCTCAAACTGTCTGTATTATATCTGCAGTTTTATTTTATTTATTATTTTATTTAACATTTTTATTGCAAATAAAATCTGGTGGGAGTATTGCCAAGCGGCAATCTCTTCCAACCAACCAGACAAAAGTAAATGAAGCAAGTTACGAGTACATGGTCGCATAAATCATCCATCCCCACGAAATCCATAAACACATACGTGAGAATATACCCACAAAGACGAACAATCACCCGAACATTTCTTTTCGTGTAAAGTGAGATATTATCAATCAAAAGTAAAGGAAGGGATGGTGGAGAGGAAAGGAAAAGAAAAATCAGGAATGAAACACGTTGTTTTACTGATTAGAAATTAAAGAGTTTTTTCAGTCGCTTCTTAAAGCATGCCAAGGAGGGAGCTGCCATGCTATCGTAAGCATGCCAAGTATTATAATGGATGGATGCAAAAATAACTGCATTTAGTAAAAGGAAGAGTCGATCGCGTCAATCACAACGAGCAAGCGAGACTCGAGAGAAACAGCAACACGACGACAGCAAGAACTAGCACAAAGACAACAAGAAAGCAGTTATTTTAGACGTGTTATTACTAGTCAATTTATGAGCTATATACTCTTTCCTATCATAAGTGAGCTTTGTTGTGAACATAAAAAATAATTCCCAAAATAATACAGAGTCCGGGGTGTATCAATATCTCGAAGCTGGATCACAAAGGATAACGTGTCGTGTCAAACAACTATAATAATATTGTCATCGTTTATTTCTACGTGTTAAAACTCGTGTCACTATGGTGAATTATTTTCTACCTTATATGTCTATGGTTATTCGAATTATCGTGGGGTATTTTTTCTAATGGCGGAAAATAAAAATTATTTATATTAGTTATTTGATATTTATTTCAAAGAAAGCTTAAAGAATACCCATCCCAGAACAAACCTTACCCGACTTCACGCCGAACAGCGTGAAGAAACCATACAACAGCACATCCTCGCTTGGACCGTAAAGTTCAACAAAATCACAACAATCCCTTAGTCGCTGCCCTGGGGGCTTACAAGAGTAAATCCGACCTACCCTTCTACTATATTAATATAACAGGCTCCCGAAGCATCATCTGTTGCCTGATTAGTACACCTACAGTATTAGCTGGGAGGACCAAGGTGTGAGTGAATGTGATGGAATACAAGAACGAGTGGACTTGTTCTTGCTTAAAAAAATAGTTGTAAGAATTGTTATCTAGTTATAAGTAGTATAAAGGTGTTAATTATTTCTAAGAAATCATATACTCGTATTAAGATTATAAAAAATAAAAATAAAATGATATGTAGGTACATAAGATTCAGTAAGTTTATAAATTACGAGTATAACATATAATTAAGATTAGTTAAGTAATAAATTTGTATATACGAGTATAAAGCCTTGGCCAATATTTGTACCATATATTATCATACTTTATTTAATTAATAAAAAAAAAGAATACTTAATAGACACAAAATATGTCACATAACGATTAAAAGCTAACACATGTGTATATTCCATACACAGTTCAGTCATTAACCGGTTAGTGAAAATGCTATAAATCAGGTATGCTAACAGATCGATCGCGAAGTAATTTTCGATCGATCGCGCCCGTCTTCGTAACTTAACAATATGGCGTGTGATGTTACCAAATCTCATTCCGCGCATGCACTTGTCAACACTGTCAATTATGTTATTTATAATTTTTCAATATGTAGATATATCTACTCCAAATAAATGTATGTACACATATATTATATAACATGTGTATATGTTTTCTTGTCATATTTATTAATAAATTCCGCTCATATTTATTAATACACTTTTAGTTATTAGTTAGCCTTTTTTAATATGTGTGTTATGTGTCAATGTGTTAAGTCTCGCGAATTTGATAGATAGATTGCGATAATTTTTTCAATAAAAAATCGATCGTGACCACAAACAAGTTGACCACCCCTGCTATAAATAATCTATACAAAAAAGAGGACAGATCTCCACGTTTTCTACTTATACACACAGCTTTGACCTCGTCCAAATCCATAAATGTAGTAATATTAGATTGTCCTGACGAAAATGACGTATTTTGCATAGTAATTTTCGACCATCAGTTGTGTTCCAGTCGATGATCCTGCAAGACTTATTTTGTGTTCTATTTATCAGTTGACATCTGGAGAGCATTATTTTAGTGATTTTTTTTGTTTGCGACACATTTGGAGAATGTTGAACTGTTTGGCAATGCTAAAAGTGGTTTAAACAATTTAAAAGTGATGATTTTAATATAAGAAACAATCCCCGCAGTGAAAAGTAGCGATAGTAGATTATGACGTGTTGCGTACAGAAATCGAATCAAATCCAACACTGACTCAACAACAATTAGCTAACAAGCTTGGATACTCAAAATCTAGTGTGCAAGAACATCTGAAAAAAATTGCCAAGATTGTGAGGCAGGGAGTATGGATACCGCACGATCTAACGGATGAGACCAAAGCGGTACGCAAGCGCATATGTAAAGATTTAATCGAAAAAGAGACAAACACTCCGTTTTTACACCATTTAGTAACCGAAGATGAAAAGTGGGTGCTATATTCGAACCAACAACGTAAACGCCAATGGTTTCCAAAGGGGCAGGTAGCAAAATCGACCCCTCGACCGGGTCTAACTGTAAAAAAGTGCTTTTGAGTGCATGGTAGGATGCAAAAGGCATAATTTATCACAAAATCCTTCCTTACGGTAAAACAATTACGAGTGAAGTATACTGTGCAAAGCTCGAAAATTTTAATGCAGCAATAAGGCTAAAGAGACCTATTTTTTCAATCGACATTAAATTTTATTGCAGCACAACAACGGCCGACCCCATACATCGAAGATGACTGAAAATAAAATAAAGGAGCTTGGAGGGAAAACTATTCTTCACCCACCATATAGTCCCGATTTGGCTCCTTCAGATTATCATTTATTTAGATCTATGCAGCACCATTTAGTTGAAAAAAAAATCGCACTTTAGAAGTGAAAAAAGGTATCAAGGGATACTTTGCATCCAAATCTACTAAATTTTGTGTAGAAGGAGGTTGTGTCTACCGAAAGAGTTATAAGAAAATATTTTTTTTTTTTCGATTACCTCTTTAATTAAAAATGCGACATTTTCTTCCGGACAACCAATACTATATATGCTTTCTTGTTTCTCATTTTTGTTCAATTCCGAGTTTAAGCGCCCCTGAGAAGATTCTATTCTCTAAACGGCGCTATATAAATTGTCCTTTTATAATTATTATTTTTGACATATTCTAATATGGAGTTCCATAAAATTATAGCTGGCATCATTAACCTTTCCCTTCCTAAAAAATTCCACCCGTTCCGGTGGTGTGTATTCAATACACATGTAAAAATGAGCGATTTAAAATCGGAAAAATGAGAATATTCATAGCCAATCGCTTAAATTAATTAAATTTGAAGTCAAAAGTGATAATAATTGAAATTTAATTGCTGAAAACATGAAAAAAACATCGGCTGACGTTCACAATGGGCAAAAATACCACCTCTGGTGAATGCACTAGAGCGACTGAGACCTGAGACGGACTAACACTATGTTATACCTCGAAGGAAGAAACACAACTGCCAACTGATATTCTATTTCTTGCGTTCCCATATACCGAAGTAGAGTGAGAGTGAGACGTGAATAGCGTCGCTTCCTCACCCATAGCGGTTTTTATAATGAATATACCTACGTCACACACTTGCACACGTTTGATTGTATTGGTGAATTTATTCCCGATTTTCACAAAATATCTCTGATGTGGCCGATAAGTGCTAATTATTATTAATATTATTTTTTCATTCAATGCGTAAATTTATTAAGGAGGAGTACCTAAAATCTGAACCCAGTGTTTATTATATTTATAGATATATTAAAGTTTTTAGAAGCAATGTGTACTAGTTACACATCACAGGGAAGGAAGGGTCAATAAAATATTTACCTCTTTACAATTTTTTTGTCTTGTTTGAAAAGGATTGTCGTATGGTATAATAAACCCGCCAGATTGTACTGTATACTTCGTCTTGTTGGTTGGTTCCTTATAACTGATGGCTGTAATATCTGGTCCACCTGCCCAACTCAACTCCCGACGATTTTCCATGTATCCCTATTTCAGACCTCTCAAAGTGCTGCCGTCACACAGGACCCTGTTGCGTTGCTCACTTAGGCAGTTCATCGGGTCGCTGGTATAACTCTGCCTCGTCGTTCCTCAACACTCCAAAAGTAATGAATGGTCTCCATTTCAAAACACAGGTCAAATCCATAATTCAGATCATAAAACGTTTGAAGTGGAGGTACGCATGGCATGAATATGAATACCTATTACCCGTGAAGAGTATACTAGAAGGCACAATATAAAGTGGGTGATCAGGATATCTGACGTTGGTGCTACCTAAGATGGCTATGTATTGTAAACCAATCTGTAATACGTAATCACATGAAGGGCAAGGAGCTTCAGTACTTGCAGTTTGCCTGCGTTTTCTTTCTCTATTTGGTCATTGAGAACTAGCAACGTTTCCACACCATTTGGCTCTTTAGCGGATGTCCTTGTTGGACGCGCTGATGATTTTGATTGTTTGGTATTTAAAATAAAATACGTCGATTAGCAATGCGGAAAGTGAGAGTGAATAATCAATGAATAGTTAACAGTGACGAATGGTCAAATGATTAATAATTCTTTATTTATCGGTAAGTAGGTATTTATACATATTCAGAACGGGGCGCCTGAGTGCGCCCGCAATATATTTATATCTCCCTCTGTGCGTGCCGAGGTGGTCGATCGAAATATTACAGACGTCGCGAATAATATTGTGGGTAGATAATTTGTTGGCGAAAACGGCGAGACAGCGTGATGCGTTCTCTTTCTACTGTGGAATGTATCGTAAATAGTATTTGCGGGTAAACAATATCAATGTTTTGGTATGCGACCTTTGGACATATCCGAAGGTCGTTTCGTCGGTCGTTGACCGTGCGTGTTGACAATATTCAGGGACGACCGTGGTTCCTACAGCTCTATCTGCTGCTGTTTACTACCAGTTGTGCTGAGAATTAATGTTTTTGGGTGTCTCATGCAGTACGACCTTATATATCTTGCGCTGACCACCGTGCTTCCTTCTGTCCTCCGTCAGTTCGCTAAAGAGGACATTTCTTGGTAGTCTGTACTCAGGCAAGCGACCCACGTGTCCAGATCAATGTAGGCGTGCACGTGACACCAGAGTATCGATGCTACAACAGTTTGTCTTCTCAAAACATCATCTGATACTTAGTAATACCATTAAATCTTCATTATTTGCCTGAAGTACCTCTACTAACATTTTTGAACGCCCTTAAATGTCGTCGGTGGGGAACCAATGCAGATCAAATATCTAAAACAACAGACACTCTTTGGATGTATAGACTCGAACAATGGTACCCAAGAGAAAGTTTAACGCCTAAAAAGTGACTTAAGGCATGCGGGGTGAATAAAATGCTTAAATGACTCTCTACATATCACATATTAGAATAATATTTGACTACGTACGATTCCTCGGTGTGGACGCCTTACTACTGTTTCATACTCGTAGATGGATTGAATGGTGTGTAGGGACGGTTTCTTAGGTTTATAAAATACATACCAATTGTACAGCACCGTACAAAGACTGTAAAATAGGTGGATGGCTGCTGCTTAATAATCGGAGATTTCGGCTCACTTTATGCTTTTCCGGTGAAAGGTAGCATGGTGAAGAGATTCCTCTTTAGCAGGTAAAAGTTGGTCGTAAGTAAAATACTGTGGAGAAACTGAGAAAGTATTTTTGACGTTTTGCGCTTCTTATGTGCGGCCAATCGCCCATCGTAAGCACCTGTTTTTGCCCGTGCATGCCGTCATGACTTGCGAGATATTACATATCTCGCACGTTTTCGCATGCATGGGCCGGCCGACTTTTGATACTAGGTCTCGCGAACGCCGCGCATAACGAAAATTTCATTACGGTCGGTACACAGTAAGTACATCAAACAATCATCAAAATATAAAACAAGCAAATATACATCATATTTTAGGTGACGTATACGTCCGATACACCAATATCTCGTGAGGAATTCAACTATGAACATGTGATGAAGCTGTTGAGCTTGACAAAATTGTTTGACAGAAATAAATTAACAGAATGCTGTTAATTTTTTAAAATTGTCCTTTTATTATCATGATAATTCTGAACTTGTTCAATTAATGCTTTTGCGAACTCTTTTCAGACTAACGCAAAGACTATAATTGATCTTACGTTGCTATCACGCAACCAATTAGTACAACAAACCAACAATCGCTAGGCTACATAGGATGGGGAATTTGTATGGATACTTAAAACACATACAATGGGGTGCCGAATTCAATAAAGACAAAGGGAAGAAAACAATTTAGGCAGCCGATCGGAGCGTGGTTGTTATTGCGACAGGAGTTTGAGTACTTGAGCTTGCAAGAAGAATGACTTGTGGAAAGGGTTTGTATAAATCGATTCCATATTATATTTATTTATTTAACACTTTTATTGCAAATACAATCGAGCGGGCTTATTGCCAGGCGTCAATCTCTTACAACCAACCAGACAAAAGTAAATAAAGCAAGTTACGTGGTCGCATAAATCATTCAAATGACTATCCATCCCCACGAAATCCATAAACATATACGTGAGCACATGCCCACGAACCCCACAAAGACGGACAATCGCCCGAACATTATTTTTCATATAAAGTGAGATATCATCGATCAAAAGGAAAAGGAAGGGATGGTGGAGAGGAAAGGAAAAGAAAAATCAGGAATGAAACATGTTATTTTACTGACTAGAAATTAAGAGTTTTTTCAGTCGCTTCTTAAAGCATGCCAAGGACGGAACGAGTCTTATATTGGTTTGTTACTGCTTTCAGAGTCTCACTGCATGGACAGTAAAGGACGACGTAAAGAAAGAGAAGCGGTGAACTGGAAAGGCCAATAAACAATCTCTGTTTGAGCGTAGCGCTAATCCATGATTGGAAAGACGCTGAAAAATGTCGGCGAGATAAGTGGGGGTGGCGGGACCGTTAGGGATATTATACAATAGAGACAGTATGGGAATTTGGCGTCTATTTCTAACATTATATATAATATTTAAAATCATATTTATTTGCAATAAAGATCAACTGTCAATGGTGATGATAAACAATCCCTTGTGATCGAGTATGATTCTTAGTCACCTGTAGAGTGGTCACCAGTGGTACATAATAGTGGTGCGCATACCACCAAATGTACATAATGGTGGTATTGAAATTTTCCAGTTTTTTTTTCGATGGTATGCGTTAGTTAAAATGTTGAAAACCCCTGCTATAGACGCAGAACACCCTATCACATTGTGAACCAAGCAATCTCCATGGATCTTCCTCGAATAACAACCAGAGGAAGACTGAAGAATTCGGGGGTGGTGCAAAGAGATAACCTGATGCAGAGGCATGGCCTGGGGGACGCAGTCCGGGACAGAAGAGCATACAACCTGAGGACGAGGAGAGCTGACCCCAACAGTCTTCGCAGACAGTAAGTTGGGATGGAGCCAAACAAAAGACGAACTCTTAGAAGTCTGGGAGTCTATTTTTATTTTTTTAAGTACCATTGAGAATCGAATCCGAATTCCCTAGGTAAAAGACAAGCGTTTTACCATTTACCAAATCGTCTGTACCTTCGATTTAAGCTTATGCGTCTAACGAAGTGTGTTACAAAAGTCTCAAAATGTATACTATTATATATAATACTCGTATGTGTACTCATTGCTTTTTTTTACAATAATACGTGCGATATGTCCAGCTGCCAACGAACATAAGAGTGTTCCAAACAGTCACACAAAAATATAATATTTCTCTTCAGTGACGTAGCATGTTCCTGGTTCTCCCATTATCATTTTTCTCAATATCCCCTTCTCTATCTTTTAGCCGCAGATAAAACTTTTATATTTGTAATATTAAAATTTATAATTTCAATTTCTTTATATAAATATCTCATGTTAATAACATAAATCTTCATCCAACAGTGAAAACAAATCATCCAACAGTGAAATAATGTTCTAATTGGTTGGTAGACATTGCCATTTGGTAACAAATCCACTAAATTGAACCATATTCAATGAAGTGTTTCAAGAAGTGTAAAAAAAAAGTTTATATTTTTGTAATTCATAGACAATAAAAGAAAATATTCACATTCATTAAGGCGGGAAAATTTCAAATTTTATATATTCGATTTAAAAAAAAAATGATCATAGATTTTCATCACCTCAGCGCTTATATTCCAATTCATTTCAGTTGCCTTTGGGCTGCCGGTTAGGGTGGATGGGTATATCGCTTCATTCTCTCATAAACCTATTGTTTTTTTTCCTACCGACTGACTCGTGAATTCGTAAAAAGCATACAATAAAAAAATGTACAGTATTGTAATAATTTTTTTTTCAAATATTATTTGTTACAAGTTGTTATGTGGACAAATGTGAATTTAGTTGAAAATTTTACAATTGAGTTGAAAACAAGCGAAAAGTTGATGTCGTGAGACATTTTGTGAAAATAATAATTTTGTCAAGACGAAATTTATTTTGTTTTGAAATTGTTTTGAAGTATTTGTAATATTTTGTGATATTCTATTAAAATTGAAACTGTAATTGAATCAGTTATAAACATAAATGTGAGTTGAAATGTGAATTTTATTGGATATTGAAACGAAAACACAATAAAAAGGTAATTTTATAAATGTTTTATTTTTTTTAATGAATTTTACGTAGTCACCTTTAGGTTGATCTTTTGTATTGCATTTTTTGATGTAATACTTTCGTTGTATCTTGGAATAACCTTACCATTAACCAAAAAGCTGTTCAAGAAGCCAGTTACATGTTGACTAGACTGAAACCCTTTTTTAAATAAAAAATAAACATCGAACCTTCATCCCCCAGATACGAAGACAGGCTGTTAAACAACGATGCCACGGAGATCGTCGTTTTGCCACTGCAGGTTTTTCTCTCAAAGTAGAAGTCTTATCATACATCAGAAGATCTACAAAGGATTCTTAGTCTTCCTACAGTTTTCCTACCAAATATGTTTTTCTAACATTTGCAAATGTGAGGAAGATCCAAATCTATTGGCCGCAGCCACCACCTTTCTATCTTAACACTCAATTTATGTTTTTTTTATGTATTTTTAATCTGTCAATTATAATGGACTCGCATCCCGAGTTAGAACGCCTTTGAAGAGAGTCTGCTCTTTAAAGGACGCTATATAAACTGCCCTTTAATTATTATTATTTTTTTTGTAACCTGGCGAGTTTATTGCCATGTGGCAATCTTCCAACCAACCAGAAAGATGTTTTATAGGCCCTTAGTGGTAACTAGACTGGAATCCTATTTATAAAAATCTGGGTTCCAGCGGGGATCGAACCCGCAACCTTCGGATCGGCAGATTTATGGTATGTTAAAGATTTTTAGTTTGCAACTGGCACCAAACTGAATAACTATTATCAAGTTGATCGGAAGAGGTCGTTTGTATGACAATTAACTCTTGATTATTTTCTTTGTCGATAACTTTGGAAAATCTTTGACAAATACTAGGATCTAAATATATTGGCTTGATGAATGCGTTAAGTAGACAATATGTTGACCTTTAATCCAGGAGTAGAAGATTTAACTCCCGTTTGTATCCATTTTTTCAAATAAGTTTCAGTATAGTTCTCACAAAAGGTATTTCTAGATGGTTCGAGAGATTACCACATGGCAATAAGCCCTCTAAACATTTTTGTGGTTGGTCGGAAGAGATTGCCATATGTCAATAAATCGACCAGGTTTTACTATATATAGTTCAACGAAAGAGCAAGACGTTTCAGATTGTTTTAATCTTTTTGGTTGGCGTGACAAATTACCACACGACAGTAAATTGAATTTACTTACAACAGAAGTGTAATACATTACAAAATACAGTTAATACTACAACGAAATATTTAATTAGAAATGTAAATAACGGAATTTGTTATTGTTGTATTTCTGAGTGTTGCATAACGTTTTGGCGTAAGATGCTAACGTTTCGAAAAAGTTACAGTTTTCACCTTCAGGCTTGTTTGTAATCAACTTTGTCATGCGAAGTTGATGGCATTTATTGCTAAGTTGATGGCATAAAAGCTCTGAAGATAAAAACTGCAACATTTTCGAAACATCAGTATCATAAATGTACACGGTATAAAACTGTGAAATATCTCATACAACTGATATGCAACACCGCTTAAGTCTCAAAACATATATGATAAAGCGGAATTCGTTTGATTATTTAGTTTTTTTTTTAAAGAATAGACATGACCGAAGTTATAGGAACACTCGGCGGAAAAAGTGCCTGTGTCGTTCGAGGAGAGGAGCACAGCGCGGGGTTCGAACCGACGACCTTCCGCACGGAAGTCCAGTGCGTTACCGCGCGGCCATGCAGCTCTCATCGTAAACATATTTTTTAACTAATTTTGAGCAAATTATCTTCGACCTAAAATTTTATTAATAATTAAAATTACA
The DNA here is from genome assembly GCA_949825065.1 of Odontocerum albicorne. Classification (NCBI taxonomy): domain Eukaryota; kingdom Metazoa; phylum Arthropoda; class Insecta; order Trichoptera; family Odontoceridae; genus Odontocerum; species Odontocerum albicorne. The sequence goes on from OX463865.1 coordinate 10,154,925, forward strand.
ACATATCAATCAATAGGCCCGAATCAATAGTCCAACCTCAACACTAAACACTAAATCTTAAGTAGGTATTTTTTTACGGAAGAAATTAGTATTTTGAGTTCGTTTTCGTAAAAAATTGTCATATTTTCCTTCAATTAGAAAGTTGCGTGGTTTCATTACCTCCCTTTAAAGTTTGTATGAAACAATGTATGAATGAATACGAAATGAAATTGTTAGGGTCGAATGTGAACTTGTGGCTGTTGTGTTGTGTAAGATAAAAAATATTACTGGGATAGTTTGGGCGTGTGGAACGAATGTACGAAGAAATACTAAAAAAACAAATGTGCAGTGCAAAAGGGAGTCAAAAAAATCTAAGAAACTATTTATTTTATTTCTTCTTCTTCTTCTTCCTGGCACTGTCTCAACTCATTGCCTAGGTAGGCTGGGATCGGCTCTTCTCCTTCTCAGGCTGTATTTCTTCGCTTCTGGGTGTCGCTTTCATCTAGGCCGTTTCTCTGCAGTATTTTGGAGTATTGAGTCATCCAGGAGCTATTTAGTCTTCCACTGGACGGCTGTCGAGGAAGATCCACAGACATTGCCTGATTTACAGTATGGTCTGGTGGTCTCCGTCTTATGTACCCATACCATCTCAGCTGTCGCTCTTCCCGCTTGCTATTTATGTCAGTGACTCCCAGGCTACCACGAATGCGTGAGCTCTTAATTTTATCTTTCAGTGATACGCCTGCCGACCACCTAAGCATTCGCATTTCTGCTGTTTCAAGTTGCCTAGAGTAGGAACTGTACATAGTACAGCATTCTGAGCCATGCATAATTGCGGGTCTAACGATAGTCTGGTATATCTTTCCTTTCAATTTTATAAGCATTTTTGGGTCACACAAGACTCTTGTTACCGATCTGAATTTCATCCATCCCACACTTATTCTATCTTTGTGAATTTATTTAATTTATTAACATTTTATTGTAAAAACAATCTGGTGGGTTTATTGCCAGGCGGCAATCTCTTCCAACCAACCAGAAATAAAAAAAAAAATAAAAAAAAGTATAGTTGTGTTGCAAATATAACTTAGATATATAGTATAGTATGTTACAGCCAACACAAATTGACTTGAAAAAGTTCAACAAGAAATAAATACAGTACAAAATATTTAAATTCAAAATAACTATTTTTATTAAACACTTATCCTCGTTTCTTGGGTAGCTCAATATATTTTTTTAGAAAGACTTTCTGAAATCTGAGGTCCCATTCCAAAAACGACAGCCCGCGTAACAAAGATCACTTGACAAGTGAGTTCTTATTTTTGCTAATCGAAATAGATCAATAATTCAGTACCTCGAATAGTCGCCAGAAAAATTTAAACCATATTTTTTTCCAGCATATATGGATTTGATGTTGCTCCTGTCAGCATTTTAAAAATAAAAAGAGACACTCGCGTCCCTCCTCACGCTTAGAAGGTATTGTTTCAATAAATCTAGAATAAATCTTGTAGGTTAGAGCTGCTGGTAGAAACCGCACGTTACATAAGTAGAGATATCTCTTATAGACTTATTACCAAATATAGAATCTCCCAATATTGACACGACACGTATTTCTTATGTAAATAAAAAGACAATCTATTTTACGAGAATATTAGCTGTATTGACAGCCTTCGAGTAAATCAGGCATGACCAAATTACTGTCTGCGACCCAGATCCGGTCCTCGAAAACCATTTTTATGACCCATGTAGGCATACAGCGTAATGTCACACGGCATAAACGATATAATATTTTTATTTTTTCGAGATATTGATTTCATTTTATCAACCATTTGCAGCCCCTTTCTAACAATTTTAATCTTACTTCAGTCAATATCCAACTAAATTTGATTTTACTTCAGTCAATATCCAATTAAATTTGATTTTACTTCAGTCAATATCCAACTAAATTTGATTTTACTTCAGTCAATATCCAAATAAATTTGATTTTACTTCAGTCAATATCCAACTAAATTTGATTTTACTTCAGTCAATATCCAACTAAATTTGATTTTACTTCAGTCAATATCCAACTAAATTTAAATATGTGGAGGAGCAAAACCATTGTCATCACCAAGAAAATTCGTCTAGTTTAGTATCTTGTCTTTGCAATATTTACGAGTATGTACAGCGCGGAGATTTGGACTTTGATGTCAAGCGAGAGACGTAACATACAATATATGCATTTGAAATGTGATGCTGAAGAAGAATGTCACGAATTCGATGGTCAGCCAGGCAGACTAATGCTATCTGCTTGCAAACAACTGAGAACTACCGACAAATTGCCTTCGACAAGTTCCGATTCTTTGGGTACATTACCCGTGGCCAAGGAGACAGTTTGGAAAGTGTTGTGGTCACTGGAAGCGAAGAAAGACGACGTACAAGAGGAAGAGACTCAATGCGTTGAACTGAACAAGTGAGAGACCAACAGGACTACACTTAACAACTGCCCTTCGTAGCACGGAGAGCGGAGATGGATGGAGAGGATTCTTCAAACGCTATCATAGAAGTCATGATGATAAGTCATTAGGTACACGACAGCCCATTTGAAATACATATGAATTTGAAAGAAAAAGCTATAAAAATATTGTAATAGTTCAACTTATATATGCGAAAAAACTTTCTCAATAGGGAATATACATAAAACCCAACAAAGTCAATATTAACTGATACACATTTGGAAGCGATATTAAGGGTGGTAACAACAAGCCTTCAGAGCCTGACATGAAAAGATTGATGGGTTATACCAAACACCTTAATTTTCCTCAATTATTTTTGAAGTCATTGTAATTACATACATACATACCATCACCTTATTTGCCCTGTTAGAGAAGACAGAGTGCCATACTTTTCTATATCGATACACATCATTAGCTTCTCTTACATCCATACGCCCTTTCATTACAAAGCGCCATGTAGAGAACAAACTCTCCTCAAGAGCGCCTTAACTCGGGTGTCGAAAACACCACCATTAAACAAGTCACGTCTGACAGCTATAGCAGTGCCTGAGCGACTAATGTATAACACTATATTTTGTGTAAAGTACAACCTTGTGGAATTATTGCCATAAGGCAATCTCGACATACATCCTTAGCCTCTTCCACATCCATATACTTTCGTATACGACTTCTATGATTTCTCTGACTTCCTACACTTTTTCTTTTAGAAAATGATTCACTTGATCTATCCATACTTTCCTTAATCTTCCTCTCACTTGTCTTCCAAGACTCAAATTATCTCTATATATCTGTTTTATTTGTCTTTCTTCATTAATTCGTTTCACATGTCCAAATCATATCAGCATCCTTTTTTTCATCTTACTAAACGCATAAGTCTTAAGTTCGCATTCATCTATCATTACTTAATTTTAATTGTAATTGATTAATGCAATTATATTTATTTATAGAACAATTCATCATGAAAATAATCTGGCGGGTTTATTGTCAGGCGGCAATCTCTTTCAAACAACCAGATAAAAGTAAATCAAGGAAGTTACATGGTCGCAAAAATATTCAAACGATTATTCATATTTATGAAATTTATAAACATATATGCAAACATGATAAAAGTAAAAGTGAGATAACATCAATCAAAGAAAAAAGGAAAGGATAATGGAGAGGAAAGAAAAATCAGGAATGAAGCACGTTATATTACTGACTAGAAATTAAGTCTTTCAGTCGCTTCTTAAAGCATGCCATGGACGGAGCGAGTCTTATATTGGTTTGTAACTGGTTCCAGAATCTCACTGTATGGACAGTAAAGGATGACGTAAAAAAAGAGCGGTGAACTGCGAAGGTCATAAAACAATCTCTGTTAGAGCGTTGCGCAAGTCCATGATCGGAAAGCTGCTGAAAATTTTCGACATGTTAATAGGGGTGGCGGGACAGTTAAGGATAGTATATAATAGAGGTAGTATGTTATATAAATTTGGCGTCTATTTCTTACGTCCAACCAGTTCAGCGCTTTCTGGTATGAACTGATGTGATCAAATATAGTTGGAAGTGTAATTGTTGAGTTTTTAACTGTAGAATTTTAAATTCATTTTTGTAAACTCTTTTTCTCAGGTAGAAAATGGTACATCTTGGTAAAAGTTTAGCCATGCCTGACCTCAGTATTTGTATACTTTTTAACGTTGAATCAGACAAGTCGATAATCCATTATTGAAAGCTCAACATGGTCAGGGAATGTTTGAAATTATAGAGGTTTGATTATTTGCTCGTTAGATCAGTAATACGAATATTATTTAAATAAAAATGATCATTTGTACAGCACTGTTTAGAGAACATACCCTCCTCAAGAGTGCTCTGATTTAGAATTTCAACCCGCTATTATAGACATATAAATGATACTACAAAACAAAAAAAAGTTAAATGAAAGGGTAGATAAATTAATAAATAAATAAGGTTTATTGAAAGCAACACCGGTACACATATGTACATGTATAAATAAATACATTCCGAAATCGCATATTAATATGTACTCGTATCTCAAGATAAACTGAAAAAAATATTGTTCTTGAATCTTCGAAAAGACTATAGTTTCACTTTGTGGTGCAATTTTTTACATAAAAGGAAAAAATAAGTAAAATAAGTTTGTAAACAAATATTTGCATCCACAAATTAATCAAATACAACAGAAACACAAATAGTGCCGAATAATTTATATTAATAACGATTTAGCCCATACGGTGTCCAAAACAATACCTAAAAATATCCAACCAGCTTTTTATACATCCAATATTTAAAAAAATAAAATTATGAACAATAGAGACACGTAAAGTAAACTTACTCAATCCGGAGTTTACAAATTACAATGTAATGATTGTTCATATTTTTATATTGGCAAGACGAAAAGAAATTTTGAAAAACGAGTTAAGGAACATTTAAGATGCCTGAACAACAATAATTTTTCAGAGTTTGCTAACCACCTAATTGAAAACAACCATTCGTTCGATATTAATCGTGGTTTGAGGATTCTACATATAAACCAAGGGAGATTGCATCTTGACCATTTGGAAATTCTCGAGAATAAAAAATCTATAAAATTAAGTCTAAACATCATCAATAACCAAACCAATTTTCATAATAGCCCTCTGCTTTATATGTTCCCAATTTAAAATCCCCCCCTGTCTTAAAGATTCACATTCACTTTCACATATTTTCCCCCGTCCCATTCACCATTGCATTACATCTCTCCCCACTTCACTCCCCCTACCTCACCTCTTTTATATTAGGTTATTTACACTTGTACAGAATATATTTTAGCAACTTAGTTTATATTCACCTGACGAAGAAGACGGTGGTCTTCGAAACTCGTTGTGAACCTAAATTAAACCTGTGGTGAACACAAAAATATAAAATAAGTTTTTTATTTTACTTATTTTTTCCTTTTATGTGAAGAAAATACATTTAAGAGAGAAGCTATCAAAAAGTCTGAGCTCTTCTCATAACATCGCCCTGTTCGAGATACATCTCATCAATATAGGACGAGCCCGGCTGCGAGGACACCAGATGTTTTTCAGCCCACACCTTATAGGAAGGGAATGGTTGCGGGCATTAGAATAGGTACTTCCACGTATCTGCATATAGTATGTTTAGAAAAAATATATTTGGTATCCCTTACACATCGTTTCATATTCCTCGTAACTCTTCCACCATCTGAGTTAATAGTATCTAAATAGCCGAGTTATTCAAATTAAACTGATATCTCATTACTTTTCTATATATTACATCTATTTTCCTATTTTTTCTTTTCTAACACCATGACTCTTCAGAAGTTATTAGGAAACCAAATAGTTAAGTGATTTTTGCGTCACCATGTATTAAATCGAACTTTTTGTTTATATTCGTTGAATAATTGACGATGACCTCCGTGGTCTAGTTAGAAAGACACTTGTCTCCTAATCAGGAGGTTGCGGGTTCGATTCCCGTTGGAACCTAGATATTTTTGAAAACGATTTCAGTCTGGTTTTCACTTAAGACCTTTTTCACATTTTTATGGTTGGTCGGAAGATATTGTCACATGGCAACAAGCCGGCCAGGTTGTTCTGTATACTACAAAAGTGTTCTCCATGGTATTCTCAGTATTTGCTTCAAATATTCGTTCTGAGTATAGACTGTCCCTGCGATCTCTTCAATAGTATTTCTTTTAATACCAACGCATAATTCTACAAACCATCCTTTGCGGTTCACACGGCTCGACTTTGAAACGATCTTTCTGGACTAATCAGATATGCTACATCCTTATAGATATTTAAGAATTATCGGTAGCCGTAGTTTTACGGTTAACATTCAAACTAACCAAGCGGGTGCCTCAAGTTCAATTCCTGACGGATTCAATTTCGGGCTGGTTTTACATCTGAATTTATGTATTTTTCTGAAGCTTATTTGCTGAAGGTCTGGCGTTTTGTCTTCTCTACCTACCCCAGTAGGTAAACAGCGTGATGGCATTAATGTATGTATATAGAACTATCAAAGCGTTTATTTTTTCACTAATAAAAAGGATATCCATTAATTTCCAGGTACGGTGAGTTTATTGTCATTTGGAATTATCTGCTAACCAACCAATTTATCGTCATTTTTTCTTTTGTCAGTTCGCCATCCGATGTTCGGCGTTTAATCCGTGTCGGCTAATTGTCTTTCGGCCTTTGTTCTACAATCGTTTAAAATTTATTCCTTAAGTGTATGCCTGCCATGAACAATACAAAAAAACGGTGGGTTGGGCTATAAGTAGTAGAGTGTAATATTCAATGCTAGTGATTCTTAAACTGGGTTCCGCGGACCACTGCGAGTCCGTGTCCTGGTTTCCACCAGCATTTTTCAATGTTTGCTTTTTAACATACATACCATTATGCCATTCCATGCTGGTGTGTTTCTATTGGAGGTTTTCTATCTCGAAACACATTTCTTCTCTTCTATACACGTTCTCAGTCAACTCCTACGAATTCTCTAACTTTTCCTTTTTCCTTATTTCAAAATATCATTCACTTGATCCTACCATACTTTCGTAGGCCTTTCTCTACCACGTCTCAAACTCAAGTTTACACTGTATTTTTTTTGTTAGTTGTTCTTCATTCATTCGTTCCACGTATCCAAAACAATTCAAAGTGCCCTTCTTTATCTTACTCAACACACAGTCTTAAGTTCATATTCTTCCCTACTCACTTCATTCCGCATGCTGTCATACTTTTCTAAATATATTTACGTATTCTGTCATACATTTCTAAAGCAAATTTATTCAGTTCCTTTTACATAGTTAGTGGTAGTTTTTTTCATACCCACCCACACTACACATATACGTTACACTCCACCTGATACCGAGTGCATTACTATGTTCAAAATACCCACCCAAACTACGCATATATATGTAAATTACAGTCCACCTGATACCGAGTGTGTTACTTTGTTCAAAATATCCACCCACACTACACATATACATTACACTCCACCTGATACCGAGTGCATTACTATGTTCAAAATACCCACCCACACTACGCATATATATGTACATTACAGTCCACCTGATACCGAGTGTGTTACTATGTTCAAAATACCCACCCACACTACACACATACATTACACTCCACCTGATACCGAGTGCATTACTATGTTCAAAATACCCACCCACACTACACATATACATTGCAGTCCACCTGATACCAAGTGTTTTACTATGTTCAAAATACCCACCCACACTACACATAAATATTACATTACACTCCACCTGATACCGAGTTAGTTACTATGTTCACTACCAAGTGTGTTACTAGTAATAGTTTATAGAAGTAGAGTAATGCTCGTAGTTTACAGAACTAGAGTAATAGTTTACAGAACTAGAGTAATAGTTTACAGAAGTTGAGTAATAGTCTACAGAAGTAGAGTAATAGTTTACAGAACTAAAGTAATAGTTTACAGAAGTTGAGTAATAGTCTACAGAAGTAGAGTAATAGTTTTTACATTTTTCAGAAGCATAATTTTACCATTATTTACAATATTTTTTCATATAGTTAACAAATAATTGCAGTTTATACCCAATTTCCTTTTTAGTTTGTCTATTCAAGCTTTGTTTCCATTTTAATTTTGTTATAATTTCCTCATTTTTGTTGTCTATTCGGTTTTTGAGTTTATTAACACATACATGACTTTAAAAAATGATTATTTATTTGAATTGATTTGTGTTTGCTTTTTGTTTTATTTTCATGGGTAATTTTTATAGCTTTTAGTAGTTAAAATTTATTAAAAAAAATTGTAATATTAAAAAAATGGATTGAAAATCACTGGTGCAGTGTGAATCTATAATTCCGCAATATCGCTTGCCTTTTAATGACGTAAATACCTGCCATTTCAAACTTAATAGCTACTAATTAGGGCACAGATTCTCAAACTGGAGACACTGTAAAAGTTGGATCCGGATAAGGCTTGCTAACATAATAAAACATTAAATTATAGTTTACCACAAATGTAACTTACGAGATTTATTAACTTTTATTTTATTCGTACATGATTGATGGATGACGTAAAAAAATAAGAATGGACGATCTAAAAAAAGAATAGGAAATTCAATGGACATTCTCAATTCGAGAGTGGCGTAAGTTCATGATCGAGAAGACACTGAATAGTTTCGAGTAGATAAGAGTGGAAGGTAGGACAGTTAAGGATATTTATTATTCAATAGTGGGTACACTAGTGTATATTTCTCACATTCGACAAATTCAATAATTTTCATATTCAGGCGCTGCTGTTGCTTCCAAATGTGATTTGTCCTTCTGTAAGATTTTTGGCTATTCCCAAAGCTGTGCTCAATACTCCATTGTAAAGGGTCTTTCAAATTGAGCGTTTTTTTTAAAATTCTTAGATAAAACACAGATGGCGTCGTGAATTTGACTGAGTCTTGTGACATTTGAGAAGTGTAATGTATGACATTTATAAAAATTAAGTCATATACAATACAACAACGCGTTCAAACTATTAAATTATTTTATGTATTGTAAAATCCGGAAACTGTGATTGGCCACCAAGATCATGTGATCTGACACCGTTGGACTGTTTTCTTTGAGGTTACGTGAAAGGCCAGGTCTATAAGAATGACCCCCAATCAATTCCTGAGCTGAAGGACGAAATTATTCGCGTTATTAGTGAGTTAGAACCGCAATTATGCCAAAATGTCATCGAAAATTTTGACAAAACAGTGGACATCTGTGGAGCTGCAAGAGGTGGACATTCAGCGGATATTGTTTTTTTGTGTTTAAATGTCATACATTATACTTCAATTACCAATAAAAAGTTTTTTGAAATCAAAACAAATTGTATGTTTTATTCAAAAATTAAAATAAAAAAAACAGCTCAATTTAAAAGACCCTTTATTCATAGTACTTTTCTTATATACTATTTATACTCGTAGTTAAGGCACTAACACTGTGAAGGTTTAAATACATTGTAATTTATTTAGTCAAACACTGTTTATTCCATTTTATATAACGGTATAACCCTACCGGTTTCAAAGGTTTTTCCCCATCATCAAGGGAACACAAACAAGATCATAAACAAGAGTCTTGTTTGTGCTCCCCTGATGATGAGGTGAGAACTTTGAAACCGGTAGAATTATACCGTTATTTAAAGTGGAATAAACTGTGTTGGACTAAACAAATTACAATGTTTATTTCTTGATTGGTTTAAGTCGATATTAGTGTAACACATTTATCGTCGTTTTGCATGTTTATTTTGTTATTAAAAAAGTTAAATTACGAGTATTGTTGCTTAATATGCAATGGATATGTGTAATTATTATTATTATTATATATAATGGATATATGTTATTATTATTATTATATATAATGGATAACCCTACCGGTTTCAAGGCATTCCCCTCATCATCAGGGGAGCACAAACAAGACTGAACTCTTTTCGAACTGCTACCAAGATACGCGCTACTAACGGTAAACATTCGGGTTGAGGACTGGGTGCTGGGGGAGGCATGAGACAATCTCAGCGAGCAGCGGAGATATTCTCGTGATATATGTGTTTGCCAGATGTTCACCTCGATGCACTGACTTAGAGATTTCTAGGGCCTCTAATCTATCCAATTTATTTCCGTTGATCTTAATATACTTTGGGCATATAAAAGAAAGGACAGCAATAGTCTGGAGAAGACGATAATCACAGAGACAATTGAGAGAAAACGCGAAAAAGAAAGATCTGCTACGAAGTCCTTCATCCTGTTTCTCTTGCTTTGTCTTTCTCTCTCATTTTTTTCTCTCTCTCCATCTCTATTCTACCATTTTCCTCATAAAGATCGCGGTACCCATTCCAGCTGGATTCTATCCAAGCATATCTTCCTTTACTGCTTTCTAGAATTTCACGTAAGAAAGCTTTTTAGTTTAATTTTATTTTATAGCTTTATAACCTTGACACGTAACGATTGAACGTCTTTGAATTGAGATTATAATTTGCGCAAAGCTTATTTCATAAGTTTTAAATTGAGCTTTAGCGAACTCGCCAAATATTTCGAGACAGGTACAATAATACCACGTACATGTAGTAATGTATTCTAACTGCCTTTCTTAATTACAAATTAAGAATGCGACTAAAGCTTTTTCCAATTGAAAAATATTATATGAGACCGCATATTTGCAAAACTTATTTCATCAAATTTTTCAAAGTAAAATCGTATTTTTTGACACATATCAAAATAATCATAAGAATGGTTGGAACAAGTGAATCGTAATTTAAAAGAAGGAAACGTAAAATCATATGAATTGTATGAGAAGTTGTATGAGTGCTGAAGAGGTGAAAGATGTATGTCGTGATAGGAAAGTCCGACGCTCTGTCATCTTTGTCAACACTGACACTGAAATGACGTCATGATATGCATGAATATATCACAACAATTTGTTCCCAAAAGCCGTGTTTACTAAAAAACGTGTGATTTATAATAAGGACGATAGAACTCCTCATACAGGGATAAGAATTATTTGTGAATACACTTTGGTGTATGGAAGTGAATATAATTAAGTGAATACACTTTGGTGTATGGAAGTGAATATAATTAAGTGGATACACTTTGATGTATGGAAGTGAATATAATTAAGGGAATACACTTTGGTGTATGAAAGTGAATACATTTTGGTGTATAGAAGTTAATACAATTAAGTGAATACACTTTGGTGTATGGAAATGAATACAATTAAGTGAATACACTTTGATGTATGGAAGTGAATACAATTAAGTGAATACACTTTGGTATATGGAAGTCAATACATTTTGGTATATGGAAGTGAATACAATTAAGTCAATACCCTTTGGTGTATGGAAGTAAATACAATTAAGTGAATAATAAACTTTGGTGTATGGAAGTGAACACAATTAAGTGTATTAATACTTTGGTGTATGGAAGAGAATACAATTAAGTGAATACACTTTGGTGTATGGAAGTGAATATAATTAAGTGGATACACTTTGGTGCATGGAAGTGAATACAATTAAGTGTATTAATACACTTTGGTGTATGGAAGTGAATACAATTAAGTGAATACACTTTGGTGTATGGAAGTACAACATACTGAAAAATACTGAAAGAAACCAAGGAAATGTTTTAGAAATATGAGTTCTGAGAAGAACATGTGGGTAGAATCAAATAAATATAGAAAAGCGTGCCTTGAGATGAATAAAATTTATGACGGAATACGGAATGAAGTGATCAGTGATGAATATTAACTTAAGAGCCGATGTAATACAAAGAGAGCACTTTGAGATGGTTTGAATTTGAAGAACAGATGAATTAAAAAGACTAACAAAACAAATTTACAGTGCAATGTGACTTTGATGTATGCAAGTGACACGTGGATATGGAAAAAAACTGAAAAGAGAAATACGTCAGATGACAATGTATGATTTGGGATGAATGTCGTCTTAAGGCTGATGTGTTAAGTAAGATTTAGAAGAATAGCTGTGAGATAGTTTAGTCACGTAGAACGAATGAATGAATAAAAACTAATATTCAGTGCAAATATGAGTGGAAGGCGTGGTAGAGGAAGATCAAGGAGAGTATGGTTGGATCAAATGAATTATATTTTGAGAGAAGGAAATTAGCTTAAAAGTTTTATTTAGACACAGCATCAATTAAAGATGACCTTCGTCAAGGCAACAACAACAAGCATTCTCTCCAGAAATAGTTGCATTAGTGCAAGTGTTACAAGATAACCTAACCTAAAATTTGTTAAAAGATAACCTAACCTAAAAAAATCTAACCTAACCTAAAAATTAAAAAATATAAAAAAGATGTGAGCTTTCAAAAACCAGTCTTCGAATTCCAATGATCTAGGCATGAATAAGATGGGTGCCAAAACTCTTGAGTACAGTCCAAAGGCAACGACGCGACGTGTGGAATGTTTTAATGATTTTTCAATACTCTGCGACGGCAAAAAAATAATTAACTCAAAGTCAATTTTCATGGGGGACGAAACTATGGTTTCGTTCTGTCGAAAAGGTTCTTAACGGAGTGGCACCGTCCGGGATCACCGTAGCCCAAAAAAGTCAAGGTGACGCCAGCCTAAAGAAAGATTATGGCAATATTTTTTTTGGATTGTCAGAAAATTCCATTCATTGTTTTAAAGATAGAAGCATTACTACAGCTGACGAGAATTATGCATTTTTAATGTATAAATTAAAGGATTAAAGGATGCCATAATAACAAAACATTAAGAAAATCTGTCACGAGGCATAAGATTGTGCTAGTACAGACTTATGTTGCTGCAAACGCTGCTATTTGACACCGGTTTTCAATAATTGAATTACCCATCCTAAAGTTCTCAATTGGCTCCCTGTGATATTTTTTTAGTTACAAAACTGAAATCCGATTTGCGCGATTTTTTTTAAAAAGTAACGAACAATTTGTCTTTGCAGTGTTACATCATTTTGAGAACAAAATTATGAAGAATTTTTTCAGCCGTATTGAAAAGTTAATCGTTTTAAAAATGTATCGAATTACAGGAGGGCTATATTGAAAAATATATCCTTTTTTATATCCTTGGTACGGAAACTTTTGAACTTGACTACGTACACAACACTTTTTGGGCTTGACTACGGGCACAGCACCTTTTGCACTCGACTACGTACACACTTTTTGGACTTAACTACGGACACAACACCTTTTGGACTTGGCTACGGACACAACACCTTTAGGACTTGACTACGTACATAACACCTTTTGGACTTGATTACACACACAACACCTTTTGGATTTGACTACGCACACAACACCTTTTAGACTTGACTACGGACACAACACCTTTTGGACTTGACTACGTACACAACACCTTTTGGACTTGACTAAGTACACAACACATTTTGGACTTGACTACGTACGCAACACCTTTTTGACTTGACTACGTACACAACACCTTTTTGATTAAACTTTGGTAACAAATTATTATATAACTTAAAAATAAAGACATTTCAACTTATAGATTGTTCGTTGTGGACGAGGAAGAAGAAAAGTGAAGATGTTGAAACAGAGTTAATACCATATTATTTTCTGCACATTGTCTGATAACATCCATAATCTCCCACCAGCTGAGAAAAGCAATTCAAATAATTGAATATGTCTTCTGAGAAGAGACTGGAAAATGGGAAAATCGATCTCAGCGAGACTAGCCGGCGCCGTATGGCGGCCGGGGGGAAGGAAGGGAGAGAGAAGAGAATATTAACTGTATGTTGCCACTGCTGGACCACTATTTGTTTTTGGAAGAGTCTGCTGTGCATTTTCAGACTTTTCAACATTGATAATTTGGTATTTTAATGCCAACTTTAATGTATGGCAGTAATTTGTCTTCAATCCGTTTCGAGTTTGATTCTTGGAAGAGTCTGCTGTGTATTTTCAGACTTTTCAACATTGATAATTTGGTGTTTTAAAGCCAACTTTAATGTATGCCAGTAATTTGTCTTCAATCCGTTTCGAGTTTGATTCTTGGAAGAGTCTGCTGTGCATTTTCAGACTTTTCAACATTGATAATTTGGTATTTTAAAGCCAACTTTAATGTATGGCAGTAATTTGTCTTCAATCCGTTTCGAGTTTGATTATTGTAATATACTCACTACATTATAGTAATATTGATGGTTGTGCTAGTGAAGAGTAAAGAGATGTGAAGAGAAAAATCAGGGAATGATTGTTACAACACAAAAATTGTGTTATGTAAATCTCTACGTAACGAATAGCTGCAACATATTGAACAGGCCAATTGTCTTGGACATTTTAACTCCTTGCCATTGAGTTATATACTCGACGCATTTTTCAATTCTTCAGTCATGAGTCATGCAAAAAGGACTCGAAAAAACTCTATTCACTGACTAAGTGAAGAGTAGCAGGAGCAGAGATAGATTACCTATAATACGCTGGAGTGACCAGGTGAAGACTGCTATGGTCCAGCCTTTGCCACGAGCTCTGCAGATAGTCGAGGATCCCTCGAGCTTGCCACGAGCTCTGCAGATAGTCGAGGATCCCTCGAGCTTGCCACGAGCTCTGCAGATAGTCGAGGATCCCTCGAGCTTGCCACGAGCTCTGCAGATAGTCGAGGATCCCTCGAGCTTGCCACGAGCTCTGCAGATAGTCGAGGATCCCTCGAGCTTGCCACGAGCTCTGCAGATAGTCGAGGATCCCTCGAGCTTGCCACGAGCTCTGCAGATAGTCGAGGATCCCTCGAGCTTGCCACGAGCTCTGCAGATAGTCGAGGATCCCTCGAGCTTGCCACGAGCTCTGCAGATAGTCGAGGATCCCTCGAGCTTGCCACGAGCTCTGCAGATAGTCGAGGATCCCTCGAGCTTGCCACGAGCTCTGCAGATAGTCGAGGATCCCTCGAGCTTGCCACGAGCTCTGCAGATAGTCGAGGATCCCTCGAGCTTGCCACGAGCTCTGCAGATAGTCGAGGATCCCTCGAGCTTGCCACGAGCTCTGCAGATAGTCGAGGATCCCTCGAGCTTGCCACGAGCTCTGCAGATAGTCGAGGATCCCTCGAGCTTGCCACGAGCTCTGCAGATAGTCGAGGATCCCTCGAGCTTGCCACGAGCTCTGCAGATAGTCGAGGATCCCTCGAGCTTGCCACGAGCTCTGCAGATAGTCGAGGATCCCTCGAGCTTGCCACGAGCTCTGCAGATAGTCGAGGATCCCTCGAGCTTGCCACGAGCTCTGCAGATAGTCGAGGATCCCTCGAGCTTGCCACGAGCTCTGCAGATAGTCGAGGATCCCTCGAGCTTGCCACGAGCTCTGCAGATAGTCGAGGATCCCTCGAGCTTGCCACGAGCTCTGCAGATAGTCGAGGATCCCTCGAGCTTGCCACGAGCTCTGCAGATAGTCGAGGATCCCTCGAGCTTGCCACGAGCTCTGCAGATAGTCGAGGATCCCTCGAGCTTGCCACGAGCTCTGCAGATAGTCGAGGATCCCTCGAGCTTGCCACGAGCTCTGCAGATAGTCGAGGATCCCTCGAGCTTGCCACGAACTCTGCAGATAGTCGAGGAAAATTAAGCTGTGCCGTGGATTTTTTTTGATCTGTCAAGAATGTACTTGCTTAAGTATAATAACCAAATGCACATGTCCAGCCCACACCCTTTTCAATGTTTTTTTAAACATATTCAGATGCAATGAAGTTCATAATCTAATGACCAAAACTACCCCTTCGAATCCTCGGACTCGAACGGCTATTTTTTGTAATATTTTCGATCAATAAATAAAAATTTGCTCGAATCCCGAGTGTCAGTAAATGTAAATAAATTCTCGTCATATGCGCTATATAAATTGTCATCTTATTATTAGTACAAAAACTTTTATATCCGCAAGTTTTAGGAAAAAAAAACGAAAATTATTTGTATTTTTGATAATGATAATAGGTAATCGTGGAACCTGTCGAACGCCAAAAGAAATCATTATGGAAGTGATCATGATTATAAAATTATAAATATCGTCTTGCATGGCACGCTCAAATTTATATCATTTTAGGGCAAAATCAATAGTAGTAGCCAAAATATTTGCTCCATAAAATGTTTATTACTACGAAACGATATCTTTAAACTGAAGTATGCTTTGCATAAATAAAAAAGGTTAATTTTCTTATTTACGGGTTAATTTCTGTATATCAACATATTATCACATCTGCTTGACTATGATCTATTATTGAATTTCCCCTCGCCTTCTTAAACTTACTGAAAGAAAGTTTATATTTGATTTGATGTTTCTATATGTAGCTAATAATATCGTTAAAAGCCCCGGTATACTCCTGCTAGAAACACACTGAACCTTTCAATATTTAAATTAGCCAATAGCAATTTGTTAACTACAGTTGCATGTTGTAATTCAAAAATCGTGAGAGAACAATTGATTTGATGAATAATTTTAATGTAGATGTTATTGAGTTCATGAGGGTCCTTCTCCAGTATTTTTCAATCTACGGGCCTTGACTGGGGTCTTTTATTGTAGTGTTTTTAACCCTTCCTGTCCTGTGATGTGTAACTAGTACACATTGATTCTAAAAACTTTAATATCTCTATAAATATAATTCAGGTTCAGATTTTAGGTATTCCTTCATAATACATTTACGCATTGAATGAAAAAATAATATTAATAATAATTAGCACTTATCGGCCACATCAGAGATATTTTGTGAAAATCGGGAATAAATTCACCAATACAATCAAACGTGTGCCAGCGTGTGACGTTGGTACATTTATTCTAAAAAAACCGCTATGGGTGAGGAAACGACGCTATTCACGTCTCAATCTCACTCTACTTCGGTATATGGAAACGCAAGCTCGCGAGCTTTCGTTTGAGGTGGTCGCTTCGCCCGTTTTGTGAACGTCGGTCGATGTTTTTTTCATGTTTTCAGCAATTAAGTTTAAATTATTATCACTTTTTACTTCAAATTTAAATTATTTAAGCGATCGGCTATGAATATTTTTATTTTTCCGATTTTAAATCGCTCATGTTTATATGAGTATTGATGTGTATTGAATACACAGCACAGGAACGCGCGGATTTTTTTTAGCAGAGGAAGGGAAAGGTTAACCAAAGTTAGGTATGCTAAGGCATCATATTTTTTGGAGAGCATTGATACGTTATCATTTGATTTTTGGAGAGCATTGATACGTTATCATTTGATTTTTAAGTTTTACTGTGTTTAAATGACTCTTAAGTGTCGTGTATTATGATAATAAATAAATAAATTCGTTTGAAGAACAATTGAGGAGGTAATATTAAAAAAAGAACATGTCCACCAAATAAATCAGAATGTTGGGAAATCGTAAAAAAATTATTTGCATTAAAAATATATGACATAATAATTCATTGTAAAAATATCTGAAATCCTTAAAATCGCTTAAGTTGACTTGATTTGTTGTTTAAAATCGAATCATAATAATTCAAATAGTTATTCTAGTTTAAAATATGGAAATGATTCTTTTTGAGTGAACAATTCTACTTTATTTTTTTTGTATTGAACAGGTCTGGGACATGATGTTTTTTGTTCGAATTCAAAAATATTATACAGGTGCTGTAAAAAATAATAAAAAAATAATTGGGTACAGTAATTTATTTTAATTTTAATCTTCTTCTTCTTAGACTTTCTGTAGACTCAAGAGTCTATTACTGCAGGATTGTCCTGTGATGCTGAGCTCCAGCTATCTCTCCATCGTTTCGGGGGTCTTCCTGGTGGACGCCGTCCATCCGGCACCCCATGCAGAGCTATGTATGGAATTCTTGTGGAATTTATTCTCTGTACATGTTGGCACCAGTATCGTCGACGCTGTCGTCCCCATCTGACCACATCTTGGATCTCACAGACCTCTCGGATTGTGGTGTTCCTTACACGATCACGCAATTTTAATCAAATAACAAAATAAGAAGATATATTACTATAAAACTATAAATATATGATATGTAAGTAAATAAAGCTGTATAATGACATAAGACTGCACGTAAGATTTACAACTGACAGTTGCTGGTGAACTGGTATGAAGCTAGACACAATCGGAAAGCTATGATTGGACATGATCCAATTCGGACATGATCTTTTTTGATTGGTTTGAAGACTGGACAAGACTATTTTTGAAAAAAAAATGTTTTTTTATTATGATTTATATGCTTTTTTCATTGAAATGAAAATGTTAAACGGGTCCGTACAATTGATAAGAGAAAAATCTGCTTTATCAACTCATTTTTTGTCCGATGGAAATGATCATTTTTAATGTTACCTCCTCAATTTATCAAGATGCCGTTTAAAGAGCAAACTCTCTTCGCGAGTGCTTTATTTCGGAACTCAACCCCCCTAATTTTTAATAAACTACGTCTTGCAGCTATAGCATCATCTAAAAGAATAATATAGAACACTTTCTTTATACACAATCCAACCTAGTGGGATTATTACCATATGGTAATTTCTTAAAACCCAGAAAGATGTTTATGAGACCTTAAGTGAAAGCTAGACAAAAGGTCTGGGCTAATCTCATAACATCCCCCAGTCACCAAATACACCTTCACCAAAACGAAGCCATCCGAGAAGGCGAGCCCGATCGTGAGGACATTAGATGTATTTCAGCCTACACACCAAGAACACCATTAATGAACACTACACTCCACCTTAAACCGAATGTGTTATTAACACATATCGGAAGATAAACAAAGGTTTCTTTATAGTTTTTAATCTTTCATTGGTAAATGTTCTGCGGTTTAATTACCAAATATGTTTTTATGGACATATGTAGATGCGGAAAAGCAGATAATCTTATGGCCACAGCCACTACCTTCCTATCTTCACACTAAACATAAAAATATTTATTTTGTAACATGTGAATCGGGGATTGTGCGTGCGTTTTTGTGCGTTATCTTCTCGTTCATTCTTATATTACTGCTTAACTATTTCAATGTATTGTGTCGTGGTTTTTTTATGTGTGAACATCATTTCCCATTTATTTTAATTTTATAAAATTTAGACTCCTTTAAGGCTTTTCTTTTTTTCGTTCTTGCTGACAGTTAACCTGAGGTGGTATATGTTATGTGAGTTTACTTTTTATTTTGTTTTCTGCCATACATTTTGTTTTTTTTTTAAATCTAGATATACGGGGGGGGACTGAAAACCCCCGATGTCCTTGCGGTCGAGCTCGCCCTACATTAGTGGGGTGTATCTTGTCCGGGGGAATGTTTGTGGGATGATCCCGGACCTTTTAATGTCTTCTCTCTTCAATGTATTTTTCTGCCATCTATTTATTTTCTGTGTTTTTTTTCTCTTCTTATTCTACATGTTCAAGGGTGTGGGCTGAAAAACATCTGGTGTCCCCGTGGCTGGGCTCGCCCTATATTGGTGGGGTGTATCTTGGCCGGCAGGGTGTTATTAGATGAGTCCAGACCTTTTGATAGCTTCTGTCTTTAATGTGTTCTCTGCTATTTGTGTTTTTGAAGTATATTTAAATGTATTATGCACATACTCGTACTATGTTGCTATCAATAAACCTTTATTTATTTATTTATAAATATCCAAAACTAATGTCTGTGTTTTTTTTACCTAAAAATATGAAAGAAGATTTTTGGACAACTCAATATACGAGTACACTCATATATACTATAGATATATAACATACGTCAGAACTTCACATAAGATCAAATATATTAACTACGTTACGACTCGGTATCTCCTGTATTGAGTCAAGTAGGATAAAGTCGCTTCACTCTTTCCGACTCAGTTCCGATTCTCCTTAAGGAGGCTCCCACCTCTTCAGCCCCTCCCCCCCTCACGGCAATAAGGGTGGCTATTTCCTCCCCCTGTAATAGTTTAATAACTCTAAATTGTTTCTTTATCTGACAAGTTGCTACTACAATAGACCTGCTGGAGAAATTATGATTTATGTTTTCGTTACGTAAGACTTTAGTTCAAAAGGATTATAATGCTATTTTTACTTCACTTAAGAATTGAAATAGAAGACTTAAGTATATTATTTATAGTTAAGACATTAACATTGTGGAAGTTTAAAGACTTTGTAATTTGTTTAGTCAAACATTGTTTATTCCACTTTATGTCTCGTTATAACCATACCAGTTTCAAAGTTTTCACCTTATCACCAGATGATGAGGTGAAACCCTTGAAACCAGTATGGTTATACTGTTATATAAAGTGGAAAAAACCGTGTTTGATTTAACAAATTCTTCTTCTTCTCAGTATTAATAATAATTAGCACTTATCGACCACATCAGAGATATTTTGTGAAAATCGGGAATAAATTCACCAATACAATCAAACGTGTGCCAGTGTGTGACGTACGTATGTTCGTTCTAAAAAACCGCTATGGGTGAGGAAGCGACGCTATTCACGTCTCACTCTCACTCTACTTCGGTATATGGGAACGCAAGAAATATAATCTCAGTTTGGTCGCTTCTCTCGCTTCAAGAGCTCGCGGGCATTTGCTCTTCGCCCGTTTTGTGAACGTCAGCCGATGTTTTTTTTCATTTCACTTTTGACTTCAAACTTATTTAATTTAAGCGATTGGCTTTGAATTTTCTTTTTTTTCGATTTTAAATCGCTAATTTTTACATGTATTGATTTGTATTAAATACACAGCACCGGAACCCGCGATTTTTTTAGCACAGGAAGGGAAAGGTTAAAAAAAGTATATGACTGAAATTTTAATTACGAAAAAATGATGTATCTTTATATTCTCGAATACTAGGCGGAAATGATGCATGTGTTATTGTAGAGGAGTAACACAATATGAGGTTACAATCGGGAACCTTCCGCATAGAAGTCCAATGTGTTATCGCACAGCCATGCACCTTATAAAATACTACGCAAATACTAAAATTCCCTAACTTGCTATACGCGTATGTACACATTTAATTTTTTATTTATTTATTTAAACAGTCAAATGATCTGTTTGATACGACGCTTGGACCGTGAACTTCTATAAAAGTCAACAAAATCACAGCAATCCCTTAGTCGGTGCCCTGGGGGCTTATGAGAGTAAATCCGATCTACCCTTCCGTTATAATCACAGGCTCCCGAAGCATCATCTGTTGCCCGACTAGTCCACCTACAGTATTAGCTGGGAGGACCAAGGTCTGAGTGAATGTGATGGAATACAAGTAGCCTGAACGAGTGGACTTGTTCTTGCTAAAGAATTACTTGTAAAAATTGGTATCTAGTTATAAGTAGTATGTAGGTGTAAATTATTTCTAAGAACCCGTATATTAAGATTATAAAAAAAGAAAATAAAGTGGTATGTAGGAAAATAAGATTAAGTAAATTCATAAATTATAATACATAAATAAGATTAGATAAGTTATAAATTTATATATAGGTATAACCTTGACAAATATTTGTACCATAAATAACTTTGTTTCTTCTTCTTCCTAGTGTCAGGTCCCCTCAACGTTGACTATCATCTGAGAGTAGGCATTTTTATCCCCGGCAGCCCGAAAAAGATCCCCAACGCTCCTTATACCAGTTCCAATCAAGTATATTGCGGAACCAGGAGATTAGCCTCCTTTGTACTTTGCTCCTCTAAGTATATGACCCAAATAGGACACCTTTCAGATTTTAATATTAGTCAGCAACTCTCTATCAACTTTGGCTCTTTGAAGAACCCTTGTTTGTTGACCATATCCATCCAGGATATCCGTAGCATTCTCCGGTGTATCCACATTTCGAATGCTTCCAGTCGGTTCATACCACCAACTTTGAGGGTCCATGATTCCACTCCATGTAATAACACTGACCAAACGTAGCATTTGACAAATTTTTACTTTGTTTAATAAAAAATAAGTTATACGAAAATATACTAAAGTAACAATTGAAAATCAATAGTGTCACGTAGACGGTCGTATACAATAGAAAAAAAGGCAACCGTAGAACAAGACGAGACCAACGCAATAAAAAAAGAAACCCATATAATTTATTCAATTTACAATGGCAAGAACAACTTCTTTACTTTATTCTTGTAAGAACTTTAAGAAAATATCGTACCTACAATACTTTATGTCTTAAGATGCTAAAATATTTAAAAGAAAGTGGAAACGAGAGATAAAAAAATAGTTTACTATGAACAAACAAAGGACACATCATCTGTTTAACATTGACGTTAACTGTGGATGGACAGACGCTTAAAGAACACCACGGAGGATATCCGCAGTTTTCAATAAACTTAATACATACATACCATCACACCAATTTCCTGTTGGAGTAAGCAGAGAGGACAGAGTGTCAAACTTTACCAAGACAGCATATTTCCTTTGCCTTGAAAATTAGTTTTTTTTCCGTTTATTTAATTTACTATTCAGGTATTTTGCACATTATAGGTGTCTCTAATTCGTACAAAGACCAAACATAATAAGCACGAAAAAACATGTATTAAACAATTTCAAATTTTTAAGACTTATTTATTAAGGATAATAGAAGGATAAGGTAAAACTGTATATGTCATACTAAAACATTATGACAAAATGTGGCAAGTTAAATAGTGTAAAAAATTTAATGATTTCAAGTATTACACTCAATTCATGAGATTTTTCCTGAAGAAACTGAGCGACACATGAAACACGTCTACATGAGGACAAAAACGGTTAAAAAGTGTGATTGGACATCTTCAATAGCTTTTTTTGGCTTAATTTTGAAGATGGAAAAAAGGTCATTTTTGTCGTTGCTTGAGGCTTTTTCATTATCTTCTTCTTCCTAGTGTCATGTCAGGTCTCCCCAACGTTGACTATCACCTGAGAGTAGGCATCTTTGTCCGCGGCAGCCTGAAAAAGATCTCCAACACTCCTTATATCAGTTCAATTACGTATATTGCAGGGCCAGGAGATTTGCCTCCTGCCAACACCTCTTCGACCCTCTATTTTGCCTTGGATGTTTGGTGCAGTAATTTTTATTACTGCAAAGGAGAAAATATAACACAAAAATATATGTACAGTATATAATACCACGATACAGTGTGGGTGATTATGCGTGTAAAATATGGTTTGAAAATGGTCGAAGATAGTGTCCTCTCTTGAAAGCCGATTACCACTGATGATGCCCCTATCAAGGCTTTCATCGAGGATAACCAGCATTATACGATACGAGAGACTAGTGAGGTACTGAAAACCACTGTCGTCAAGAATTTGGTGCAATTTTTGGCGTTTGACTTCGTACAGTAACTTCCCTTACAATAAAAAAATCCACTAGTTTGATGGTGAACACAATTATTTCTAGGAATTTTCGCAACAAAATTCTCGTTTATGAAAATTAAATTTTAATGATAGTACTTTGTTGAACTGAATCATCGATATATTGATTTGTTGCCCTGAACTCCTGAGTCCTGGCGTGAACATGTTTATGAGATAAGATCTGTCGCATCGTGCCCCCATCGTGCCCCACCGCACGCGATGCCATTCCGAGATAGGGGCTCCACTCGAAATGGCTGACTTGATCCACACTCGACGGAACTGGGATGGCAAATTTTGTACAAACTTTCCCATCGGAGCTACAGGAAGTTGATCTAGCCAGTGTTTCTAAACATTTTCAAGGATTATCTTTCGTAACTTCCGGATAATTTCAATACATTTTCTTCGATCATGACTCTGAAACTACCCTTCGTTAAAAAGTGTATATATTTATTTATTACCGGTATGATAAAATGGTTGGTTGGTTAATATTTACATAGATTCATGTGTGAAGGAACTACAGGTGGAATTGGGTGGCACACAGCATTTACACGTATTTTAAATTCTGCCGGGCTTTTCTCTATTTTGAAAGAAACTGTGTAACGTTCCGTGGTTGCAGTCCTAAGACTGGTTTGCAGCAATTTGAACTCTTCTCCTCCATTCCCCCCTGTCCTGTGCGGCCCTCTTTAAGTCTGTATATGTTGAGCAGCGCACGTCCACCAACAGGTCCTCCAGGTACTCTCGGCGTGGGCGTCCCCTAGAGTTTGTCCCCTCGGTCATACCCTCCATTATGGCATGCAAGAGGCCCTCTTGTCGTATTATATGACCGATCCATCTTGCACGCCTTTCGGACAGGATCCTGAGCAGGTGCCTTCCTCCTTCGATTCGTTGGAGAACCTCTTCATTTGTGATGCGGTCTCTCCAGGGAATTCCTAATAGTCTTCTATAGGACCACATCTCAAAAGCCTCTAGTCTTCGTCTATCTCTTTCGGATAGGCACCATGTCTCGCAGCCGTACATCAAGATACTCCATACATAGGTCTTGATGAGGAGTATTCTCAGTTTTAGGTCTATATTATTTGATTCTATTATTTTCGACCTTTTATTAAATGCAAGTCTAGCCTGATGTATACGGCTGTCGACCTCGCTCTTGGACCGACCATCCCATGTTATTTTGCTCCCGAGGTAGACAAACTCCTTGGTGTTCTTTAGTGGTTTACCCGACATCACTATTCTCATCTGGTGCTGCGCTCGGCCTACAGTCAGCAGCTTTGTTTTGTCTTTATTTATCTTCATACTGTAGTTATTTTGAAGAATGCTTTCCATAGTTGTTAAGGCCTCTTGTAGTTCCTCTTCACTTTCAGCAACCATAGCAATATCGTCAGCGAACCTTATCATGTCCACCTTTTGCCCGTGTATCTTTACACCTTCTCTGTGACTCATTCTCTCTCTCAAGTCGTCAATCGCGCTCTGTATATAGGCGTTAAAAAGAACAGGTGACAGAGAGCATCCCTGCCTTACCCCTTGTCTTATATTGGCTTCCTTTGTGTTTTCGTCACATCTGATTATAGCGGCCTCATTCTTGTATAGCGCCTGGATTATACGTCTATCTCTGTATTTGATATCAATTCTCTTCAAAATCTCGAAGAGTCTTTTCCATTCTACTTTGTCAAAAGCTTTCTCCAGGTCTATGAATGCGATGTATGTGTTTTGGTTTCTTCTTATTCTATTTTCTAGTAGTATTCGTAGAGACAGTACTGCTTCTCTGGTTCCCACACCTCTTCTGAAGCCATACTGGTCTCTGGAAAGGATGTTCTCTACTTTTGGTTCAATTCTCTTTAGAATGATATTAGTCAGTATTTTTGAGGCATGGGATATTAGGCTAAGAGTTCTGTGTTGCTCACATTTTGTCGTACCTGCCTTCTTTGGTAATGTGACAATTAGGCATTTCTCGAAGTCCTCTGGTATCTTTCCGGTCTTATATATTGTCTGTATCATTTTAAACAGGGCATCTGTGATTCCTTTTCCTGCTGCCTTAATTAGTTCGGCCGGAACGTCATCGATTCCGGGTGCTTTCCTGTTTTTGAGGTTTTTCAGTGCGAGGTCGAACTCTTCTCTAATGATTGGGTCTCCCAGATCATCCGCGTCTACCTCATTTTCTCTCTCTATCAATGCTTCACTGTCAATATTTCCCTTGCCATTGTACAGCATTTCGAGATATCTTTTCCATCTCTCTCCTATTTGGTCATTTTCGAATAGTATTTTGCCGTCTTCGACCCTCTATTCTGTGTAACGGTGCTGTATTAAATGTTTAACATTTCTGAATATGACGAAACAACACTTTTCATATTGTATCTAGTTGATATAGTAAGGGTTGAGGTATTATTTTGTTTTATTTTAATTTAATTACAATATACCGTATTTTATTTGTGATTTAAAATTATTACCCGAGAAAAACTCAAATTAGAATTTTGAGTGCGCATGAATATAAATACAACTTGTCATTAAAATTATAAGCATTTACATGAGAAAAAAACTATCGAAAAGCTATATATGTACCTGCGTATCAACCAACACACATGAAATATAAACCTGAGACAGGTCAAGACTCAGGTTATCAAAGGCCCTAACATACAAAAAAAATTGCTACGAAAATAATAAAAATAGGTATACGCACAATCATAGTATCACTCCAATACAAAAAAAAATCGAAACTGCAATATATTTATAGATATCTCGAAAATTTTGAAAAAAAAAGTCAATAATAAGATTTGTAAATTGCCTGGCTATACTTCGGACGTGATACTTCTCCAAACACTATAACTTGTTCAGGCTGGATACTTTTGTATCTTAGTGGTATATTGAACATTTAATAACAAACAAGATAGGTGGATTTAATGGGAAAAATGGAGTAAAAATTGATTTGTTTTTATTAGAATATTGACTTAATTTGTAGAATTTTTCGCTGAGCTTTTTATAAAAGCTTTTTTAAACTTAGTTCCATGCGCGTTTGATCGGTTTAGAAACACTATTTCAAACCGCACCTCTGACGGGCGTATCTTTTATCCATGATTACTGATCTTATCTTCTGGTGATTGAGAATCTTCTTCTTCTTGCTTTGGCCTCGTCTTCCCTATTCATCCTTTTCTACATTGAGCGATGTCTTTTTATCGTCTCTCTCAGTTTTCCTTTTTTTTTGGAAAATGTTTCAAGGACCGTTATTTTAGAAAAAGATCCATTGTATCACATTTTCGTTATAAATAGTACAACCTGGAGGGTGTATTGTCGTGTAGCAATCCCTTCTAACAAACCAGAAAGGTTTTATCTAATGTGCCGAATTTAACTTTAAGACTCCATATTATTTTTTTAACAATAAAGAACTTAATTATTCCACTAATAAAATGAATCATCGCTACACGTGTTCTACTTCCCGTCCCGAGGTTCTCTTCAGGTGGAATGAAGACAGACTAGGGATTGGAGGTAGAAATACGTGTAAGGTAAATTAATTGAATTAGTGGAATAACAAAGTAATTTATTCTTAAATATTCCAACCAGGAAGGTGTTTAAGCAAACCTTAGTAAAAACCACACTGGAACCCTTTGAAAAATGGATACAGTTACTGGTGAGTATTATGCATCATTAATGTAAAAATCAAAGGATACCATAAAAACAAAATACCGAGAAAAACTGTCACGAGGCGTGAGATTATTGCACGGCAATGTGCTAGTGCTTACTTCTGTAACAGCAAATGATGCCATTCATTTTTTTCGTTTACAAGAATTAAATCACCAACCCTATAGCCCGACTTTGCTCCTCGTTTTTTTTTTATTTATTTTCAAACCTGAAATCCAATTTGCGAGAAAAAAGAAGGGTTACTCTATTTTGTGAACCAAACTTCAGAATATTGTTTCAGAGGTATTGAAAAATTAATTCTTCGTTCTGAAAAATGTATTGAACTACGGGGTGACTATATTGGAAAATATTTTTTTCTTTCATTCTTTTACCTTTTTTTATACGTTTATACTTACTAGATATTTATACACACACGTATATGTTAGGTACGTGACCGAAGTTTTACAACATTTTTATAACATCAACCCCTTGTTTTATATAATATAACTTAGCGGATTTATTTCCGCATGGAAATCTCTGCCAACCTACTAGAAATATATTAAATAGACTTTTTGTGGAAACCAGAATTTGAAAAAACAGAAAAAAAGGAACCAAAGGAAATCTAACCCATAGCTCCCAAGTTCAAAGAACTTGTATCAAGTCATTGAAGATCGCTGTCATGACTTAGTTCTTATTCGTTATGCTCTTGACAGAGCAGTTATGATCAATGATCTTGATTTTGCAAGCGAATTGGCCACATGCACAAAGAATGATCTTCTATTTATCATGGTTAGTAGCATTTCTACTTCAGTATTATAGTCAGCTGTGTAGTTGCATTCCTTACCAAATATATGCCCCGCGCTGGTGATATCCTTCGTAATCGGGGCTCCTTTAATTTCTCCTTGGATCACTCTCAGGTCTTACTTCATTCATCGCCATCGGACACCACCTACCATGCCGGTGGGACACCAACTACCATGGTATGTATGGAGATCTCTTAACCGTATATGCGCCCACGTGGGTAGATCAAAAGAGAACCTTCTCAGATGGAGGATTGGTACAGAGA
Organism: Odontocerum albicorne; assembly: GCA_949825065.1. Classification (NCBI taxonomy): domain Eukaryota; kingdom Metazoa; phylum Arthropoda; class Insecta; order Trichoptera; family Odontoceridae; genus Odontocerum; species Odontocerum albicorne. The sequence continues at coordinate 10,182,778 of OX463865.1, forward strand.
ACCCACCACCATGGGTGTTTGGTGACATTCAATCAATGTTGCACCTGATGGCTTGTCCATTGTACCTCCTTAGCTGCTTGGAAGAAGACCTACTGAAAGGAAGTACCAATGCTATCAAAGTTGTATCTTCCTGAACTGATCCGATATAGATCTGGTATTGTCGATATAATTGGAATGGACATACATTAGATTTTTTATTGCTCTCGAAATAATCACAGTGATAACATACTTATTCCCAATGATGTGAAACATGGTGTAGAAGTAGTTATTGACATTATAAACCTAGGTTCAGGTGTAGATAATAAATAAATAAATATAGGTTTATTGATAGCAACATAGTTTAAATACATTCCAAAATCACGCATGTATCTTAAGATAAATAGCAGAAAATGCATTTAAAAGGGACGCTATCAAAAGGTTAGGACTCATCTCATAACATCCCCCAGGCTGAGATACACCCCACCAATATAGGGCGATCCCAGCCGCGAGGACACCAGATGTTTTTCGGCACACACCCTGCATATTATTGAAAGATGCGAGGCCAAAATCAAAAAATATTGTGATGGAGAAAAGAAAAACCAGACTGGAATCCTTTTTGAAAAATGCTGTGTTCCAACGGGAATCGAACACACAACCTACGGGCTGGGAGACAAACGTTTTACCAACTAGGCCGCGGAGGTCGTCAGTAGTCTTGAAAATGAATAAAAAATAACTGATTATTTGATACATATCAAGATTTTTTAGTTCGTATGGCACCTCTCAAGACATTAAAATTGATAGTACTGACATATTTAAAAGCGTGGCCGGGAGATACGGGAATCGAACACACAACCTACGGGCTGGGAGACAAACGTTTTACCAACTAGGCCGCGGAGGTCGTCAGTAGTCTTGAAAATGAATAAAAAATAACTGATTATTTGATACATATCAAGATTTTTTAGTTCGTATGGCACCTCTCAAGACATTAAAATTGATAGTACTGACATATTTAAAAGCGTGGCCGGGAGATACGTGGTGTCTCTGAAGGGTTAATCAGTACAAACATATATTGAAAAAAAATCAATAATTACAATATAAAAAAGAGTTTCATAGGTATTGTATTTTATAACTCTCCCGTCATATACAATACGACCTGATGGGCTTATCGCCATGTGGCAATGTCTTTCAACCAAAAACCAAAAATATATTAAAGACGCTGTACGTAGACATTAGACTACAATCCTTTTTATATTAAATCTAGATTCCAACGGATATCGAATCCGCAGCTCTCGGGTTGAAAAACAGGCGTCTTACCAACTAGGCCACGAAGGTAGACTTGGATATTTTGATTTCGTGAACAGTTACTTTTAATCAGCAATTTAGGGACACTACCTGATCGCAATTCAATAAGAAACTAGGTATACCCTCGAGTTGGTCTTCACCCAGTTCCCGGTAGCGTGCGTGTCGGACAACTAGGTTAGGCAGAGATGAGGCGCAAGCACAGAAGAGCGGATCGGGGCGCGGTATCCACGCGACCATCGACCAAATAACCCGCTCTCCTGCCAAATTGCTCCGGCAACCTTTGACCCGGAGCCACTCGCCTCAGGGTTGTGCTTTTGTGTTCCCTTCTTTTATTGCACGATACAATAGACTATTGCTTGTGATCGGATATAATTGTCAGCCATCCCAGGGTATTTGGTAAGGCATTAGACTTCCGTACGGAACACTGGTTTGAACCTCAGCTGAGCTACTCACCTCGAATGAAATAGGCATTTTCCGTCTATTATTTAGGGAAACCTATGACTTCGGTCATATCTATTTTTACAAAAAAAAACAAAGGTAAAACATGCCGGTGTGCTCCGATCGTCTGACTTCTGAGTGCCATTATGGAGGCGCATGGCCGTGCTTACATAGAGGTGTCTATTCTATTCTTTCTAAAAAAGAAAAAAAAATCATGCCAGTGTTCTCCGATCGTCTCACTTCGGTGTGCCATCGGATCCAGTACAGCGGTGTGACCAGTGAGTTTGCAGGTGTGCAACGGATCACTTAAAAAATAAAGTCTAGGGCACAGCTTTGCTTTCAAACTAAATTGACTTTGGAATGGTAAAGGGATCCTTGATTACGAGACCTAGCAACGACGATGACGACGGATGGAATACTGTAGAAATATTTATTTATTTCATCAATGGTACAATGTACCTTACAATAATATTTAAAAAAGGCTGTGAGTATTTAATTCTTTATAAATATATGTATTCCTAAAGTAAAAAAGAAACATTCAAAACAATTACATTGAAAACGAATGAATGAAGAATTAACGAAACAAATATATAGTGCAAATGTGAGTGAAAGACGTGGTAAAGGAAGACTTAGTGAAGTGTAGTTGAATCAAGTATATGATATTTTGAAAGAAGAAAATGTAAAAAGTTAAAGAAGTCTTAGGAATGGTACATGTGTAGAAGATGTAAAAGATGTGTGTCGCAAGAGGAAAGTTTAGCGCTCTTAAATTTCTGCCTACCCCGATAGGAAAACAGCGTGATAGTATGTATATACTCGGATGTATGTTCATTAAAACCAAATAAAAATGTTCATTGAAGCGATAAAACAATTAAAATAACACATAAGTATGCAAATGTGAGTACATACATTAGTCGAAATTCTTTAAAAAAAATATTAATATACATAGTTTTTAATACGATACTGAACCGCCTCAAGACAGATAGCCCGCACCGCACCACACCGAGTGTCACTCTTGATATTCATGCAGAAAGAAAAATAGACACGCATACAAACATAATTAACAGAATAAAAAGAATCATAATTTAAACACAATCAAAAGCATAACCATAATTAAGCCAATACTTTAGTGGAAACAGGAACTTGAGTGATTTTGTGGAAAAAAACTAATTAAAAAAGCAAAGAATACTTTAGGGATGTACCCTCTAAGAAACGTGTTGTATCGAGATTGTCTCGATATGGTTGTGGTTAGTGTAAGTAGATTGGGCGAACAGACTGGGCTAACTCGACAGACCTGTTAGATTGATTGCCCCTATGACATGGGATATACTTCTTCTTGACTGCAGACATGCTGATTGCATGGACGTTGAAGAAGATACGCAGGCTTCCTCAGAGTAATCACTTAATTTAATACTTGACCAAAATCATGACACCCTTTCCCAGCTCCGGCTTGTTTTTGAGGAATTCTGATATTTGTGAAGGATTTACCAATATTGTTATATCTAATATATATGTTTGTTTAGAATACTTCCATAATTTAGTTTAATATGACAATTATGTAAACATTCTCATATGTGGAGAGCTACATATGTACCTGGTCTTACTTCTTTTCTTGTGCTAAACCTTGCAAGTTCTGAAGGATTTTCTTTTATGTCCGTTGATGGAATACATATATCATGATACACATGTTAAGACATGATTTTTGACAACCTGTTTAGAGGACTGCACATCGATGATGCGACGTTAACTCAAATTGTTATATCTAAATACATTTTAAGATTTATATAATGATACTTTGTAGATTTCTTTAAAATATTTTAATAATTTAGTTTAGTATGATATTTCTGTAAATTTTCTTTGCGGAGAGCTACACCACACCCCTTATATATGTACCAGATCTCACTTTTCTTCTCGTGCTTTGCACATACCTTGCAAGCTTTGCAGAATTACTATTTTTTGACAGTTGATGGAATATATATCAACACATGTTTAGACATGCTCTTTTACAATCTGTTTGGAGGATCTTGCTAATTCCTTATTTTATTTTAACCCAGAGACTGTAGTTGGTCTCCATATTCATATGTCAAAATCGTCAAGATGACACTTTACTGCATACTGATAACGCGACTTCAGAATCTCTGTCAAAAATCAATTCATGTATATTTTCATTATTTAGGGTATCATCTATGTTTGAAATCAGGAAACTATCGTTTCAAGTTTGAATTATTTACAAAAATATTTCATAGATGCCAGTAATATGACGTTTTTTAGAAGAGGTATTCATCACGTGAAATCTAGAAATCGGGACTCAACGCAGATTTAATTTATTACGTTAAAACACGGAACCAGGATACAAAGTGTTTATGATGCAAGATAAATTGAAAAATATAATGTAAATGTTAAATAACATGCTGGTTTACGAGACATGCTGTTTGGCTAAAGACAACATTATTTCTTTCATAAATTACGCAGCGTGTTGTCTTTATTCCATGTTCTACTCATTTTCTTCATGTCCCCTCTCCTTTCCCAGTGATTGATGATAATTTAAAAATGTTTCTTTTCGTTTCATCTCTTTTTTCCCTCCCTTTAATAATAAAATTAGTTTGTTTAGCTTTGAACTCTTTTCTATATTTGTGAAGATTTTGTTATTGGCTCATATCTATTTTTTTTTTACTTTATAAGGTTATTTGGAATATCGTTGATAGCCAGGGCTGGTTAAGATCTTTAGATACCCTAAGCACTTAAAAGATTTTGATGCCCAGACGATTGAACGAGATAGCCGAAATTATCAAGACAAGAACGACCACATGAGCCTCGGTGGACCGTGTGGTCGTTTACTAGTTACCAATTTATATCATAATTATGTTTTATTTCCAAGATTAATGTATTTCATTAACTTCAAGTACTTTATTGTTAATTTATTTATCGTGTGCGTTTCGTGTTCGTATTTCATTTATTTTGGTAGCGTTTTTTATGGAACCAGGTTCAATTACATCGTTTGCAGTTTTTTTAAATTTTTTTATCCACTTTGCACGGAATTCTCCTGTTACACAAAGAGGGTCTGCTTCTAGCGTTAGCTTATTCGTTAGGAATAATTATGGTCCACTGTAATGGAAAATTTCTGTGGTGCCGTCCTTCCCTTGATGCCCTAAGCACGTGTTTATCATCGCAAATCGCAGTACCACAGAATGTGGTACTTGATAATTGAGACAATAATTTCCTATGTGATCTCCATTCAGCCTTACATCGGTACATCTTCGGACCGATTGGCTACTCCGGTCTAGTGGCGTCAAAGGATAGTTTTGTTGCGTTTGAAATTTTTGTGAAAGTACTGGCAACTTGCTGGGCTGTTTGAACTCCAGCCACTCTTTATAAGTACTCGTATATTAATAGCGCTGCGAGTCATTTTTCTTCTCACGTGATGTCGGACCTTAAGTCTGTCGTCGCTGCTATTCTTTTCACACGCAGATGTATCGCCACCGGAGAAGAAGTCCCTTTGGATAGTTCCTTCTTCGTCCCTACATGCCATAGCGCCCATAAAAATAATTATTTGATCTTCTAACGTAGATCGCGCTGGATGAAATCTTATTTTGTCCTACATAACAGAGTGGGGGTTGGTGGGATCGAACTAAACTGAACCGAATCCCTACTACATTGACTCAGATTGGTTTCCACACTCTTGATAGAAACACAGGTATTATTTTGCAATTCAAACATGTCAATAACCAATCTATTTAGAAAGTTCGTCTGTTAACTATACTCGCACGCACTAGACGTGTGCGAGTGCATAGGATGGCAAGCTATAAGTTACTGGCTTATTCCAGTGGTTCTAAACCAGCAATAAAATTACTGGAGTATACAAAATCATTGATAGCCCTGATATATTGCTCCAAATTGGTTTCCACACTCCAGCTAGAAACATGTAGAACCTTTCACAATTAATTAATTATCGTCTCGGCATCCCAACTAATAGGCTAACCATTTAATTACTTTCACCTTCTCAAACACGTCAAATTGATTTTCTTACTCCTGCTAGAAACACAGGTAACCTACACAATTCATTTATTTTCGTTACGGCATCCCACCTGATATGCTTGACTAAAATCTCTTATTAAATTACATCAATCTTCATAAACTCATCAAATTGGTTTCCAGACTCACGCTAGAATTACACGGAACCTTTCACAAATAAAACCTGTAACTAACAAATTGCTAACAGTTGCACGTTGTTATTGATAAATCGTGAGAATATAACAATAAAGTAATTCCATGTATGGTTTCATGGATATTTTTAACGTTGGTGTTGTTGAGTTCAGAAGGATCCTTTTTCGACATTTACTCAATCTTAGGTTTTGACTAGAAGACTGATTATTCTATTTTCATTTTGTCTTAGTTGTGTTTTTTTTTTGTAATTTAATTACATACATACATACCTATCAATACGCCATTTCTCTGTCGGAATAGGCAGAGGGCAGAGCGCCAGACTTTGCTATCTCGACACACGCCCTTCGTCTCTTCTGCATAATACAACTCCTACGATTTCTCAGACTTTCTACATTTCTTTTAAAGCATCAGTCAATTCATCCAACCATACTTTCTTTCATTTTCCCCTACCACGTCCTCCACTCACATTTTCACTGTATATACGTATATATTTTTTGGTAGTCTTTCTTCATTTATACATTCTACGTGCTCAAACTATTTGAGAGTGTTCTATTTCATCTTGCTCAACACATCATCCTTAAGTTCACATTCAGCCCTCATCACTTTATGGCGCATTTTGTTATTACATGTCCCCCCATGTTTTCTTCTCAAGACACGTATTTCTACGTCATTTTTTCAGCTCCTTTTAGTCATTTCTTTACTCTCACGTTTTACTCCCTTACATCAAAGTTTATACAAAAATACTGTTGTTAACTATCATCATATCAGATTTTGAAACTATCCAGCTCAAAAATACTTTTGTAAACGATCATCATATCAGATTTTGAAACTATCCAGCTCAAAAATACTTTTGTAAACTATCATCATATCAGATTTTGAAACTATGCAGCTCAAAAATACTTTTGTAAACTATCATCATATCAGATTTTGAAACTATCCAGCTCAAAAATACTGTTGTAAACTATCATCACATCAGATTTTGAAACTGTCCAGCTCAAAATTATATGTTTTAGTGCCCCACTAAATTTGTTTCCTATCGCTACACGCCGTTTGATATCGTTCTTAACGCTGCTTGAAGAAAAATTTCAGAGGTGGAAAAGGGGTGAAAGCGCTGAACCATCCATTATCACTACAAAAATACATCTGGTAAATAAGAAATATTTATAAAAGGCATGGAGACGGGGACTTGACAAGCAAGTGAGAAATGTAAAATAGTATCGTATTACACTTTCGTTATATACAGTATAACCTGGCGGACTTAGTGCCATGTGACAATGTCTTCCAACCAACCATAAATATGTTCAAGAGACGTTAAGTGAAAACCAGTCCGAAATCCTTTTTAAAAAATACTAGATTCCAACGGGAATTGAACCCGCAACTTCCCGGACGGGAAACAAGCGTCTTACCAACTACACCACGGAGATCATCTTCCATCATTTGAGAACATACTCCGAAAATTCAATCATTGTTAAATACTACTGAATAGTACTCAACTGACATTTTAACACTAAAAAATGCACCCTGCGTTCAAATCCTAACAACGACTTACAACCCCACTATTTATTTTATTTCATAAGCCGTTGACAACCCTGTTCAGGTATTTTATTAAAGTCGATCAGATGTTTTTTCATCGTATTCCTCAAGAAAGAAAGAGAGAGCGATTGTTTAGAATGAAACAGACGGTCCTCGCCTTGATATTTGCCATTACCCGGTATATTTACCTTTTAAGTAAAATGTATACAATGATCCTATTGACGTAAAATGGTCCGCCTGTTGAAGCTCCTACTTCATTGTGTACAACTTCAAGCTTGATACTTCAAAGACCAATGTGTGATTTGGCAAATTTGAATTTTTTTTATGTTGAAATTGGGTGACAAATGGAACAAAAGTTAAACCGATTGTTCTATTGTGTTGAATATAGGTTATATACTAGGAAGTTTATGTTGTTGGACTTCAACTCAATAGTTTGGCTGTATCAATGTGAAATCAATATAAACATTGTATAGATCCTTTCATGATAGGTAATCCCTCGTAATCGATTATGATTGACAGTTATCCTGCGAAAGGCAGACGTCCGTGGGTGTGTTGATTTATTGTCAGCAAGGTGTTTCAATTCACCAGGCTTATTGTAATTTATTTTTATCAAACACTGTTTATTACACTTTTTTGTAACGGTATAACCCTACCGGTTTCAAGGCTTTCACCTCAACTTCAGGAGAGCACAAACAAGACTGAAGCTTCCCTGAAGATGAGGTGAAAGTCTTGAAACCGGTAGGGTTATACCGTTACAAAAAAGTGGAATAAATAGTGTTTGATAAAAATAAATTACAATGTCTTTAAACCTCCACAACGTTAATGATTTAACTATAAACAACATATCACCAGGCTTAATTTTAACAGATCAAACACTAAGTTACAATGACAAAAAATATCAAAGTTCAAAGACGACTAGCAGGTTTAATCTGATGTTGACTTTTATCAAGTATTAGAGTTATTTAGATAGCATTAGTTTTGTGTTGTTTACCCCTTCCTTCCCTGTGATGTGTAACTAGTACACATTGCTTCTAAAAACTTTAATATCTCTATAAATATAATAAATACTGGGTTCAGATTTTAGGTATTCCTCCGTAATACATTTATGTTACGCATTGAATGAAAAAAATAATATAAATAATAATTAGCATTTATCGGCCACATCAGAGATATTTTGTGAAAATCGGGAATAAATTCACCAATACAATCAAACGTGTGCCAGTGTGTGACGTAGATATATTCATTCTAAAAACCGCTATGGGTGAGAACCGACGATATTCCGACGTCTCATTCTCACTCTACTTCGGTATATGGGAACGCAAGAATAGAATCTCAGTTCGCTCGCTTCAGTAGTTCGCGGGCATTTGTTTGACGTGGTCTCTTCGCCCGTTTTGTGAACGTCGGCCGATATTTTTTTCATGTTTTCAGCAATTATATTTCATTTATTAGGTATCAATTTTGACTTCAAATTTAATTCATTTAAGCGATTGGCTATGAATATTCTTATTTTTTTCGATTTTAAATCGCTCATTTTTACATGCGTATTGAATTACACAGCACCGGAACGCGCGGATTTTTTTAGCACAGTAAGGGAAAGGTTAATAGCGCTTTAAGAATTTAAGCTACAAAAAAACATAAATTCAGAAGTAAAACAGTCTACAACTAAAACTAATCCAGAAGTGAATCCGCCTAGAATTGAACCTGAGGCGCCCGTTAGCTTAGAGATAATGCTAACCTTTAGACCGCGATCAATTATTCTGCATATTTCTTCATCATCAGCCTTTCAACCCAGAATGAGTCATGGCCGTCCATAGGATGCCACTTATATCATTCAGCAGCATCCCTTATCCGAATGCTTCAGTCCAATGTGCTGCAGTTCTCTGTCATACCTTGGAATCTCTCAACTTGATATCATTACTCTCCAGCCTATCTCCAATGGATCGCTTAACAGAACCTTCTTGGCAAGGTCAGGATACTGCATGCGGTATAAGTGTTCAATTCTGCATAGTTATTTTTGTGTGTTTTCTGTATTACATATGAACGTGAATGGCATGAAAATATAAGTGCATTAATATGAAACGCACACATATATGTAAATATATGTAACTCTTTAAGCTTGGTTCATTATTGGGTTCAACCTGTATAAGTTTTATTTCTTGCTACTGTATATATTTATCTTTAAGCTTGGTTCGTTATTGGGCCCAACCTGTATAAGTTTTATTTCTAGCTACTGTATATATTTATCTTTAAGCTTGGTTCGTTATAGGGTCCAACCTGTATAAGTTTTATTTCTTGCTACTGTAAATCTTTAAGCTTGGTTCGTTGTTGGGTTCAACCTGTATAAGTTTTATTTCTTACTACTGTATATATTTATCTTTAAGCTTGGTTCGTTATTGGGTCCAATCTGTATAAGGTTTTTAAAAATAAATAAAAAAATATAAATTGACTTCTGTTGGTTACGAAATAAAGAGGGATGCATGTATGTAATATTGAGATTATACGAGTAAATAATAGCCGATCTGGAGTGAAGATCTGGGAAAAGAAGAAATCATATTTTTCTAGACTTTCACCCTTCGTGGTCTAGTGTGTAAAACATTTGTTCCCAAGTGGGAGGTTGTGGGCTCGATTCCTGTTGAAACGTACTTTTTTTTTAATAATGCCAGTCTGATTTTCACTTTAAAGTCTTGTTAACATCTTACTGGTCAGTTAGAAGAGATCACCGGATGGCCAGCTAGGTAGTACTGCATACAACAAAAAGTGTTATAAAATACAATATAAAACTTATCAAATGTGTCGTCTTCTTCTGTTTCTCGAGGGTCCACTCATAAAACACAAATAAAAGTCAATAGCGATTCAGTGGCGTAACATGGAAGCTAGCCAGGGGGGAAACAGTTGTCCCCCCTGTCACAGGACCAAGGGGAGGGGGCAAGGTAGTCGGGGACAAATACGACAGGAACAAATATTTTTTTCAAAGTTTTTCCTTAACTTTACCACGCCCTATCCGCGTCAGACTATTTTTTTAACCAAAGTTCCAAACAATGTCTATTGTTTTTACTTTCACTTACACTTTGAAATTACTGTAAAATTTTAATCAATTATACTTTTACTGTCAATCAATTCTTAGAATACTCCAGCTATCAAAGTTAATCAAACCATTTTTTTATGGTTTCTGCTTTAACTTTGTGAAACTTAGTATTAAAACATTTGAAAATATATTACTTCATGGAAAAATGAAAAAAAAACGAATTGATGCCATGGAAAGACGTACATTTAGAAGAATACTTGGGAAGATAACATGTGACGAAACGAAAGGAAGTGATTGGGGATTAATGTGAACTTAAGGCTGTTGAGTAAGATGAAGAAGCCCACTCTTAGATAGTTTGGGCATGTGGAACGAATGCATGAAAAAAGACGACTAATAAATAGTGCAAATATGAGAAGAAGGCTTGGTAACGTAGATAAAGACCAGGGGAAGTATAGTTGGATTAAGTGAATGACATTTATAAAATAATTGCAAGAAATTCATCACTTAAGAGAGTATGATCATATAACTTCATATCAGAAAGAATTTGATTGGTTGAACGAGAAAAATAGACGCAAAGTTCACGTATTGTCACTTTTGTATAATATCCTAACCTATCCCGCCGCCTCTCTTCTTTCGCTGAAAACATTCAACGTTCTTTCGATAATGGACTTGCTCCACATCCAAGCAGATATTGTTTAACGGATTTCCAAATTCACTGTTCTTTATTTATTTTTACTTATTTATATCTATGCTGTGAGACTCTTAATATACACACTTGCCAACTAATGTTAGACTTGAGATGCTTCAAAAAGCGATCGAAAAAAGCTCTTAATTTCAAATCAATAATGTTACGAATTTTATTCTCAAGTTTTCTTTTATCTACACTACACCGTCTCTTCCTTTATCTACAATATCCGCTTTGTTCGTTGTAATTTATAATTTTCATAAATTTTGTACAATTAAATAATATTTTTTGCAACCATGTAAATACTTTTATCTGGTTGGAAGATCTTTGAAGAGACCCTGTATTTTAGTACACTATCGTTGTATAAAGTACAACCTGGCGTGCTTATTGCCTTTAATATTTTCCAACCAACCAGAAAGATGTTCAAAAAACCTTAAATGAAAATCAGATTGGAATATTTTTTTTTGGGTTTCAGCTGGGATCGAACCTGTACCCCCGGATTGAGAAACAAGCGTCTTATCAACTAGGTCACCTCTTTTAATGATGCTAGTATATGTAATGTCCTTTTTTATTATTGTATTAAGATATTCCTACCAATCAATAAGAAAACTATTTTACTTTTCAATGAAATGTTTAATAAATAAATATATGTCTCTTTTTTTCAGTTAAAATTGTGACAGCACAACGTGACAATATGATTCGATAAAACTAGAAGAGGACTATGGTGTTGTTGTTTAAGAATGAAGAGAGGACATTATTAGATATTGTGGTGTTATATCCACTTAATCATCAGTGAAAAGTTTTAGTGTATAGGGACACAGCAAGATGGGGTGCAACACTAGCCAAGATGCCAAAAAAGTGGAGGAGGAAGAAGGGGTTGGGACCAAGGAAGGAAAGGTTGAGAACCACATAACTGATAACACTGGTAAGCTGTTATTTTTTTACTTAAAGGATCAATGTAATAGATTTCATATTTTTTATAAAACGTTTATGTAATTTTGAGGTTTGCTAAATTAAACGCTTAGGCCTCGGCCACACAGGTAGAAGCCTCGCTTGGTGCTTAGAGTTAGTCGACATATCATATACTAGCGAACCAACGCACCGCATACTATCGCAATGACCACACTGCACGCTTCGTGCCACGCTACATGACGATTAGTCACCAAGTGAGTTTCCTAGCGAACAGACGTGTTGGTTAATTTTATTGTGTCACCAAGTGATTTTACAAGATGGCGGAAGTTTTAATAACAGCTGTGTAGAAAAGGGAGCCTTTGTGGAACCCATCGCGCAAATTATACAAAAATGTACCTGTCATAACATAAAATCACTTTGCAATGAAGTTGCACAGGAAGTAAATAAAGATAATAAGTTGTAATGAAATTGGTTAGTTTTGAGAGTGGCATCGTTTGTTGACTCAACCGCTCCCAAATGTCAAATGAATTTGTGCGAAACACTTTGGAGTGGCCAAGCATGAAGTCACGTAGTCACGTAACACCTAACGAAGCACTTTAGTGTGGCCTTAGCCTTACTGATACTCGACGCGACATCTTGAAATATGTGATAGGGGAGATTGCTACACAACTGTTTCTAGGCACGACCTCCGTAGCTTAGTTGGTAAGACGCCTGTCTTCCGACTCAGAGGTTGCGGATTCAATTCCCACTGGAACTCAGTTTAAAAGTTTGTAAGTCTGGGTTTTCAAATCAATAATGTTACGAGTTTAATTCACGATTTTTCTTTTATCTACACCGTCTCTTCCTTCTCCCGCAATATCTAACTTCGATTGTTGTAATTAATAATATTTAATTTTGTACAAATAAATAATAATTTTTGATACCATCTAATTACCTTTGTCTGGTTGATTGGAAGACCTTTGAAGAAAATCTGTATTGTATTATATTACACTTTCATTTTATACCATAAAACCTGGCAGACTTAGTGACATGTGACTATTTATTCCAACCAATCAGAAAGATGTTCAAGAGGCCTTAGTGAAAATCAGATTGGAATCCTTTTTTTTTTAATCTGGGTAAATATAATTTGCAGTAAAGAAAATTTATGGAGTGTCAATGTTTAAAAGAAGGCGGAATAAAAACATCAGAAATGAATGCATGGATTAAATTAATGTTTTAAGTAAGGTGAAGAAAATAGCTTGAAAATGGTTTGGACATGTGGAGTGAATGAATCATGAAAGAATGATAAGCGAACATACAAGTCAGAAGTGCAAAACGTGGTTGGACCTAATGGATCAGATTTTGAAAGATAGTGTATAGTGAGAAGTATGAACGATAGAAGATTTTGCATGACGAGATGTATGAATGTGAAAGGGGCAAAAGTTGTATGCTTGGATATAAATGTTTGGAGGTCTGATCTCTTTGCCTACTCCGGAAAAGACACGGCGTGATGATATACGAGGCATATACAGAAAATAAGTGTACTGAATTTTTGTAGGTTACAATTTTTTTTATTTAAACAAAAAAATTACGTGGTTACCGTAGTACATATGTAAGCTATTTTTCGACATAGTCGCCATTCCTCTCAATGCAGGTGGTGAAGCGGGGTATCAACTTTTTGATGCCTTCCTCGAAGTAGTTTCCCGCCAACCCCTCCGTTCACTTCTCCACCTCCTCCTTTACCTCCTCGTCGGTTGAAAACCTTTTCCCACCCATGTGCAGCTTCAGGGAGGTAAAGACATAGTAATCTGAAGGTGCTAGGTCAGGGGAATGCGCGGGATAGTTCAGGACATCCCATTTAAACGAGGCGAGCAGTTTCTTCGTGGTGTTGGCCGTGTGTGGTCTGGCATTTTCGTGCAGCAGGCAGACTCCCTTTGTCAGCATGCCTCTGCTCTTGTTCTGAATCGCCCTCCGCAATTTTTTTAAGGTCTCACAGTATCTTGCAGAGTTGATGGTCTCCCCTTGAGGCATATATTCAATTAAAATTATGCCTTGACAGTCCCAAAATACGGATGCCATGATTTTCTTGGCTGAAATTGTGGTTTTGAACTTTTTGGCGGAGGTTGAACAGGTGTGACGTGGCCATTTTTAAACTCGCGACACCACTTGTACACACTCGTACGATTCATAGCTTTATCACCATATGCAGTTTTCACCTCATTATAAACCTCAACCGGAGGTTTTCCCTTCCAAACGAGATAACGGATGACGCCGCGTATTTCGCACTTGGCGGGAGATTGGATTGACATTTTTCACGAAACGTGTTGTCGCGTCGACACTTCTCAACGTACTGACCTCGAACCAGTCTCGTTACGGAGGGGAAGGGTCAGGCTACACGGAAGTGTAGCCAACATGTCGAAAATAAAATCCATCCGGTCGTGAGAGTCTCAGTACACTTACTTTCTGGATACGCATAGTAGTATATATGCATAGTACCCGGCGGTAAGTAATACTCATCGTTTGTATAGCATCGTCAATGTCATTCATACACGTGTTCCGTCGCGATTTGTCATGTGAGGAGAGTCTGGAACCAGTTGCCAAATAATGTAAGAATCTCTACGTCTCTGGCAAAATTTTATTTAGTCACTAATGTAACGTGTTTCATTCCTGATTTTTCTTTTCTCTCCACCATCCGTTCCTTTTTTTGATTGATGATATCTCACTTTATATAAATTTCATAAAAATGAATAATCATTTGAATATTTTTTGCCACAATGTAATTTCTTTCATTATTTTTTGTCTGGTCACCGCCTGGCAATAAGCCAGATTTTTTTAACAAAGAAGAGTTATATAAAATAAATAAATAAAGTAGACATTAATTAATTTAAGGGTAAATCGGGGTTAACTGAAACGTAATTTTTTTTGTAGAAAAGTGCAATTTAATTTATATTATTTTAACTTGGTAATCCTAGATTACCTCGATAAATATCATTGATGTAAGCCAGTATTCATCAATCAATCAATGGCACTACAGCCCATTGTGGGCCCCGGCCCCCTCCAGCAGTCGTCGCCATTCCCTCCTATCCTGGGATGCATTCCTCCAGCCCTGATGCCAATCACGCTTGTATCACTTTGCACCCCATCCATCCACCTGAGCTTTGGTCTACCCACGCTACGTCTTCCTTGGGGCCTGAAAACAGTACCTTGTTAGGCATTCTCTCTTCTCCCATTCTTGCTACATGCCCCGCCCAACGTAGCCTCCCAATTTTGATGTATTTTATACTGTTGGGCTCTTTGTATATGCTGTATAACTCCTCATTATATCTCACTCTCCAAGATCCATTTTCTTGTATGGGTCCGAATATTTTTCTGAGTATTTTCATTTCAAATATTAGAAGGGAAGATTCGTCCTTCTTACTCAATACTCAGCATTCAGATCCATATGTGAGGACAGGTCGTAGCAGTGTCTTATAAATGGTAAGTTTTGTTTTTCTGGACAACAACCGAGATATAAGGTGTTTTCTCAGACCAAAGAAGCATCTATTTGTCATGAATATTCGACGTTAAATCTCGATAGATGCATCATTAACACTTGTCACTATGGATCCCAGGTAGGTGAAGGTGTTTACACGTTCTATTGTATGAGAACTTATATTAATCGTGGTAGGTGTCTGGTTATTATGGGGTGCTTTAGTGGCATATACTTGGTCTTATCGGAGTTGATGCGAAGTCCCATTCTGTTTGCAGCCCTCTCCAACTCAACAAATGTCTCCATCATCGCTTGTGGGGATCTACCAATAATGTCAATATCATCCGCGTAGCCCAGTATTTGGCTTGATTTGTAGAAAATTGACCCATTTGTCTGTACTCCGGACTCTCTTACACACTTCTCTAGAGCCACATTAAAAAGTAGACAAGCTAGTGCGTCTCCTTGACGCAGTCCATTCATTGTGTAAAATGGTTCTGAGAAGCCAGTATTAATACGTTGTTCGAAATTCTGTTGAAGTTTCATGCATTGTAAGTATTTTGACACTTTCTTACGCGAACCATTGATGTAGATCGTTGGTCTAAAATAAACCTTATAAATAAATAAAGGTTTATTGATAACACCCTAGTACGTACATACAACCTGTAATCGCATATATATTTTGGGAAAGAAAATACATTAAAGACGGAAACAATCAAAAGTTCATCAAATGTTTTTCTGCCCTTATACGAGTATGTAGGATGGAATCACAGATAGAAACCGCCCTTCGCAAGTAACTCGTTTCACAAAACCGATCCAAAAATTATGAAAACATTCTAAGAATACGTGAAAAGGCTGCAAACAGCTGTATTATGATGAAATATTGATATGATGAAAAGCCTTTTTAGTATTGTGATCGATACATTTTATCCCGTTTGAACACGCTTCAGCGAAAGCAAAACAACTTAACTGTCTGCGGAGAACTCCCTTAGGACATTTTATATCCCCTTTATGGTTAATTTTGTAAATGCATACAGCAAGTGGATCGGGTTATCATTCCTTTTTAAATTATTTACTTAATATCTCTATAGCCCAGTTGGTAAAACACCGGTTTTTCGACTCGTGGGAAATGAGTTCGTTTCCTGTTGGAACCTAATATATTTTTAAAAGATTTCCATCTGGTTTTCACTTTAGATTTCTTTAACACATTTTCAGTTAGTTAGTAAAGATTGCCACAGTTAATAAATCCGCCAGGTTGTATTGCATATACAAGAAAATGAACCCCACAAGTGAAAAAATGCCCTTAGACGATAAAATGATATGAAGAACCACTTTCTTATTTATTTTGAGGCTTTAGCGAGTGTTATACCGTGTGGTTTGGCTTTTGATGCGGACGTGATGCAACCTTTGTGGAAACCGGGCTCTAGTTCTTCCGTAGTGTGAACAAACCATGCACTCACGTTACGGTCGTGAACCGGGGCTGACCCATGTGTTAACGTTGCGGTTGAGACTATACTGTAGGCCAGATGTGTCCGGCGCGCATTTACTCATGGCGTAGTTGACTACGAATAAGTCCTGAAAATGAAAACTGCAACCTTTTCGAAACGTCGACATTATTAGTCAAACTACGCGACAAAACACCCCGAAAAACATTATCCAGCAGTTCCTTAGTTTTTAGAATCCTCCCAAAAGCGAAACAAGCCCGTTAACAATACAACTCCAGCAATAACGGGAAAAAGTTTAAAGTTAAACTTATTAAATACAATATAATCTCTTAAATAGAGAATGATTATTTTTCCAACTCAGAAATGAAACACAAATACACTATCCACGTAAATTATTCTTTTTGAAATTTCCTTTTAAAAGCATTTCAAATATTTCCATCCAACAAACGACAAATATTGAACGAGACTATCTTAGGCAGACATGTTAAACTCGAGGATCGCTTCGAGTTCGAGAAATTATTATAAAATGTGAAATACTATAATATAATTTTAGTATCTTCAAGTTCTAATGTCGAAGATTAAAGCCCAATCGGAGTAATCTCAGAGCAAATAAAAAAAATGTAACTTAATCTTCTTAACAACGTATATCCTCTTTACTAGGCAAGGCATGTGACGAAGTGGTCTCATTCCTTAAAACATATTTCATGTCTTTTTTCTTAGTACTTAGTTGAAACATTTACTCTCAGCATACACATATTTACGAATCCTACTTTATCACATCCACAATTCTAATCGCATATAAATTTTAACAACCTCGTGTAAACCGCATCCAAACTACTTCTCATTACACACTTTACATCCGCACTAGTCATCAACTCGTTAAAAAACAAAAAGACTTTTCTAAAATCCTTACTTCTCGATCGACACTTGTCAAAATATTATCTTAATACATACTATGGGTTCTTTCAAATTGAGCGGTTTTTTTATTTAATTTTTTTTTAATTCTTGAATAAAACACACAATTTGCTTTGATTTCCAAAAACTTTTTATTGGTCATTGAAGTATATTGTATGACATTTAAACACAAAAAACAATATCTGCCAGATGTCCACCTCTTGCAGCTCCACAGAAATCCACTCTTTTGTTAAAATTTTCGATGACATTTTGGCACTATTGCGGTTCTAGCTCACCAATAACGCGAATAATTTCGTCCTTAAGCTCAGTAATTGATCGGGGGTCATTCTTAAAGACATATCTTTTCACGTAACCCCAGAGAAAATAGTCCAACGGTGTCAGATCACATGATCTTGGTGGCCAATTAACTTCACCGTTTCCGGAGATTACAATACATAAAATAATTCAACAAATTGAACGCGTTGTTGTATTGTATACGACTCCATTTTTATAATACATTACCATACACTTCTCAAATATCACAAGACCCAGGCATGTTCGCGACGCCATCTATGTTTTATCCAAGAATTAAAAAAAACGCTCAATTTGAAAGACCCTTTATTATCACTTGAAGATGAAATAATAATTTAATGACATTTTATGCAGCGCCGTTTCAAGAGCTGACTCTTCTCAAGGGCGCTCCAACACGTGACTCAAACCCACCATTATTGACATAACAAAAATATTACAAAATAAATATTAACAAAAGTAAGGATAAGAAGGTAATGGCTGCGGCCATTTGATTAGGTCATTCTCGCATCTGCTTTGTTATGTTCAGGACTTGAGATGTAGTGTAATGTGTGTATTTCTAATCATATTTATTTATTTTGACGGTCAAATTACCTTTTTAACCCTTATCATGGCATTGTAATACAGGTGTTACACTAATTTAGGGATTTATAAAAAAAAATCAGAAACTATAACGTAATTTCAAATATGACAACACATTAAAATACTATACATGCACTATTGTGTGCAGTGGCATCATCTAGTGATAAATGTTGACAACGCTACAACCTTTCAAACGACATCGGGTCAACGTGTCTGGACAGCGTGGGTGCATTTTGAAAATTGGGGTAAATAATCTAAATATCTTATTAATCGCTACATGTAGACAAAATTTTATTAAAACCACTTTATTTGTTGATAATTCAGCTACGTAAATATTGTTCATATTTTAGATTATAGAATCATTTTATAGCCCTTTTTGTGTTTTATAAAAATTGATATTTTGTCAATGTAACGTGGGTTTAGCGGAATGCTTTATTGAATTGTCGTGATGATTATGATTGTTTTGTATTTAAAATAAAATACGTCGATTCAGGAATGCGGAAAGTGAGAGTGAACATCAATGAATAGTAAACAGCGATGAATGGTCAAGTGAATAATAATCTTTATTTGTCGATAAGTAGGTATTTATAGATGTGCGTGAATGCGCCCGCAATATATACTTTATCTCACTCCTGCGCGTGCAGAGGTGTTTGCAGACGTTGCGAACAATATAGTGGGTAGAATATTTATCGGCGAAAACGGTGAGACAACGCGATGCGTTCTCTTTCCACCGTGGAATGTAACGTAAATATTATTTGCGTGTAAACAATATTAGTGTTCTGGTATGCGACCTTTGTACAAGTCCGAAGGTTGGTTCGTCGGTCGTTGACCGTGCGTGTTGACAATATTTAGGGACGACGGTATTCCCTACATGGGTATTACATGTAAAAAAAACTATAAGGAAAAGTTGTGATTTTTTTCTCAATTTTCCTTCATAACTTACCATATAACAAGGAATCACCAAAGAAACACGTTAATATTTCGATAAATTGAACTTTACCAAGATAAGGGTTAATACAAATATTGTAAAACAACAACAATTTAACAATTACTTGTAAGCAGTATTATGCAATAGGAAAAAAAACAGTTTTTTCCTTTAATTAACGAAGAATAGACATGACCGAAGTACTTGGTATCCTTATACCCCCGAAAACTAGACGGATAAAATGCCTGTGTCATTCGAGGAGAGCAAGCCCAGCGCGGGGTTCGAACCGACGATCTTCCGCACGGAAGTCCAGTGCGTTACCGCGCGGCCATACACCACACTATTGAATCGATTTAAAACAATCAATTTATACTCGTATATTCACAAAATATGAAGATGGATTCTACTTCCAAGTTGTACTCCTCACCGAAGAAGACCTTACAGACACTGACTCGGAAGATATAATAGGGGCATTCCATCAAAGGACTTAAACGCTTATGGTATGAATTTACAATATTTTTGCGATCCTCAATATCAAAAACGTTTGGCTCCTCTACGAGCTATTATGTTTTTAACGCGTACAAAATATCACCATATCTGGATGACTCGGCACGTTTGGCAAACCGCCACAGCGAGGGATGGACTACCGCGGAGGCTCACAGCTTTCTTGGTCTATAAATAACGTTGAACACTTTTAAATGGGTTTATTTTGAAAGCTGGTGAAAACTCTTCATCACAGAAGGAATGTGGGGACGAAAAATAGCTATTTGCACGCTTCCTTCGAGTAATAAATAAATTTAATTATATCTCATAATCTACATTTGCTTTTATTTGTCTAGACAGAATATGATTTTAAACATACACATCGTCTCACCATTGCCCTGTGATGATAGGTTAAGAGGATAGAAAACCATACTTTCCTAACTCGACGCACATTCCATGCTTCTTCCCCATTCTCATACAAGTCTTTTTGATTTCTCAAACTTTCTACGTTCCCTTCTTTCAAAATATCATTCACTTGTTCCAACCATACTTTCCTTGATCTTCCTCTACCACGCTTTCCGCTCATGTTTCACTTTATCTGTTTACAAGACGAAACCATATGAAAATGCTTTTATCTTATTCAACACATTAACCAAGTTCACAATCATTCTTAATCACTTCATTCTGTATTCTATCATAAATTGTCACACAATATAGGTTCTTCTCAGTGCACGCATTTTCCTCGCATGCATCATTCAGTCTTTTTCTACGTCCACGTATCACGTCCGTTTATCACGTCCGTTTATCACGTCCGCTTATCACGTCAACCTGCTTTTAAAATATAAATATACGAGTACATGTTTAGACGCTTTTTAAAGGTTCTTAATACCAATTGTTTAAGGTCTTTCGGAGTGTTGTACCCTGTGTTTTAACTAATGATGCCGACATTTCGAAAACGTTGCTATTTTCATCTTTCGAGGTTGTTTGTTCAACTTCACCTTAAGTGGGTGTGCGCCGAATACCCCTTGGTGAGTAGTGAAATCTCAACATGAAGACCTTCAGCTCTGGTCAATGAACATGAGCGCATGGGTCTGTCCCGATTCGGGACTGTAAGGAATGTGTGCCCCACCACAGAGGAACAAACATGCGACGTCTTCAAAGGTTGAAGCGATATACTTTTTTTTTATATATTATTTATAGGCATTCACACTGTGGAGGTTTAAAGACATTGTAATTTATTTTATCAAACACTGTTTATTCCACTTTTCGTAACGGTATAACCCTACCGGTTTCAAGGTTTTTACCTCATCATAAGGGAAGCACAAACAAATATTGTTTGTGCTCTCCTGATGATGAGGTGAAAGCCTTGAAACCGGTAGATATCGTTACAAAAAAGCGGAATAAACAGTATTTGATAAAATTAATTCTAACTTTTTTTTAATGTCGCTTCTATTTCATATTATAAAATAGAATTAGGCAAAACATATATTGTACTTTTTAAATTATTTTTCAAAAGAGGGAATTATTTCTGCTGCATCGTGTATCTCTCCAAAACTAAATTTCACAATTATTATAGGAAATATTATTTTACTAACCGAGTTTTGGAATCTTTGAATAGACTGCCCAATAATGTAATGAAATCATTACACCTGTTTAAAATTGTAATTGTTTGAGTAACTCATATAAAGAAATTATTTGCTCAATCAAAGTCAAATTATTCCAATTGATGTCAAAAATATAGATGTTTCTCTGGCTTGGATTCCTTCACATATTGGTATCACTGTTAATTAATGTGTTGATTCCTTGGCAAAGGAAGCATGTTCTACCCCTTATCTGATTTTTCACAGCCAGTAACTGATCTTTAAAAAAAATCAAGCATAATACTTGGCCCCGATGGGCGTTGGATTGGGATATAACTGGTGTAAATAAGGGCTCTAGATATAAATCAATCCAACAATCTATCCCTTTGAAATCAAAGTTAAATATAATAAGAAACAAGATGAATGTGTCTGTCATGTGTCGTTTGCGGACGGGCCACTCCAATGGAGTTTCAGATCTTGAATATTCTGACATAAGAATCTGGAAACCAGCTTCCGTCTTCGGGTCTAAATTGAATAAGGAATTTGCAGGATCTGCCAAACAGGTTGTCAAAGAGAACTGCAGAGCTTGCAAGGTATATGCTAAGCACAAGAAGAGATGTGAGACCCGGTACATGTGTAACGAGTGCGATATAGCTATTATAGTTCAGAAAATGTAGGATGAGTCCTGTGACAGCTCACAAATTTGCCCCAATACAACCTTGTAACGATGTTCAGTAATTTTAATTATTTTATCAACTTTAATATTCAATTCTAATAAATAGCAAGTTATTTAGGTAAATACATTACATAAGGTTGTATGGGGCAAATTTGTGAGCTGTCACAGGACTCATCCTACATTTTCCAAACTATAGGCAGAATTATTGTACTTAACTAAATTATTAAAGTATTATAAACAAATATACAAATTCTCATTACAATAATCTTAAAATCGACTTCGATATAGCAATTTTAGTGAACCCTTCACAAAAATCAGAATGCCTCAAAAATAAGCCGGGACTGGGAAAGGTTGTCATGATTTTGATCGAGTCTTAAAGTATTACTAGTTGCAGCCCGTGAAATATTCACGGAAGTAAAACAAATTCTACATTTATGAAAATATATATTCGTAAATGTAGAATTTGTTTATGTACGAGTATATCATTTCAACATCGTCCCCTTTTATACCGGTTCAAAAATTGTAAGCTAGGTATTTAAAATTCGTTCAGTATTGTTTCCATCTTTTCATTTATCATGGACCCACCGAGATTCAAATTTCGAAATACTTTCGGAGAGAATCCAAGTATTCCTCTCTCGCTCTCTTGTATTCAAAATTCAATTCTCGTATTTTTTCTTTGGCGACAGTGTTTTGTATATACGTATAAACATAACTGTTGTTCAATTTAAATCGTTGATAAAGTTTTCTTTGAAGACTTGTTTCAGATATATTGACTTGAAAGTTTTCGCGTTTCCGACATCGTGAAACAGCCACATATAATTGTCTGCATTCAAAAAAAGATCATAAGATAAATACACACAAGTAATTATAAGGTTTAATATAATAGGAAATAAATTAATTATTTAATGAATTACAATTCAAAATAAATTGACATCGTCCCCTTTTACACCGGTTCAAAAATCACGGGCCCACCGAAATTCAAATTTGGAAGTATTCCTCTCTCGCTCTCGTATTCTTTCTTCAACCGTCGTACGGGTTTTGGCATATTTATACTATGATTGTTTATATATATATATATCATTTATACATCGTCCCCTTTCATACCGGTTCAAAAATTGTTAGCTAGGTATTTAAAATTCGTTCAGTATTGTTTCCATCTTTTCATTTACCAAGGACCCACCAAGATTCAAATTTCGAATTACTTTCGGAGATAATCCAAGTATTCCTCTCTCGCTCTCTTGTATTCATAATTCAATTCTCGTATTCTTTCTTTGGCGACAGCCGTCGTATGGGTTTTGGTCTATTTATACTATGATACTTTGGAAAATGTAGGATGGTGCCTGTGACATTTTAAACGTCATGTCTCAAAGGGATGGGGTAAAATCATTTTTGTTACAAATCGAATAGTTTTTTTATAAATCGAAAAATTGTTTTTCTCTAAACTGACGTTTTAATTCCTAATTATCATTATAATGACTTTCTAATGTATTGTATGATTTGTATCTACCTTTGAATAGGCCAAGATCCACTATCAATTAATACTAATTACGAACATTTAATTTTAGGTATAAAAAAATCGAAAATCCAATTATCCTATACCCCATCCCTAGCCAATGCAGACTAACGTAGTGACTTTTGACAAACGTCACCAAATATTGTTTGATTTTAACAAACTGCCACATTTTTGCTAATTTGTAACAAGATGTATTAATTTGTCATTATTGTTAGTTTTATGTAATGTATTTACCTAAATAACTTGCTATTTATTAGAATTGAGGCTTATATTAAAGTTGATAAAATAATTAAAATTACTGAACGTCGTTACAAGGTTGTATTGGGGTGAATTTGTGAACTGTCATAGGAACCGTGTTACAATATCTTAAGTATAATATATTTATTGTCAAATTCACTTTTTCCCGATCACTACACGCCGTTCAATGAGTAACTTTTCAGAAAAAAATGGCGGTCTCACTGAGATGTTACTGTTTGCTGTTTACATATCGATATTTTAATTTTTTCTTATGCAAATAGGCGTCACTACCCCTTAAAAAACCCTGTTTTGAGTATAAAGCCCTTGCGTGTAAAGAAATAGTTTGTACAATAATATCGTCTTTAACGATAATCTTTATGTAAGCATAAATGGAAATTTATAGGATGAGTGCTATTGACATCTATCGAACATTGCGAGAAGATTTTCACAACCTCTTTTCCGAGACACGAACCAATTAGGGACGAGTCGAGGAAAAGTTGTAGTTTTTCTTATACAGATGTCTATAGAATATATAATGTATAATTTATAAGAAAATTCAGAGAACAAAGAAAAAAATTAAAATGCCTTTTTATATTGAGAAAAAATTAAGTCTCGATATCAATAAAGTTTTTATATTTATATTCAGTTCAACGATATGCAAATTAAATTGTATAAAAATTATCCCACGTCTTGATCCTCAACACACAAATTATGACTACAGCGCTGTTTCGAAATTATTGTATATGTAAAAAAAACACGCTTGCGACTTATGTGACCCACTTGGTAAGCCTCTTGATGTTTTGTTTCTCGATACCCGAAAAAGGGTTTCCAGTTTGGTTAAAAAAAAGTTCATTCAGTAACAATACTCGCGCGTGCACGATGTGTGCAGTTTTGTTACTTCTTCTCGTGCAGTTGTATTGCCATTATATTCTATGGTGAACTGCGAGTTACGTGCCGAATCCAGTGGTTCTTAAATCGACTGCTTGATTAATGGGACTGTGTCCCAACCACGCCCTTCAATATGTCCCTGTTACTCATTCAGAGGATACTGCCATGCAATTGAATGAACTTCAAGCGCAGTTTAAAAAAATAAAAAATATGAGGTTTATCGCTGTGCGGGTAAAACCTAAACTTCCGTATAGAAGGTTGTAGGTTCGGACATCGTGTTTTTTTTTATATTGAACACCTAGCTCAAGAATGGTTAGCCCGAGGTCCGCCAGGGTGGTTCGTGCTACCCGTGAGCTGTTTTTTTTTACAAATCATCAAGGAAATAATAAAACAATAGTTGTTTAATAATATCGGCACATTCAAGATTTCCGGCAGGAAGAAAAATATTTATATCAAAATATAAAAATCTTATTAAAATGCGACTCAAAATGATTGATAGTAATAAAACATTATATTTAGACAAAAATTTTAAAAAAATCCACAGACTCCATCGAGAGCAACACCAAATTGAGAAGAACGAAAATATATAGTCTACAGAGTCAACGATAAGATACATGAAGATCACGCTCATAAGTAATGAGATAACGACAATACGGAGTTAATCACAGAATCTCGCCGCAGCTCGCTGAAGTTGTATCCTGCCTCCGTCCACCCATAATCCCCAACCCGAATATTTACCGATAGAAGTGTGTATGTCGGTACCAGTTCGAATAGAATTCAGTCTTGTTTGTGCTCCCCTGATTATGAGGGGAAAACCTTGAAAATTGCAGAGTTATACCGTTACATAAAGTGGAATAAACAGTGTTTGATAAAAAACAAATTAAAATGTCTTGAAACCTCCGCAATGTTAATGCCTTAACTATAAATAATATATATGAATCAGTGTTCACTTATTTGTATTCCTTATTCCGAAGAACCCTTATTCAGGGCACTTTTTATTTTTAAGTGTTAATATACATCACAAATAATATTTATACTTATATTTATTTCTTAACATATAATATAATGTATATAACATAATACAAGACTCATATAATGTGAATTGTACTCGTAATTACATTCAATTAAAAAAAAAATATGTAAGAATTTTTAGATTATCATACGACATGGACTTCGCTGCGCTCAGACAGACATTTTTTATTGGCCTTCCCAGTTCGTCGCTCTTTTTTTTACGTCGTCCTTTACTGTGCATGCAGTGAGACTCTGGAACCAGTTACAAATCAATGCTAGACTCGCTCCGTCCTTTGCACGCTTTAAGAAGCGACTGAAAAACTCTTAATTTCTAGACAGTAATATAACGTGTTTCATTCCTGATTTTCCTTTCCTTCATACTTCTATATATGTATATTACAGAAAGGCAACAAACCCAGATCCATTAAAATTGTATGCCCAAATCAAATTATCTGTTGTTTTTCTCAAATTGTGTATATTTCTTGTCATGTGTAATAATAAATAAATAAATAAATACCAACTACTCCACGAAGCTCGATTAACTGTTGCGATTTTTTTAGAAACATAAGATCAATGAAAAATATTTCATTTAAAGGTTTCGCGCAACCTTTAAATATCGATTGCCCAATCTGTGCAGCCACGCAATTAATGTGTTGTACGAATTGACCGTGGCTTGATAACTACAACGGAACAATTGGTTTTGAGGTGTAGACCTAAAAAGTGTTTATCAGTTTAGTTCTTTATTTTTTTCTGGCATTTATTTATTTTCTGTCTTTTTTGTGTGGGCTGAAAAAATCTGGTGTCGTCACGGCTGGGCTCGCCAGGTGTATCTCGGCCAGGGGAATGTCATGAGATGAGTCCAGACCTTTTTATAGCTTCTCGTTTATATGTATTTTATACTATTTATCTTGAGATATACAAGTATATATGATTTTGGAATGTATCATATTTAAATACTATATGTACGAGGCGTATCCAGAAAGAAAGTGTACTGAGGCTCTCACGACCGGATGGATTTTATTTTCGACATGTTGGCTACACTTCCGTGTAGCCTGACCCTTCCCCTCCGCAACGAGACCGGTTCGAGGTCAGTACGTTGAGAAGTGTCGACGCGACATGTTTCGTGAAAAATGTCAATCCAATCTCCCGCCAAGTGTGAAATACGCGGCGTCATCCGTTATCTCGTTTGGAAGGGAAAACCTCCGGTTGAGATTTATAATGAGGTGAAAACTGCATATGGTGATAAAGCTATGAATCGTACGAGTGTGTACAAGTGGGTTCGCGAGTTTAAAAACGGTCGTACGTCTGTGCATGATGATCAGAGGAGCGGGAGACCTTCAATTGTGACCGACGAAATTGTGGAAAAAATCGAAAATGCACTCCGTGACGATCGCAGATTGAATATATCCCTCAAGGGGAGACCATCAACTCTGCAAGATACTGTGAGACCCTAAAAAAATTGCGGAGGGCGATTCAGAACAAGAGGAGAGGCATGCTGACAAAGGGAGTCTGCCTGCTGCACGACAATGCCAGACCACACACGGCCAACGCCACGAAGGAACTACTCGCCTCGTTTAAATGGGATGTCCTGAACCATCCCGCGCATTTCCCTGACCTAGCACCTTCAGATTACTATCTCTTTACCTCCCTGAAGCTGCACATGGGTGGAAAAAGGTTTTCAACCGACGAGGAGGTAAAGGAGGAGGTGGAGAAGTGGACGGAGGGGTTGGCGGGAAACTACTTCGAGGAAGGCATCAAAAAGTTGATACCCCGCTTCACCACCTGCATTGAGAGGAATGGCGACTATGTCGAAAAATAGCTTACATTTGTATTACGGTAACCACGTAATTTTTTTGTTTAAATAAAAAAAATTGTAACCTCCAAAAATTCAGTACACTTACTTTCTGGACTTACCTAGTACATACTATGTTGCTATGAACAAACCTATATTTATTTATTTAAAATAACAAACATTCAACAACTTGAACAACAGCAAGAAAGACAAATTGTATAAGAATAATAAAGTCAGTTTTTATCTGTTGGTCAGTTTAGTCAACTGAAACAGTTGTATTTGATGTTCATGAATTATTATTTAGAAAACCAATTTTTATCATTACGCCGCTTACCTGCTGGGGTAAGCAGAGAATACAGAGCGCTAGATTTTCATATCTAGATACAAATATTTCGCATCTTCCACATTCATACAGTTTCTACTATTTCTCGTACTTCTTACATTTCCTTCTTTGAAAATATAATTTACTTGATCCAACCATACTATCCATGGTCTTCTCTACCACACCTTCCACTCACTGCTTCTAGAATCGCGGGGCAGTTAAAGCAACCTTTAAAAACCTTAAGTAGGAATATCGCAATGGATTCTTGCCTTTTTGTTTGAAAGTTTCTATAGTTACACGCCGTGAGAAGTTCAACATGGTGAGCATATTTTGGGTAATCGCCCTTTGTTCTGTACCATAGATATCTGAGGATTTTTTTTGTATTTGTTCTATATTGTTTTTATATTTGAGCTACAGGAGCCCAAACCGTAGATGCATATTCTAGTTAGGTTTTTATTAGATAATCATATAAGTTTCGAAAGATATCGGAACTGTTAAATTCTCTAGATATTCTCATTATAAAACCGAGTAATTTGTAACAGTCCGATATCAAACGTGAGACATGGTTAACGAACGTGAGTCCGATATAAGGTTACGCCCAAATCTTTGAATTCAGAAACTCTGTTTAATGCCACTCCCTGTATAGTATACTGATGATGGATTGGTGAAAACGATCGAGTATAAGATACACAGACACATTTATTAATGTTATAAACCGTGTGACACGTAAGAACGTGGAGTGCCGGGCTGCAGACTTAACTGAATGGATGCATGTTTATTTCAATAGTATTATAAGAAATTAATATCAATAATAGTTTAATGGTTTCCAATTACAAGTAGTTTTTACTATAGTTTCTATAGTATATTCAAAGTACGAGCGAAAGCAAAATAGCAAACATCATTTGAATTTTTTTATAAAAAAGGGTCTGACGACGACAGAACGTGGTGGTGAAATTAAGGAAAGCTTTAAAAAAAATGGTTCCTGACTTCGCACTCCATTAGCCGTACCCCCGGGGACAACTAACCTCCTCGTGGCCCTATCGCTATGCCACTGATTTGTCAAAACCCTCGTTTATTCCATATTATTTTATGGTTCAGAGACCTGAATTCTCAAGAAACTTGATTGACGAAAGATTGATGCCTTTTAAATGTGACACTGGAGGCTGCTCCTGCGTATTCCATAGCCAGCAAAAAAAAACACCCAATCGATTGTTTAAGAACTTGGGATGAAAAAAAACATCCCTCTGTGTGCTATATTGTAACATAGGTCATTAAGATTCATGTTACACGCCCTTTTGAAAACCCACTCAGTTGAAAAATATTTCGCAATGACGTAATAACAACAATTTACAAATATTTGTATAACAATACTACATAGGTTAGTTAGGCAATCAGTATGGGCATTGTATATTTTCTTTTTTAAAAGAAATGGTGTAAAATTGGTCCAATATTGTCTGTCGTTGACACTCTTCAACATTCCCCCATTTTCGATTCACATGTGTCGATGGGGACCATCCGAATGAATGATTTGTTGAATCGTTCAGATTTATATAAATAATATTCTTACACTATAACCGAAGTCCTTTGAAAATTGGTAAACCGATTGACTTGTTTTGGGTTCAATTCACGAATTCTAGACTTGCTTATTGTTTTTTTTTTTTGGTGAGATAGTAATGATACAGGGAACGTTATCTTATTCAGTATGAAAAGAAAATATCGAGTCTGTTTCAACTGCCGTTGCCTCCAGTTAACAACTGAACCCTCTGTGGAAACGAACGCTTGGCGCACAGTAGTTAATATTCTTATAATCCGGTAGCTAAGTATACCCCAAGCACCCCCTAAGGGCAGATAAATTCCAGAATCGCTTTTCAGAACACATGTGACCTGAAAAATTAACTAGATTTTCTGTTACTGAATTATGAAAGAAGATATACAATTAACGTTGAATTTTCAATTACGTAATATTAATTATTCATAAATTTTTGTGTTGATAAAATAAACAACACTTTTGTGTCCTTTCCATCAAAAGCTGTTTTAAAAGTAATGTACAGATATCAACAATGAACAAAAACTGATCTGGTCTTCCGTCAGTCTGCAGTTTATATGTCTTGTCAATAACTATATGTCAAAAATCGTTCTATATGCATTTAGAAATTATTGTTACATTGAAACTGGTGATTGTAACATAGAAACAAGTGATTACTACACAGAAACTGGTGATTATAATATAGAAACAAGCGATTATTACACTGAAACAAGTGATTGTAACATTGAAATATTTGAACAGAGAAGTTCCATGTAACTTGGCTCCTAAGTTATTTAAGGCATTACATAAAGCCATAACAGATAATTAATACACGTTAAATATTAAACTGAAATTAAAGGGGATGTTTTATTTATAATAATAATAATAAAAGGGAAATTAATATAGCACCGTTTAGAGAGTAGTCTCCTCAAGGGTGCTCCAATTTGGGATTCGAACCCACTGTTATTGACTGATTAAAAATAATAACAAAATAAAATCAAATTGAGAATTCCCAAATGGATGGGATAAGGCAAGGGCAATGAAGAAGTAAAAAGTATAGGAAGGTTGTGGCTGTGGTCATTAGATAAGGAACTTCTCTCACCTGCAAATTTTTAGAATAATGTGTTTGGTAAGAAAACAAGTAAGGTTCATATTATTTATTTAAACAAATAATAAATAAGATTTATCTTCGATTTCCGAGAGATAAAAGCCTTGTTGCATAGACGATTGTTTTCAACATGGAGATTTCGCATTCAGCTCCCGATGGTAACCAATATTAAAAAGACAAATTAAAGAAACAAGGTACCAATCTGATAATGGAGTTTATTTGGTCATATAACTTGTGAGTTCAAGACGTGTGCAAGTGTTGTGGCCTCTCTACGTGCAATATTATTACTTACACATACGATGACGAACTTCAAATAAATGGATTACTCCACTGTTTCATAGTCCAAAAGCTTTGTCAAAAGAATCGAATACAACAATGTATCCTAGCCACGCTCTCCATCATGTCTGCATAAGCAACATTGGATATGTTGAAGGATGCCATATAAATGAAATTAATATTGAAATCTGATTTTTTATGTATTATTTATAATTTATGCATTAGCACTGTGGAGGTTTGAAGACGTCGTAATTTATTTAGTCAAGCACTGTTTAGTTCACTTTATATAACGGTATAACCCTACCGGTTTCAAGGTTTTATTTGTGCTCTCCTGATGATTAGGGGAAATCCTTGAAACCGGTAGGGTTGTACCGTTTTATAGAGTGGAATAAACAGTGTTGAACTAAACAAATTACGATGATTTTTAATATTTGAATATATTTCATCACCATCATCCTTGGCGTCGTTTCTTATTACTGAGTAATTTATGAGATGTTATTTGTGCTGGTTGTGATGACATGTCTCCACTCCTTTCGATCACTTGTCGTTGTTGGCATGGCAGCGTATAGGCTCCCCCCATTCAATTCATCGACCTGATCCCTCCATTTTACTGATACATTTTCTATAATGACTGATTCCTCCAGGCGTTTGGCTCACGTTTGAAAATGTATTTAACACATCCACGTAAATCCATCTGGCAGATTTATTGCTATTAGTATTTTTTTCAATCAACCAGTGTATCGGATACATGCGTCACCTAAAATATATGATTTTATTTGTAATTGTTGTGTACCTATTGCAATGAAATGTTCCTCATGCGTGGCCTTCGCAATAGTCACTATGAAAAGTCGATCGGCCCATGCAAGCGAAGAACGCGCGATATACTTAGTATCTAGTAAGCCATGACGGCATACACGGGAACCGTCAGAAATTATCCGATAAATAGTAAGGCGTCCTACCATTGGACCGAGACTGTGAACAATTATTCACCACTTGGACTTGGACAAAAATATATTCTTAGTTTCTGGAAAGTCTACTGAGTTTTTACTTACGACCAACTTCTACCTGCCGATGAGGAATCTCTTAACCCTGCTACTTTTCACCGGAATAGCAAGAAGTAAACAGGAATCTCCGAGTATTGAGTGGCAGTCATCCACCTAACGTAATTTACAGTCATTGTACCGGTGCTGTGCAACCAGCTTCTAATTCATAGTAATTATTGGTATTGAAGACCGTGTCTTTAACTAGTGGTGAAAACAATAAACACTGAAAAAGAGTCGAATAAATGTTGAAGAAAATAATAGGAGTTGTATGAGAAGGTGTATGTTGTACGAGTATAAGATTGCGAAGGATGTGTATCGAGATAGAAAAGTCTACCGATCTACCCTTTCTGTCTATCCTGATAGGGAATGACGTGATAGTATGTATGTATGTTATAAAAACAATTTTGATGAAAACTTTGGATGTACAAATTAGTTCGGTCCGTTTTTTGTGTGTTCAAAATGCATTTATTTCTAAACAAAATGAATGAACAGATCAACTAAAGTATTGTCCATCGCTGGATACTACCTTTTCCCATCTCTCAGGCAATTTTCGAATTCCATCTCGAAAAAATGACTCGTCTTTTGAGGCGATCCAAGTTTGGAGCCGATTTTCGGTTTTTACGAAAGAAGTGAACCGGTGACCTGCCAAATCGTGCTGCATCCTTCGGAACAACCAGTAAGAAGGAACAATGTCCGGGGAATACGGCGGGTGCGGTAAAACATCCCATTTGAGCGTAGACCAATAATAAACATCAAAAACAATATAACATAACAATACTAAAGGAAAATAGGGATTAGGAAGGGAATTGTAGAATTAAGGTAAATAATTAATATTGTAACATAAGATTAGTAATGCTTCTTTAGTATATTCCCAAATAGCAGTAAGGATGAAGTACATCTCGTGTTACTAGGCCTCGAGGATCCCTTCGCCACTCCAACGTTAATCTTGAGCTGCTTGTCCACGTCGACCAAGTGATCTTCTGTGAGAATACAGTCCGATCCTAGATGCGCACTCTCTGCCATAGATGTCACAGATTTGCGGATTCTGCCGAGTCGCCCGGTAATGCTGATACATGTTCACAGCACGCTGACTATTTTTCAAACGGCTAGTTGTTGAAACGCCATCAGCATGAGGATGAATGGCTCGCAACTTTCCAAGACCCTGAACCGCCTGCAATCAGTCAAGATGGACATTAGATTAAGCAAGAATGATTATTTCAAAGTCTAGCTGTGTGAAGCGCAAACGATCATGATATGTTTGTAGTCAAAGAAAATTGAAATATGTACAAAGTACGACAGCAGAATAAGCTGAAAGTTGCATTATTCAGGACAGACGTACCGTCATATTTAACTTCTGCAGTCTGATACGTTTGTTCGTATTGAACAAACATTTCCATAATTTTATTCTTTGGGTGTAATTATTTGATTTAAATTGGTCATGTAGGATGCGAGTCGTGCAGAGATAGCAGGCCACGCCACTTCTTGGTTAATTCCTGTTAGGGAAACGAGCTATCTTGTTTATTTCATAATAACATATATTCTCTTAATTGTGCTCGAAATGTCTTTCATTATTCTCGCCAGCCAAAATCAAGAGTGATTTATTATAGTCAGCTGTGAGAAAAAATAACACTTTGAATAATAGATACAAGCCCTGAGGAGGCGTATTTTCCCCCCTAAAAATACGTACTGCACAAATTCTCCCTGCTGTAACTAAACGTGTGTGTATATGCTTCAGAAAGCACCCTGGAGGTACGTTTCAAGGAATATTTTTCCGAATGAACCTTTCCTCTTTATCGCTTGAAGTTTCAGCAAGTGAAGTGAATAATTGATTTGCCTGAAATTAGGGAAAATCAACCCTGTGATTCGATTCCAGGAATTCTAATATAAAAATATCAAAATAAAACCTTTTTTTAACATCATTTAGGGATCGCACTCCCAGGCTACTTAAGTAAATCATTATCATAACGACCTACGTTGTATAGTTGGTAAGATGCTTGTCGCCCATCCCGAGGGTTGCAGGTTCAATTTGCGCTGAAACCCAGATTTTTTTTTTAAATTATCTCAATCTGGTTTTCACTTTGGTCCTCTGTAATTTTTTTCCGGTTGGTTGAAAGATATTGCCACATGACGACATGTCCGCCAGGTTGAACTGTATACAACGAATATGTAATACAATAGAAAACAGCTTGAAGCACCTATATTGTACGTCTATATTTCTTTATTGTAAAAAAATGTGAAAGGAAAAAGTAAATGCGATGTATGGGGAACAATGAAAGATTAGAGAAAGTTCAAAGATCTGCTGTTTCTATGATAAAATACGGAATGAAAAAACAAGGGAGAAATGTGAACTTAAGGCTAATGTGTTGAGAAAGATGAAAAAGGGCACTTTAAGATGGTTTTGACATGGGAAACGGATGAATGAATAAAAACTAAGAAAAAAATATATAGTGCAAATGTAAGTAGAAGGCGTGTGAGAGTAGGGTCAAAATAAGTATGGTTGGATCAAGTGAATGATATTAGGAAAAAAATAGAATTAGTAAAACCGTAGTAGTTGTTTGAGACGGTGTATGGATGGGGAAGAGGCTAAGGATGTGTGTTAAGATAGATCATTCTGGCGCTCTTTCCTCGCTGCCTGACAGGGAATGTCGTAATGATTGAGCGTAAGAAGATACCTTGAGCGTAAGAAGATATCTACGTCTCCTGGTATACGTTGACAGACTCGTTCGAGGAGTTGTGAGCTGCCCAGCATTACTAGCGTTAAATGTTCCTAACAATTACACTAAACTGTGCCGGCCAGAACTGTTCTCAATAACATACGTATGAACGGGTCTTCCAGTCACTATGCCTGTTGGAAGGGCCTTAACTCTTATGAACGGGATTGTTTCGGATATTGACATATTTCATATCACATTACCAAAAGCAAAAGTAAATTTTCTTCGAAGATTGAGTGCGTTAGAAAGCTCTCATCAACGTACATACAGTATCCGGCGGTAAGTAATATACATCGGGCTTAAGAAAGAGACTGTCGGCCATAATCAGCTAACTTCGGCTTTGTAGATCGTCGTCTCTGTCATTTATACACGTGTTCCGTCGTGAGACTGTTAGCGCATCGTGCGACAGAGACGACGCTCTACAAAGCCGAAGTGAGTCGATTATCGCCGACAGTCTCTTTCTTAAGCCCGATGTGTATTACTTACCGCCGGGTACTGTAAGTGACTTTGGATATATGTTATGTGTATGTTTGTGTGTATCATATATATCATATGTGTGCATATACTCGTACATTATTTTTTATTTTATAATTTTTTTTATTCTATATAATTTTTCTTTAATTTTAATGTTAACACTTCTTGTATTTTTCAAAGTTATTAGGCTAAGCCTGTTAAATAATATATAAATAAATTATGTTTATTCGAAAAACATCAACCCTTTACGAAATATTATTTTCTCCCTGTTGTGGTTTATGTATTTGAATTATAAACGATTGATTTTGACCATTCATTTTTTTACAGCATATAAAATAAAAATTGTTCGAGTTATATGAGAAGGTGTATGGATATGGAAGTGACAAAGAATGTGTGTCGAGATATGAAAGCGTGGTGCTCTGTCATCTCTGCCTACCCCAACAAGGAGATGGCATAATATTATGTAACATATATATGAATAGTACCTATTCAACACATCCGATTTTTTTAGTATATTTGTATTTATTGAAGAGAGTGACTAGGATCCAAATTGTCTTCGGTCCCATTCATCAAGCCCTCGGGATTAATAACACTTGAGTATTCCCTA
Organism: Odontocerum albicorne; assembly: GCA_949825065.1. Classification (NCBI taxonomy): domain Eukaryota; kingdom Metazoa; phylum Arthropoda; class Insecta; order Trichoptera; family Odontoceridae; genus Odontocerum; species Odontocerum albicorne. The sequence goes on from OX463865.1 coordinate 10,218,659, forward strand.
GTTTGACGCTATGATATGGTTCTAGAAAAAATCGCGTAGCTAGAAAAACGCGTCAAGGGAATTGATTTGGGTCAATAACGGATTTGGTACAGACGAAAAGAAGGACCCTAAAACTGGTCAAAAAATGTATATTTTTAAAGATAATTCAGGAGGTTCCTTGTTAGACATTCCAATCTTCGTGTCCTTTCACTCAACTTGTCTTTTCTTCGTTTTTACTCTTGATGTCATCGTCAGTCTAATCGTCATATAATTTCACTCAACTTGTTGTTTCTTAGTTTTTGCTCTTGATGTCATCGTCAGTCATATACTATAATTTCACTCAAATGGTTTTCTCTTCGTTTTTACTCTTGATGTCATCATCAGTCTAATCTTCATATCTTTTAACTCAACTTGTTTTTTCTTCTGTTGCTTTTGATGTCATCGTCAGTCCAATCTTCATATCCTTTCACTCAACTTGTTTTTTCTACGTTTTTGCTCTTGATGTTATCATCAGTCCAATCTTCATATCCTTTCACTCAACTTGTTTTTTCTTCTGTTGCTTTTGATGTCATCGTCAGTCCAATCTTCATATCCTTTCACTCAACTTGTTTTTTCTACGTTTTTGCTCTTGATGTCATCATCAGTCCAATCTTCACATCCTTTCACTCAACTTGTTTTTTCTACGTTTTTGCTCTTAATGTTATCATCAGTCCAATCTTCATATCCTTTCACTCAACTTGTTTTTTCTTCTGTTGCTTTTGATGTCATCGTCAGTCCAATCTTCATATCCTTTAACTCCACTTGTTTTTTCTACGTTTTTGCTCTTAATGTTATCATCAGTCCAATCTTCATATCCTTTCACTCAACTTGTTTTTTCTTCTGTTGCTGTTGATGTCATCGTCAGTCATATATTTAAGTCAGATTAGATTATCTTTTTCCCGAACAACTTGAAATTGATTTAGCTTCCTGTATGAGTATTTGTATTTGTATATCTGATTCTTTTAGGATATATTAACCCTGAGAGCGCTACGAGAAAAAAATATAATTGTCTATCTAGTGCTGAGATATATTTACGATTGGGACGTTCGTGATAAATATTTATTTTAAACAACAAAAAACAAAAAACAAATATTTTTATAACATAAATATATTTTAGAATATGTCCCCTTGTATTCTAAATGAATGATATTCAATTAAGAATACAAGGGTAGAACAAATTTCTTCCACTGCTATAGCAGTGCGCCGATCTCTCAGGGTTAAATACCTCCGAGGTCTAGTTTGTAAAACATATGTCTTCCACTCAGAGAAACAGATTCAAATCCCGTGAGTACACAAAAAAAATGAGTACACGCCGAGTATCATTACGAGTGTATCAATATGTGCTATGACGAACCGTAATTTGCATGTATACTTCAGAGACCGAAGCCATTATTACTCTTTAAAACATCTGAATCACAAATTTGGACATGTCAAAGGGTACTTATGAAAGAAAGAGAAATAAGGGTTGATTTAGTACTGTATTAGTGGCCATTGTACAGCTACGCTCAGCACAATAATATTTCTACCCTCAATAATTTTGAAAGGTGCATGACCGCGCGGTAACGCACTGGACTTCCATGCGTAAGGTCGTCGGTTCGAACCCCGCGCTATGCTACTCCTCTCGAACGACACATGCACTTTTTCTGCCTAGTGTTAGAGGGTATAAGGATACCTATGACTTCGGTCATATTCATTATTTTTAAACAAAAAAAAATGTGCTCATTCAACATTTGAACTTCTCGGGGAGTATTTTGACTTGATGGAACGAGACCCTTTTTTAATCTTTGAGTACTGTTGAAAATCAAACCCAGCTTCCGTGGTGGAAATCCAGCATCCTACCAAATAGTCCACATAAGGTTATTCAATAAATTATTCATGCTCTATATAAAGCTATAAATAAAAAAAAATTAAGAAGGCTTTTTTGTATGCCATAAATTTCACAAACAAGTTCATATATCTTTATAAATCCTTCGTTGCTGGCGATATTCACGAATAACGAAATACGTCCACGATAGAAGGATTATCGCTTAGTTTTAAGGCGTTGAATATACCGTCGGTAAATCCTACCGATATACCGCGAACACCCTTATCAACAGGTTGCATAAGGGTGTAAATCCCTTATCCGACCATTACTCACATGTGTCTGTGGAGCTTTGTAACAATAGATAGGGTTGAACCAGAATTACTTAACGAAGTTTAATTTTGGTTTTATATTTTAATTGAAATAAAAAATATATCATACATTTTTGTTAAAAATAAATAGAACACTTTTTTTTTTAACCATTGTTTTATTTGGATTTACTACCTGTTTCAAAGACATCCGTTTTCCTCGTCAGGGGAAGTTGAACTGAATTATGTCTAAAATAAACTTTTTTAATTGTAATAGGTACAGGAGAGAGGGGACAGCAATCTACATGGTTAATTTCAAACAAAAGCCATCCTTTTGATGCCTACCTATTCCCCTCCATTATTAGCCACTACTCCTCTCCCCCTCTCCTGTACCTATTATAATTAGAAAAAAATATATTTAGACACGATTCAGTTCAACTTCACCTGAAGAGGAAGGCGGAGGTCTTTGAAACCAGCAGTGAACTCAAATAAAACAGTGATGAATAAAAAATAAATAATAAGTGTTATATTTATTTTTATTGAAAATTTATAAATATGACACCACAAAGTGAAACAAACGAGTTTCTAAGATAAAATTTTTTTTTTATCAGAAAACTACTGAACTAGGAAACATTATGTTATATAGGATCAAGGATTTTGACGCATGGATCAATTGAATATCGAGGACCTTGGACATATCGAGTTATGAATGTGGAAATGAAAATTGCTTAAAACTGTGAAACTTCAGCTAATCGCAGTATCTCCAAGATACGTTCTTTCACAATAAATTTATTATACAATTAATTTATCAATGAAAAATAAATAGAAAACGAGGCAAAGAAAAACGCCACATACTATATGAGCTTAATAAATTACGGGAATCGTTTGAGTAAAGTTCTACTGAGTTTTCCGTTCTGCAGTGAACAAGATAAATATATAAATGATTATGTGAACTAGCAATCGGCAATCATTTTTTGTTAAAGGCTGAAGAGTAAATATTTTAGGCTCTATGGGCCAAGAGACAAACTTGAGGATATTTATGTAGGGGCCTATCTAATAATAAGAAAGAAAATATTCACATATCAATTGAACAAAATGTAACGTTATAATAATAAGTACGAGTAGATAAAAAAACCCAATTGTTTAAAATATAGCTCTATTATGAGAAGAATGGAATTGCTTTTATTGAGATAACATTCCACCAAATTGGGGTTCAAAGTTAGTACTCCCTATCACCAAAATTGTTTGCAAATGTTTATTTGTTAATGCTGACATGTATTGATAACATATTTTACGTGTTTCATATTTGAAAAAGAACAGCGATGCACGTGGCACTGGTAACGCTGCCGAATTACAATTGCGTGGCGTCACGGACAGAGGTCACCGAATGCGAAGCTATACGAGCACCACATACAGTAATATCTCGCAACTCCTCAACGCGGAGGTCGAACTTTCAGTTATAGCGCGTACTAAGAAATTTCAAAGAATTTGAAACTGTACAATATGTCCTTTGCTCGCGGGCCGTACTAAGCTTGCTCGTACTAGCTCGCGGGCCGTACTAAATAGGCACGGACCGGATTTGACTCGCGGGGCGTAGTTTGCCGACCCCTGGTATGAATTATAATATGTTGTCACGTCTGAATTTGATAAGATTTTTCCGATCGTAAAGTGATGTTTAATTTGATCCTACATACATATGTATCACCAAACCATGTCCTTGCGAGGTAGGCAGAGATCCACAAACTTTTATATCCAAGCACAGAACTTTTGATTCCTCTACATTCATATATCTCGTCCTGCACAATCTTCTATTATTCATACTTCTCGCTTTACTTTCTTTCAAAATCTGGCCTATTTGGTCCAGCCACAATATCCTCTGTGTAGCTCTTCTACGCACACCTTACACTTCTGACTCCTATACTCGCTTTCATAATTCATTTTCTATATATGTCTAAACTATGTTTAAGCTCATTTCTGCATCTTACTTCAAACATCAATTTTATGCACGCATTCATTTATGATGTCCTAATTCCGCCTTCTTTTAAAAATTGACACTCTCCAATTTTTTCTTGATGCGTGTCCACATCATTAATCCTTACTCTTATCCTTCTGCTGCCATGTTTGATTTGATCCTGCTTTTCAAAATAGGGTCTAGGATAATTTACTGTCCTTAGTTAATGGAATTATTTGACTTCCGAAATTCTTTTGAGAAGTACGAGATTGCAAAACATTTTCCGGTGCGTGAGTTGTAGAACTATTATTCGATTTCCCCGGTACTCAGATTGCATCGATTGGGTAATTACTATGCTAGTCTCGGACATATTTGGTGATAGTCCTAATGCCATTGAAAGTTCTTTTAGAGAGCGTTTTTGTTTGCTTGAATCATAAATTCCACATTGTGGTGTGACTCTCGTTGATTTTTGTTGTCTTTGTTTTCGTTGACTTTATTTCTCTCAAACTTTTTGAGCTCTGTTTAAATATATTGATGTTTCGATGTGCGTTCTTTTATTGTGTATTGGAGTAAATTGATTATATGTATGGTCAATATTCAGTCATGTTATGATGAAAGAGCTATGCCTGGGAGAAAAATCTCTTCTGCCAGCGCCATACTGGAATGCGAAAAGAATGGCGGTGGATTGAAAATAAATTTCCACATAAATTACAAAAATGATTAGGGACTACATTTAATGAAATATATTGCTCTTCAAATTCTCATGGTTAGTAAGGTAAGTCCTGTAACTAGAAATTAGGTCGTTGATAAACAACCTCATTGTTACCGAGTTAATTACGTTACGTAACTTTTACAGGCTTCCAGCCACGTAACAGTGAAACAATGAATACAAATGAACATCCACCGTAATACATCATAAATAAAGCCGAAATTAGTTTGTTTTGTGGCGGCACTTCTTACCTTTCGAAACTGACCTTTCTTTCCTTAGACCCTTATCAAATTTGAAATTCTCGCTGGGTAAACGAGGAAGAATAGTCCTTATTTACAACTTAATTAAGAAATACAATCCGTTGCCACGTAGCCTAGAATTTAATTCTCTTTGTATCACGCTATTCAACGAAACTAAACGATCAAAAATGAGCCTTAATAATGGAGGCGAAAGGCCTATTTTGCGTTGGATAGGTGAGAGGGATGGATTCCACTGAAAAGTTTTTCCAAGTGATTCTCAACATTCGAATCCTCCTCACCTGAGTTTGATGCAAACAGCGTGATAATAAAATCAACGTCTTGATTAATTTTAAAATGATATATTGTAATTTGTTTTATCAAACACTGTTTATTCCACTTTTTGTAACAGTATAACCCTACCGGTTTCAAGGCTTTCACCTCATCACTATTTTTTATTTAACACTTTTATTGCAAATACAATCTGGCACGCTTATTACCAGGTGGCAATCTCTTTCTACCAACCAGATAAAAGTAAATGAAGCAAGTTATGTGGTCGCATAAATCAATCAAATGACTATCCATCCCCACGAAATCTATAAACACGTACGTGAGCATATGCCCACGAACCCCACAAAAACGGACAATCACCCGAACATTCTTTTTCATATAAAGTGAGATATCATAAATTAAAAGGAAAGGAAGGGATGGTGGAGAGGAAATGAAAAATCAAGAATGAAACACGTTATTTTACTGACTAGAAATTAAGAGTTTTTTTCAGTGGCTTCTTAAAGCATCATCAGGAGAGCACAAACAAGACATCCGCATACCGTTACAAAAAGTGGAATAAACAGTGTTTGATAAAACAAATTACAATATCTAAACCTCCACAATAAAATATTGTTAACGGTCCTCAAAACATTCTTTGATCAATTAATTGTTCTTTTTCATGAGCTGTGTCCGGTTCTCCTGATGTTGGCGATCACTCTTGAAAAAATATCTCCATCTTTTGTGATATGGAGTAGATCTTCGACTGTCTGGATACCTGCATATTCTCGAATGTTCGATAGAAGGGAATCTGTAGGAGACTTCTGTCTTGGTGCTTGGTGTAACCTAAACATGAGTCTTCTCTCGATACTACGTAGACCCTTGATCGACTAAATGCGTTGTAGCAAACTATCAGAGGAATCAACGAAAATATACTAAAGAAGTAAAGTAATCACAAATATAAATTAAAGTCGTGGAAGATGAACGCCGATGACAGTATACTCGTAGTTGGATCAAGAAAATTAAATGTTGAAAAAAAAAGAAGTATAAATCAATACATAAAGGTTTATTGATAGCATGTACATTTATAAATACATACCGAAGTCACACATATACGTACCATCGTTATCATTGTCAACCAGGGTCGATCCTCTGCTAGATGAAGGTCTCCCGAGGTTGACTCCAAATAGTTCGAGTTTTTGCCCGTTGATACCATGTGATGCTGCCATGCTTCCTGATTTCATCTATCCAGCGTACCTTCAGTCTTCTTCTGGACCTCTTTGGTACCATTGGATTATTTCGAATGTCCATCGCGAGTTGTCTGACATTCTGGCTACGTGTTCGGCCCATTACAACTTCATTTTTTGCACACCTTTATAACGCCTTCTACCTTTATTATATTGCGAATCCAGGTGTTTCGTTTACGGTCTCTTTTAGTATATCCCAACATGCGTCTATCCATATATTATATGTATATATCTACAAATACGCATATCTCAAGATAAATAGCAGAAAATACAGAAAATGAGAAAATAATAAACATAATATAAATGGCTAAAGAAAAAAGGAATTATGCTGGACTCGAACCGACGGTTGTTTTTTCTCTTGATAGTCGTTTTACAAACTAAGCTAACGTACCTTGCCTTCAAATTCTCACAAATTTCTTTTAATGTGTTTTTTCTTTAACGTTTTGCATTCTGTTTATTATTTTCCCCTTTTCTGTATAATAAATATTTACCATTAAGTACGGCTTAATGCTAAAAAATATTATTACCATAAAAGCATGAAAAAACATTTAAGAGAGAAGCTATCAAAAGGTCTGAGCTCCTCTCATAACAACCCCCCGGTTAAAATACACCCCACCAATCTAGGGCGAATACAACCACGAGGACATCAGATGTTTTTCAGCCCACACCCTTTAAAAGTCATATAAATCGAAACAACTGAAAAGAAAGATTTATTGATGCGAAAGAGGAAAGTATATGCATTATCGTATCGTATTTTCTTTGTGTTTCTTGTATTTGGTCTATTGCCAAATGGAAATTTATTTCAACCAACCAGAAAAATGTTAAAGAAGCCTTGAGTGAAAAGCAGCCTGGATCCATGTTTAAATAAATCATCAATGGGAAACCTCTATGTCATTTATTTTCTTTTCCATTGACTTCTTAAGGTCAATTAAGATAAACAGCGATGTTTGCTCGACGTACATCCTCAACAAAGGGTTTTATATTTGTTGACTTACTTCAAACGGCATTTATCTTGAATGATGAAATGTGTTTCACCATAGCTCATATTTTCTTGTCCTTTCCTCCTTGCAATCTTTGGCAACAGTTAGACATATTTTGCTGATTTTTTTAAATGGTTAGACCAAGTGAATGAATTAAAACAATAATGAATATAAGGAATCCTATTAAAATATCTTAAATATATGGTGAACGCTAATGATGTATATCGTAATCGGTTTAGTGTTTTATCCTCTCTGCCCAGCCTAACAGTAAAGTTACGTGATGGTATGTATATATGCGTAGAATAGATGCGTTTGAAATGTGACGCTGGAGAAGGATGTTACGAATAGATGCGTTTGAAATGTGACGCTGGAGAAGGATGTTACGAATAGATGCGTTTGAAATGTGACGCTGGAGAAGGATGTTACGAATAGATGCGTTTGAAATGTGACGCTGGAGAAGGATGTTATGAATAGATGCGTTTGAAATGTGACGCTGGAGAAGGATGTTATGAATAGATGCGTTTGAAATGTGACGCTGGAGAAGGATGTTACGAATAGATGCGTTTGAAATGTGACGCTGGAGAAGGATGTTACGAATAGATGCGTTTGAAATGTGACGCTGGAGAAGGATGTTACGAATAGATGCGTTTGAAATGTGACGCTGGAGAAGGATGTTATGAATAGATGCGTTTGAAATGTGACGCTGGAGAAGGATGTTATGAATAGATGCGTTTGAAATGTGACGCTGGAGAAGGATGTTACGAATAGATGCGTTTGAAATGTGACGCTGGAGAAGGATGTTACGAATAGATGCGTTTGAAATGTGACGCTGGAGAAGGATGTTACGAATAGATGCGTTTGAAATGTGACGCTGGAGAAGGATGTTACGAATAGATGCGTTTGAAATGTGACGCTGGAGAAGGATGTTACGAATAGATGCGTTTGAAATGTGACGCTGGAGAAGGATGTTACGAATAGATGCGTTTGAAATGTGACGCTGGAGAAAGATGTTACGAATAGATGCGTTTGAAAGTGACGCTGGAGAAGGATGTTACGAAGAGATGGACAACGAGACGAACTAACGCCTCCATTCTCGAAGAAGTGAGAATCATCGATAAATTATCGACAATATGCCTTCGACGAGTCCTCCAATTCTTTGGGTACATTGCTAGTGGCCATGGAGACGGTTTGGAAAGGTTACTGGTTACTGGAGGTGTGGAAAGACTACGCACAAAAGAAATAATCGCAATATGGGATGCGCAACTGGACTACCCTTAACAACAGCCCTACAAGCCGCGGAGTTCAGGGATATATGGAGAGGTATACTATATACCATTATATCATGGATGGAGAGATATATACCATCACGTCATCTCCCTATGGCGAGAGAGTGTCAGACTTTCCTATCAAGACATACATCTTTCGCCTCTTCTACATTCAAACACCCCATACATCTCCTACGATCACTCTGACTTTTTATATTTCCTTCTTTCAAAGTATCATACACTTGATGCAGCCATACTTTCCTAGATTTTCCTCTTTCACGTCTTCCACTCTCATTTGTAATATATATTTGTTTGGTTTGTATTTTTTCATTTATTTTTTCAACATGTCCAAACCATCTCATTATGTTCTTTTTCATCTCGTCCAACACATCACTTCATTCTGTCATACATTGTCACCAAATGTATTTTTCTAAGTGTACGCACTTCTACAGCATATTATCTACTTTTTTCAGCCTTGTTCCACATTTCACTCTCATATATTAAAATTAATACTAGAATACTGTTTTGGAAATAAGAGCAGATTTAGATATTGTCCAGTTTAAGTGCCACTTTGACTTTTTTTCTCTTGCTACACGCCCTTTAATATCTCTCGTAAATTTTCCATCATCTGAGAAAATACTGCCTTAATATTTTTCGAGTATTTCTGTCGATATTTTTTTAAGAATTAACGCACTGTATTAGGAAACCGCTTTAAATTTTTTATTTATTGTAAATACATTTTGTTTTGCGTTATTAACCCTTCCTTCCCTGTGATGTGTAACTAGTACACATTGCTTCTAAAAACTTTAATATCTCTATAAATATAATAAATACTGGGTTCAGATTTTAGATATTCCTCCGTAATACATTTACGCACTGAATGAAAAAAGAATATTAATAATAATTAGCACTTATCGGCCACATCAGAGATATTTTGTGAAAATTGGGAATAAATTAACCAATGCAATCAAACGTGTGCCAGTGTGTGACGTAGGTATATTCATTCTAAAAAACCGCTATGGATGAGAAGCGACGCTATTTACGTCTCACTCTACTTCGGTATATGGGGGGAACGCAATAAATAGAATCTCAGTTCGCTCGCTTTTCTCGCTTCAGTAGCTTTCGGGCATCCATTTGAGGTGTGTCTCTTCGCCCGTTTTGTGAACGTCTGCCGATGTTTTTTTCATGTTTTCAGTAATTAAATTTCAAATAATATCACTTTTGACTTCAAATTTAATTAATTTAAGCGATTGGCTATGAATATTTTTATTTTTCGATTTTAAATCGCTTATCTTTACATGTGTATTGATGTATATTGAATACACAGCACCGGAACGCGCGGTTTTTTTTAGCACAGAAACGGAGAGGTTAAGTGCCTATACGAGTAGATCACTCCAAGGGCACCTACAATATAATGTAACATTTATCAAGACATTTTAAGCATGCGCCACGATAAAATTAATCATTTTCTTCCGTCCCTTCATATATTAGGTGTTAACATAAGTTGTGTCCGTTTTTTTTCAATTTAAAAATGAGCACCAAAAGTAAAACAAAATGGTAAAGGTTATACGTCATTCGAAAGAAAATCCTCTGCTCTATAAGATATTGTGTTTGCTTTTACGTTACATATATTATTTTATTTGATTACAAGCTTTCAAATGGAATGTCAAGTAGACGAAAGTAAGCATTTTCGACACCTCCAGTGGACTTCGATGAGGACCGCTTAAACCATATTATTTATGAAGATCCCCTTCAAATCACCATAGAATTGCCTGAGCAGATGAATTGTATTCACATGACTGTATACCGCTATCTTAAATCAATGGGAAAAGTCCAGAAGTTCGGCGCTTGGGTTTCGACAACAAAAATCAACGTTCGACAATTTCTGCTTGTTTGCTCGCGCGTCATCAAGCTACGCATGGCCACAAGCAAAGGTTCCTTTACCGCATCATTACTGGTGATGAAAAATGGTTTGAAAATGGTGATGAAAAATGTTTGAAGGGGATCTTCATGAATAATATGGTTTAAGCGGTCCTCATCGAAGTCCACTAGTCGTCCAGAACGCTCCATGTCTTTCAGGTCAAAATTACCGTCTTTGAAACGCAAAAACCATCGACGAGCTGTCCTTTAATTCATAGCATCTTCACCGTATATTTCGCAAATATCGCGAGCAGCTTTGGCAGTTTTATTCCCTCGATTGAACGCGAACAGAAGGAGGTGTCGAAAATGCTCACTTTCGTCTACTTGACATTCCATTTTGAAAGCTTGTAATCAAATAAAATAATATATGTAACGTAAAAGCAAACACAATATCTTGTAAAGCAGAATTTTTTTTTCAAATGACGTATAATCTTTACCATTTTGTTTTACTTTTGGTGCTCATTTTTAAATTTGTAATAAAACGGACACAACTTATGTTAACACGTAATACGATAACACAACAATATATTGTTTTATTCCAGGAGATTGTTAAATAATCGCTATCGTCTTATGCAATAGCTCTTTTGTTTTGTGTAATTGTTTAAGTTTGTAATTGTGAAATACTAATATAGAATTAATTAAATTTGAAAAAGACTGGTGGTTACCAGTAGTACGTCAGGATGGTCGACTCTTATTAAGTTTTTATATTAGTTTTAATCCACAGATTATAAAATATTTTACTATATACGCTTGGTAAGCAATGTACTCGCATTGAATCGAAAGTGAATACTTGGGCTTGCAAGAGGAATGACTTGTAACAAAGGTTGTGGGAACTCTTTGACTGAAGTGTTTTTTTTATGATTATGTTCGGTATATTGTGGAATGAACGTTTTGGTCTGTCTGGAGTGATGAAGTGTGAAGGGTTTGATTCTCGTGACATATACATATGTAATTGAGTGTCACTGTTTGTCAGGTTGATGAGAATGTACAACGGGGTTGTATATAATAAAAAATCGGAAAGAAATATCGATTTCCTTTTTCATGATATATGTATTCAGTGAGATACAGGCAAAAGCCTAGTTTACCGGGAACACGATAAATGAAAGGCAACAAACCCAAATTCATTAAAAGTGTGTCCAAATTAAATAACTTGTTTTTTTTAAACAAATTGTGCATATTTCTTGTCATGTGTAAATAAATAAAATTGAGTACAGTTTGACAAAGCTTTAGCAAAGCGAAACGGGTCCATCACTTTTATTTAAGTTTATTATAGCTTGGTTGGTAAGACGCTTGTCTTCCGACTCGGAGGTTACGGGTTTGATTCCTGTTGTATCCTTTATTTTTTTAGAAGGGGTTTTACACTCTGCTTTTAACTTCGGGCCTCATACACGTCTTTCTTGTTGGTTGGAGGAGATTGACATATAACAATAATCCTACGAAGGTTATATTGTATACAAAAAAAGTGTTATACTTGATTCGCTAGGTGTGCTGTTATAGCTGCCGGACGTGATTTATTTAATAATAATGTGTGTACCCCGAGTTAGAGAAAAGTTTGCTCTCTAAACGGCACTATATAAAATTGTCCTTCGTTAAAAAATGGTAATAGTTAGACCCCACTACCATCCACGCTGTTGGGGGACCAAATGAGTCCCTATCCAACGCGAATTTAACTATAAAATCGAAATCTTATACAAAAAGGTGATGATATGTCGTTTGTTTTGTAAAGAATTATGTAAACATTTAATGTAATCATTGTCAAGTTAAGAAACAACCACGATTGCCGGAATTGGCAAGATTTTTATCCTCATATCGAACAGAATTGAATTATCGGGAATGGGGTTTATGCGTCAGGGAATTGAAGTTCGTTAACAATATTATCCTAAGGACACTTGAGCGGTCACGGAGATAGAGCAAATAAATACATTAAGTGTTTTTTTCCAAACTCAATTCACCCTAGAACAGCGGTTACCAAAGTGACCGTCAAGGAGGCCTAGAGCGCTGCGGGGCTAGTTTATAGGGGCACCGCGGAATACTCGTAATTCAATATTTTTACAAAAATGAGAGTTACGTGGTTTTCGGATGGATTTATTTTCTCAATTACATAACTTTTTGTAAATATATTTTATTTATTTTTAACCTAACCATACTAACAAAGGTGCAACGGTATGTTCTGACTTTGGGTGGCGTGGAACATCCTGATACACTAACGGCGCCGTTAACCGGGAAATAAAATTGGGAGCCTCTGCCCTAGAGATTAATTTAATTAATTGCATGTATACAAATTCATTATTGCTGGAATTCATTCATTCGTATTACATTCTCCAATATATACGAATCGTTTATGTGGGTGTATTACATTCTCCAATATATCCGAATCGTTTATGTGGGTGTATTACATTCTCCAATATATCCGAATCGTTTATGTGGGTGTATTACATTCTCCAATATATCCGAATCGTTTATGTGGGTGTATTACATTCTCCAATATATCCGAATCGTTTATGTGGGTGTATTACATTCTCCAATATATCCGAATCGTTTATGTGGGTGTATTACATTCTCCAATATATCCGAATCGTTTATGTGGGTGTATTACATTCTCCAATATATCCGAATCGTTTATGTGGGTGTATTACATTCTCCAATATATCCGAATCGTTTATGTGGGTGTATTACATTCTCCAATATATCCGAATCCGTGACGTGGGTGTATTACATTCTACAATATATCTGAATTGGTGATGTCGGTGTATTAAATTCTCCAATATATCCGAATCCGTGACGTGGGTGTATTACATTCTCCAATATATCCGAATCATTGATGTTGGTGTATTACATTCTTTAATATATCCGAATCGGTGATGTGGGTGTATTACATTCTCCAATATATCCGAATCCGTGACGTGGGTGTATTACATTCTCCAATATATCCGAATCATTGATGTGGGTGTATTACATTCTTTAATATATCCGAATCGGTGATGTGGGTGTATAACATTCTCCAATATATCCGAATCCGTGACGTGGGTGTATTGCATTCTCCAATATATCCGAATCGGTGATGTGGGTGTATTACATTCTCCAATATATCCGAATCCGTGACGTGGGTGTATTGCATTCTCCAATATATCCGAATCGGTGATGTGGGTGTATTACATTCTCCAATATATCCGAATTGGTGATGTGGGTGTATTGCATTCTCCAATATATCCGAATTGGTGATGTGGGTGTATTACATTCTCCAATATATCCGAATTGGTGATGTGGGTGTATTACATTCTCCAATATATCCGAATCGTTTATGTGGGTGTATTACATTCTCCAATATATCCGAATCGTTTATGTGGGTGTATTACATTCTCCAATATATCCGAATCGTTTATGTGGGTGTATTACATTCTCCAATATATCCGAATCGTTTATGTGGGTGTATTACATTCTCCAATATATCCGAATCGTTTATGTGGGTGTATTACATTCTCCAATATATCCGAATCGTTTATGTGGGTGTATTACATTCTCCAATATATCCGAATCGTTTATGTGGGTGTATTACATTCTCCAATATATCCGAATCCGTGACGTGGGTGTATTACATTCTACAATATATCTGAATTGGTGATGTCGGTGTATTAAATTCTCCAATATATCCGAATCCGTGACGTGGGTGTATTACATTCTCCAATATATCCGAATCATTGATGTTGGTGTATTACATTCTTTAATATATCCGAATCGGTGATGTGGGTGTATTACATTCTCCAATATATCCGAATCCGTGACGTGGGTGTATTACATTCTCCAATATATCCGAATAATTGATGTGGGTGTATTACATTCTTTAATATATCCGAATCGGTGATGTGGGTGTATAACATTCTCCAATATATCCGAATCCGTGACGTGGGTGTATTGCATTCTCCAATATATCCGAATCGGTGATGTGGGTGTATTACATTCTCCAATATATCCGAATCCGTGACGTGGGTGTATTGCATTCTCCAATATATCCGAATCGGTGATGTGGGTGTATTACATTCTCCAATATATCCGAATTGGTGATGTGGGTGTATTGCATTCTCCAATATATCCGAATTGGTGATGTGGGTGTATTACATTCTCCAATATATCCGAATTGGTGATGTGGGTGTATTACATTATCCAATATATCCGAATCGGTGATGTGGGTATATTACATTCTCCAATATATCCGAATCGGTGATGTGGGTGTAAAAACGTGGCCGAGAAACACCAGTGTCTTATTTATTATATTTATTTTTATTTACAAAAATATAGGAAATCGGCCAATTTATGCACATGTAACAGATCATTTCTAAATTATATCGACGATTAAAATCCCAAAAGTACCCGATTAAAACTAAACAGCAATTTAGATTTCTTGTACAGTTCAGCTAAAATGATTTAAATTATGGAGATGTCAAGTTAGCTACCATCCTCCAAAAGCCTGACGGCGTTGAACTGAATATACCCACATTCGAATCAACTTCAAATTTAAGTCAGCTGTAAATTTAGTTTTTAGTTGTAAAATAGTTTCTCACTAGATAACTTGATAGTATCTCACTAGATAACAGTAGTCTCGGGCCGAGTTGCTTCAGTACTCCCTAAATGCCAACTACGGATCCGGCAACCAAGTGCGCTGATGTCACCCATATGAATTGAACTAACGACAACCTATGAAGTGGACATCACTTGACACTAGCGTATATTCCTTCATATATAGGAGTTCACGACAATTATGCAAAGAGAAGAAAGACAGAAAAATAAGAGTCGGTCACAGTATTCTAATTTCAACCCATTTTCACTGTTAGGTTAAAGAAGTTTGTGCTATTCTCGTAGCTACTGTAAACAAAGCAGGTCTTCTAAGAGAGTGGGAGTGCACAATTGTTACAAAGTCGCAGGTAAGTCCACAAGACCATTTAATATTAAATCAAGTCACACAATATCAAAGGTACGTCAACGAGTCTCAAGCGACTGAATATCAGAAATAGACAATATCTATAATCAGTCTAGTTGTCTCTAGCATTGGCTATGAACTTTCCCTCTTCTCGTCTGCTATATCATGGGCTCATAGCTTCCAGCCAATCTTCTAATTTTATCCAACTATCTTCCTAGAGGATTTATTACCCCTATTTTCCCTGTCCTTGGTTAGAACTGCTCCATTTTCTGGGTCTTCCTATCATCAGTATATTTGGCAATGTGCCTTGCCTAGTTCCACTTCTGGGTGGCAATTTTGGTATGTTGCGTTACTCAGTCATTCGTTTTGAGGTCCGTTATAAGATAGTCAGCATTCTTCTCTCCATGGCTCTCTGTATTACCCTGAGTTTACGCCTTATTTGCTTTGAGAACGTTGCTTTAAACCCACATGTCAATAATGAGAGGATATGTAAAACTAATAGGCTTTTTATTAGATATCTCTGATACTTCGGAGACTTAAGAATGAAGGAAAGCTTACCAAATTCTGCCAAGGCTTGACCGAGACTTCTCTCAATTTATACATCTTGGTTATCTTTCCCATTGACGATGTAAGAACATCGAGCAGCCCCTCCTTATGACATATGCACCTAAGATTCACCGCAGGATTGCCTCAATTAAGCCAACATACTCGTAAACGTATTGTTAACATACTTTAAAACCCATTAGCAGTGCTTTGATGTTAATGACCAAAATAGATCTCTGAATAATATGTACGAATTTCAATATATATTTTTGTGTGTATTGAGTGAATGAATCCTAATATATTTTTGTTTAAATATTTTCAGTTTTTTTGTATGTTAGGGCACTGGATGTTCTGAGCCCTGGCCTGATGTGTGCCTGTATCATATGTATGGCATTTAACCCAGGTTCGTCCAAAATTTTACAAACGCGGGCCATATTAGGGCGCTGGATGTTCTGAGCCATCAGATCATACGTATGACATGTAATAGCATTTAGCACCTGGCTTGTCCAAACGTTTACAACCGCAGGCCAGGCTATTAGGGCGCTGGATGTTCTGAGCCCTGGCCCGATGTGTGCTTGTATCATACGTATGACATGTAATAGCATTTAGCACCTGGCTTGTCCAAACGTTTACAGCCGCAGGCCATATTAGGGCGCTGGATGTTCTGAGCCCTGGCCCGATGTGTGCTTGTATCATACGTATGACATGTAATAGCATTTAGCACCTGGCTTGTCCAAACGTTTACAGCCGCAGGCCATATTAGGGCACTGGATGTTCTGAGCCCTGCTGGATGCATGTTTGTATCATACGTATGACATGTAATAAATAGCATTTAACCCCAGGCTTGTCCAAACTTTTACAAACGCGGGCCATATTCTATATGTCAGAAGCCGTAGTGACTAGAGAAAAAAAATAA
This sequence comes from Odontocerum albicorne, assembly GCA_949825065.1. Lineage (NCBI taxonomy): Eukaryota > Metazoa > Arthropoda > Insecta > Trichoptera > Odontoceridae > Odontocerum > Odontocerum albicorne. The sequence continues at coordinate 10,235,735 of OX463865.1, forward strand.
CAACACTACAGTTAAATGATACATTACTGATAATAAAATTCTAGAGAGAAATTTCCAGAAAGATATATAAGAATATACTAATTTTATAGCAAAAGAATACGTATGAAGGAACATGTGCTACAGTAGTAATTTTACTCACTGCATCACGCTATATAGTATGTCTACGCGGACCACAGAAATGTATGACACGGCCCAGATTTGGTGCGCGGACCGTAATTTGACAGCGCCTTGTTTATTCTGTGTATGTAAACTTTACAAAAATAATAAATACATGGTAGAAAGTATACATACATGTACGTACGTCCTTTCTGATACATTTTTTACGCGTCATTTTCATGGTTATACTTTTTGTAACATAGATTTTCTTTTCATGTGCACTATACATTTTTGTTTGAATTTGATTATTTTTAATGTTGAAAAAATATCGTACATTATACTAAATAGATAAATGAATACTCACTGGAGTAAGCATGGAACTTGCAGTTCGTTTTCGCACGTGTTGTCTATACTACCGCATGCTAGGAGGCGACAATACTCGCATGCGTCTAACGTGCGCGAGTATTGTTACCAGATGAACACTTTTCTAATAGACTAGGAACCTATGTATATTTTTTCCGGGTGGAAGTCAAGCGTTACTTTGAGCACCTTTAAGAAGAGGCTGCTCTCTAAACGGCTAAATATAAATTGTCTTTTTATGATTATTAATATTTATAATAATTTTGCTACATATATTGAATGATGGAAGAATGAAAAAGGAGCTGTTAGCCTGGTGTGTTGTACACCAGGAAGCAGAAACGTTCTATGAATTTGTCATTTTTAGAATGTATTGAAAAAATCAAAGAAGAATTAAAATAATTATGACACAATACAAGTCATGGATTACCTATAAAAAGGTCTGAGTATTTAAAAAAATAGTTAAAAATAACAATAAAAAGGGACATTTTATAAATTCAATAAAGGCAAAAGGAGGAAAACAGTTCAGGCAGTGGATCGGAGCGTGGTTGTTATTGCGACAGGAGTTTGAATACTTGGGCTTGCAAGAGGAATGACTTGTAGCAAAGGATGTTATTGCGACAGGAGGTTGAATACTTGGGCTTGCAAGAGGAATGACTTGTAGCAAAGGATGTTATTGCTACAGGAGTTTGAATACTTGGGTTTGCAAGAGGAATGACTTGTAGCAAAGGTTTGTATGAGATCTTATGGGTGGTGTTTTTTTTATGATTATGTGCGGTATATTGTGGGATGAACGTTTTGGTCTGTCTGGAGTGATGAAGTGTGAAGGGTTTGATTCGCGTGATTTATTCATATGTAATTGAGTGTCACTGTTTGTCAGGTCGATGAGAATGTGCAACAGGGTTTTATATAATCAAATATCGGAAAGAAGTATCAATGATTTTTTTCATGCCATATGTTCTCAGTGAGATACAGGCAAAAGCCTAGTTTACTGGGGACACGACAAATGAAAAGCAACAAACCCAGATCCATTAAAATTGTGTCCAAATTAAAATACTTGTTGTTTTTTCGCAAATTATGTGTATTTCTTGTCATATGTAAAATAAAGTTAGAGCGCCCTTGATAAGTGAATAGTCTTATCAAGGGCGCTCTAACTCGGGATAGAAACTCACTAATATTGACAGATTATAAATATTACAAACAAAACAAGTTGGGTGTACGGAAGGAAGGGTTCAGCGCCCTACGGGGATGAGATAAAGAACTTCCCCGTATCAGCATACATTTCGAAAATATATTTGGTAAGAAAGTCACAGAAAACTTACCAGGAAAGACGTACTACAATGACACCTTTGTAGATCTTCCGATATGTGATAGTAACCCATTCGACTTTAGGAAGTGGAGTACAGTGTATGTATTTAGTATTCACATATAATCATTGATTTTGATAAGTTTACCTAAAAAAGGTTGTCTTTAAGTGCTTCCTAAAGCGGCACATGCCACCCATATATGAGCTTACAAAATGGGAACTGAAATAAACGTGACATCATAAATTTTAGTTTTATTTATGAATCGATAATTACACAATCTGTTTTACTTCCACTTGACATTTTTAAATAATAAAAAGATTGATGCAATATAAATAAAACTACAGAAAACGATTATTAATTCTTTAAATATTACGCAATTATAGTATGACTGACGTAATTTACAAATAAACAAGTTAAATGATGAAAAACACGCTGTTCTTGACAAAAACTAATCGAGAACTTTGATCTTCTCCCTGGCTCCATCCCAACTCATTGTCTGCGAAGACTGTTGGGGTCAGCTCTCCTCGTCCTCAGGTTGTATGCTCTTCTGTCCCGGACTACGTCCCCCAGGCCGTGCCTCTGCATCAGGTTATCTTTTTGCACCACCCATGAATTTTTTGGCCTTCCTCTGGTCGTTATTCAAGGAAGATCCATGGAGATTGCCTAGTTCACAATGTGATCGGGTGCTCTGCGTCCAAAGTGCCCATACCATCTCAATCGCCTCTTCTCCATCTTGCTGTTGATGCCTGTAACACCCAAGCTTCCACGAATGCGTGAGCTTTTTATTTTGTCTCTTAGGGACACACCAGCTGACCACCTTAGCATGCGCATTTCAGCAATTTCTAGTTGCCCCGAGTAAGATTTATACATCGTCCAGCATTTGGAGCCATAGAGGAGTGCGGGTCTGACAATCGTTTGGTATACTTTTCCTTTTAATTTTACTGGCACTTTCGGATCACATAGAACTCCCGCCATTGATCTAAACTTCATCCATCCCACACTAATTCTATGTGTTACATCTGCTGCACATCAAGAACTTTGATGACTTCCCAAAAAGGGTTGTCATCTAGGGATTTTTAAAACTATACACACCACCTATTTCTTTAATACTTTTAGGGGTACAAAATTTAACTGAAATAATATCATTCTGATGAATAATCAATTAAACCATCTCATACAGGTTCTGTATAATATTTTACAACAATAAAAAGTCGGTTCAGTTGAAATAATATCAAAGAAAACGAACATTAACCAGAAATTAAAATTATCAATTCATTAAACATTATGCAATGATAATGTGATTGTTACAATTTTAAAATAAACCTGTTAGAATTATTAAAAATACACTGCTTTTGACAATAACCAATAAAAAATAAACTATAAATGAAATGGAATATTGTGCAGTCTCTGAAATACCACACCAGCTAAAGATCTAGAGAACAAATCACGTCTTGCAGCTACAGTAGAACCCTAATATGTTCGAGAACGTGTTGATAGAAGAGGAATGCCCTTAACAGTATAAAAACGAGATCAACAGTTTCGTTCCCTAGACCCTTCTGTAATAAAGACCCAATATTTTAACCCAACTTCACGGAGGCGTCTCAATCACGGCTCCTTTGTCGACATTTTGTAAAATAGAAAAATAACAAAATAGACAATAAACGACAATATCGCATAGTATAACATTCTATTACGACGCAATGATTATATGAGAAGAAATAACAATGTCCTTTTATTTAAAAAGTTCAACTTTACCTGACGAGGAAGACAGAGATCTTTGAAACCGGTACGGAACTCAAATAAAACAGTGGTGAATAAAAAATAATTTATTTTATTAAAAATTTATCAACATTACACCACAAAGTGAAATTAATATATCTTATTTTATTTATTTTTATGAAACCCTTAAAACCCGGAAATAATGCAAAGTGTCTCCGGGAGACACTTTCCTTTTTGGACCTTTTCATCGAGCCTTCGAGTTTACAACCATTTGAGTAGTCACGGGAATTGTGGTTCATCATCACATGTATCGACAATACTACATCGCAACCTTCAAGAGACAACACCAATACACGTTTAGTACTTATGAGTATTGTTGCTAGACACATACTTATACCAGGCTCCCTCTTTTTCGGATAACATCGAGAAACGAACCCGAAACACTCGAGTAGAAGAAAACACGGTAGTCGTTAAACCTCTTTGGAGTTTTTGAGCTATCTAAACTCCCTTCAGTCCATCCGTCATGTCGTGTAGCTCATGACAGCATCGAGAACTCCCATGATAGTCTCCGACGACTCTTCTCCAGTATTTCTTCAGTATCGGCTGAAAAATTATATTTTCTTTCTGAGCATGGATTATTCCTCCAATGTGGTCGACGGTAAAATTATTTATATTCGTGCGCATCACACCTCATTCTACATATCGTCGTTTGCGGTTTTCTCGAGTTGACTTTTGAACGATATTCCTGTCTTAAAACAGTGAGCATCATATTATTTTGTGCAGATTTAAGACCATGCTAAATTAACTATCTTTCATTTGGCCAAACATTTTGTGCAGATTTGCGTATATTCTAAAAGAACTGTCTTTTATTTGGTCAACCATTCGATTTTTCAATAAACCTGAATTCCTAAGGAGCTGTTTTTTATACTGTCCATACGAATTTTCAACCAACTAGAATTTTAAAAGAATTGTTTTTCATATTGTTCATTTGAATTTTCGATCAACCAGAATTCCAAAATAACTGTTTTTTATTCCGTCCATGCGAAAGTTCAACATAACAAAATTCTAAAATAACTATTTTTTCATTATGTCCATGCGAATTATCAACCAATCAGAATTATTAATAACTTTATTTTATCCTTGTGAATTTTCAATCAACTAGAATTCTAAAAGAACTGATTAAATTTTTTTCCACTCGAATTTTCTAACAACTACGATTCTAAAATATTGATTTTTTATCAATATGTCATTGTCATAAATAATTGTTTTTTTTTATCACTTTATGTTCTAATTTACAGATACAGTCCGTCGATTATTATTTGCACAATTCTAATTTAATTAATTATTCAGTTTTTCTACAATTTTAACTTGCAATTCTCAAACCATTATTACAAGTTAAACTTTGATTGTGTATTCATATCATTGTAAAAATAATGCTATGTCGTGAATCGTAAATTAATAAGTGATCGATAAATTATAAAAACACCTGTTTTCCATCCCGGAAGATGTGGGATCATTTTACGTACAATCCACGTTTTCTTTTAAATTGTAAAACAATACATAATAGCTTCGATCCATTTTAAATTGTAAAACAATACATTATAGCTTCGTTCCATTTTAAATTGTAAAACAATACATTAAAGCTTCGTTGCATTTTAAATTGTAAAACAATACATTATAGCTTCGTTTCATTTTAAAAGTAAAACTATTTTTTACACCAACACCTATTTAATTAATAATTGATGAAGCGTATGGCCGCATGGTAACACACTGGAATTCCGTGCTGAAGGTTGCCGGTTCAAACCCTGCGCTGTGCCACTCCCCTCGAATGACACAGGGATTTTTTCCGCGTAGTATTCGGGGGTATAAAGATACCTGTGATTTCGGTCGTATATATTCTTCCAAAAAAAGACGGGAAAAACATGCCGGTGTGGTCCGATTGTCTCACTATGGTGTGCTATTGTATCCAGTACAGCGATGTGGCTGGCGAGTTTCCTGGTGTGCAGCGGCTCACTCACTTAAGGATGAGAAAAGAAAGAAACAAAAAAAAGGAAGACGCAGCTTCGCTTTCCAATGGAATCAACGTTGGAACAGTGATCCTCGACTATGAGGCCCTGTAACGACGGCGTTTATTTTGCTATTGGTATTTAAATATTGATTTTTTATGAGTAATTATTTGATTTTAATTGATATATTAACTTCTATCCAAGTAAAATCTTCTTCTTCCTATAAAGATAGACTATTATCATCAGGACCTACTCTCCTGAGATTTTGTCTCCCAGCTATCCTCACATATCCTTTGAGGTTTTCCAGCTTGCGAATATTTTATGCATTTACTATCCTGCAGGGAACTCTTGTATTATCAGTCATATCCAGTTAACCTTGCCAGTGTCTTCTGTGATTTCTACCCTATCTCCAAATATACTCTACCTCACATATTTCTCAAATACGGGAGTTTCTTATCCTACCTCGAAGTGTTTTGCTTGAAATAGCTAGAGTTTTAACTTTGTTCTCAGCATCTATTTTTTTTGTATTTATTAATTTATTTTATTTTATTTTTACACTTTCATGTGGATTTATTGCTTTTAAGCAAATTCTTCCAATCAGACAGTTTTGTTTAAAAAAAAGATTAACGCTATCCATGACCGTGGGTTACACATGAAATATATTTTAATAAAAGGAATAAAATTAGTTTATTTTAATAAAAGGAAGCAAACTCACCGCTGTCCTGGATTCGATGATATACCCTAGTGAGACGATCGGAGCGTACCAGCATATTTTTAAATATGAAAAAAAAAGATACTATTAATTTCATACTATCATACGAAATAACCAAAAAAAATCCAAGTCACATAAAACCAGCTTTTTACACTTATTTTAATCTCCGGAAACTCTTATTTAACGGGAAAGGCAAAAATGGAATACTTAGCAACAGTGGTGTGTATAAACTTTCATGTGCTGACTGTGATAATTTCTATATAGAAAAGACAGGAAGATCCTTTGAAAAGAGATTTCGTGAAAACAAACCCGCCTTAACAAATCCTCTAATCTATTCTGAAATGGCTAATCATTGTCACCGTGAAAACCATACTTTTTCTATCGTTGATGCCAATTTCTTACATATCAGTAGTAACAGAAATAAATTGGACAGATTAGAGACCCTAGAAATTTCTAAGTCAGTACATCGAGGTGAACATCTGGTAAACACATATATCCCAAAAATCTCTCCGCTGCTGGCCGAGATCGTCCCATGCCTCTCTCAACCCTCAGTCCCCAACCGTTGAAGCGTGTATATCGGTACCAGTTCGAACATAATTCAGTCTTGTTTGTGTTCCCCTGAAGATGAGGTGAAAGCCTTGAAACCGGTAGGGTTATACCGTTACAAAAAGTGGAATAAACAGTGTTCGATAAACAAATTATAGTACTATTTAGATATCAGACTCTCCTAATAGACGTTTTAAGTCAGATTATAAACAGATTAAAAGTTGTATAATCATAAAGTTATGGAAATAATTTGAGCGTAAGGATAGAAAGGTGGTGACTGCAGCCATTAGATTAGGTACTTCCTCGGATCTACATATGTTTAGAAAAACATATTTAGTAAGAAAACCGCAGAAATTTCACCGAAGGAAGACGAATTACAAAGAAACCTTTGTAGATCTGATATTCGATAGTAACCTATTCGGCTTTAGAAGACAATGCTCCTTTGGAGGATAACTTTCCTCTCCACCATCCCTTCCTTTCCTTTTGATTGATGATATCTCACTTTATCATATATGAAAAATAATGTTCGGGTGATTTTCCGTGTTTGTGAGGTTCGTGGGCATATGCTCACGTATGTGTTTATGGATTTCGTGGGGATGGATAGGCATTTAAATTATTTATGCGACCACGTAACTTGCTTGATTTACTTTTGTCTGGATGGTTGGAAGATATTGCCGCCTGGCAATAATTGTATTTGCAATATAAGTGTTAAATAAATAAAATTATATTGGGATAATAAAAATAGGGATTAGGATGGGAATGATATGGGAGGTAGGGAGGAGAAGTGTTTTAAGAAAAAGAACTCTTTTTTATTCCTTTTAAAATTTATCAGGATAAAGGACATCTCATTGAGCTAGGAAAATCGTTTCTAAGTATGTTAGAGTCGAGTAAACCGCAATAGATGATGTTTTAAAATATGTATGATGCATTGGAATACCAAGCATATTTTACGAGTATACTCGTATTTACATTTTAATGTTTTTAAAACTCTAGCATACTAATTTGAAAAACGACTAGTACTCGTAATTAATTTTTTTACACGATTTTTCATTTGCAATTATCTGTCACATTTTCAATCATGTTTTGGTTCACCTTATTTGATTATGAATTTTTAAATAATGTTCAATTTTTCACTGATTTTCGCATCGCTTATAACTTGCCTTCCCGTTTACACATTGAGAACCTTAGTTCCAACATACCACCCCCTTAAACTCCATAGTCAGTTATTCCGCCACGAGCGTTGGTCGCAGTAGGTCGTGTCCATTAACGTTTATCCCTACAACTTCGCCCGCCGAATCGATTTTGAATTAAGAACAAAACGTTGTTCTTCGGAATTCAAAAGCGGAATAAAAATTACAAAAAAATCCGTTGTCGCTTTTAGAATCCCGGATTCTACGAGTTGATTTGTTCGTCTCGCTGAAATATCGTAACTTTTACTCATCCCTAGGAATTTCGTTGTTCCTGAAGCAAATTTTTTTTCAGTTCTTTGTACACACGTGACGCGCGTTTCGTTCGGTTTTACGGAACGAACGAAATTTTCCGCACGTTTGGAAAACGCGAACTTTGTGAGTTTTTTTTTCAGCTACCTAAATTTTGGAAGTTGCACTCTCGTCGAAGATTTTTTAATGTAAGTTAATAATTTTTTTTTAAATTTTTTTTTTAAATATTTCAATAACTTGAATAATGGGAAAATTTTAACTGATGAACAATGAAACGATACTTGAGTGTAAGTTTGAAAAAAAAATACAACTGAAATTGTACATTCTAAATATGAATATTAAAATTGGTGATGTGTTTTGAGATCGTTTTTTTTTTTAACTTTTTTTGTAATATATAAGTCGACGGCCGTGCCCTAACTGATATTGTTTACGTTTAACAAGCGAGCGCCCCGGGTTCGATTTCTGTCGGGTTCACTTCCGGACTGGTTTCACAACTGATTTTTTTAAATTATTTATATGCTGGTAATTCTGTCGTCCTATAGCACTGTTAAACAATATATATTTAATTGCAATATTTGAAAAAAATCTGCTTTAAGAAAGACTGTTAAAATTAAAACCTGCCGATCGTTTTACATTATCGATCTCCTTGCCATCGAAACTTTGGGTTTGATCAATTAAGACTGCGAGCTTACTGAAGTGCAAAAGTTTGCATACTATAAACTATTACATGCAAAGGCGTCTTCCAACCACAAGATGGGTGACAATCATACTCCATCACGAGGGACTACGTATGTGGCCTAGTTTATAAGACACATGTCTCCTGTCCCGGGGTTTGGGGGTTCAATTCCTGTTGGAACTCTGAACTTTTTTTAAATAATTCCGATCTAGTTTTCACTCAACGCCTCCTTAATTAATATCACTTTTATTTTATTCCACTCAATGCTTTCTGGTTGGTTGGAAGAGATTGCCACATGAGAAGAAGTCTGCTAAGTTATGCTGTACAATGAAAGTAATTTGATACAATGAAAGTGAAATATTTATAAACCTCATGGAGAAGTGGATTTGACGAACAAGTGAGAGACGCAAAATGGTATTGTAGTGTATTACATTTTCGTCGTATAAAGTACAACCTGGCTGGCTTATTACCATGGGACAATATCTTCCAACCAACCAGAAAAATGTAAAATAGGCCATAAGTGAAAACAAGACTGAAATCCTTTTTTTTTTATCGGAGCTCCAGTGGGATTCGAACCCACAACCTCTGGATTGGGAGACTGGCGGCTTACCAACTAGGGCACGGAGGTTGTCGTATTCGTATCTATTTAAAAAAAAACACCCAGTCTTGTTTCTTTAATATTTTTTTCCGGTTGGGTGGAATATTGGTATCTACAATATTTAAAAAAAAACACCCAGTCTTGTTTCTATTCAAGGTTTATTTAATATTTTTTTCCGGTTGGGTGGAATATATTTTTACATGGCGATAAATCCATCATATTATACTGTTTACAATAAAACTATAATAGAAGGTCTTCTTTCTATCACGAAACCCAGTCGTTGAGGACTTTAAAATACTTCACAGGGAAAAATAAAAAAGTTCTCTACTTAGAGATTAGTTTTATTAAGAAGTTTGTTTCTGAGAAACATTGATAGTACATATGATTCAAAACAGATTAAGCGTACCGCCCATATATCTAACCCTTAGGCTAAGGCCACACCGAAGTGCTTCGCTTAGAGCTAAGCTAGTTGCTACATAACTAATATACTAGGTGACTATAATAGTCACGTAGCGTGGCGCGAAGCGTGCAGTGTGGCCATTGCGATAGTATGTGGTGTGTTGGTTCGCTAGGTTATGTCACCTAGCTTGCAGCGTAGCTCTAAGCACCAATCAAGGCTCCTATCTGTGTGGTCGAGGTCTTAAGGACAGACCATTCTACGCCTTCAGGAAACTAATTAAGAATGCAGAAGGCAACTGTTAACGATGGTGACAATAATAATATAAGTAAATCGTATACAGCGTCATCTACAGAGCAGACTATCCTTAAGTTCTTACATGAGAAATAAACTCACTCTAATTGACAGATAAAGAATAAAAAAATATATGAATATAGTGTAAGCTACTCAAAACTTCACTTCTTCTTTTCCGTCATGATCTCAATGCCGATGACCGTGACCCACACTGGAACTGCTGTATTTCGAGTACATTATTATCCAGATCTTCCAGCAAACTGCTGTTCTCTCAACTTATAGCAAAGGTTGACTATTAGTACTCTTCACCTGGTCACTAAAACGCAAAAAATCTCTACCTTTGCCCCCTGTTATCCTATATTTTGTCAGTGACTGCAGTCATTAGATCGGAACATAGTATTGATCTCCTCGCACTCATAAAAAGGTTACTAGACCCTACTTGCGCATATCATAGGCCACTCAGAACCACCGGCGATAAAAGTCCTGGTATAATACTCCGCCTTATTGAATCGATTTTAAACAATCAATTTATTCGATAAAGACGAAATCGATTTCAAAGATTCACTTGTCTTCGAAGGAACTGGTAAATGTCCATAATGCTTTCATAGCATTATGATATTTTACGAGACGAGGGTTTGATAATCATATTTTATACTGGAAAGCAAAATGTCAAGTTATAAAGCTGTGGTAAAATAATGTAAAATATAAAATATTTCCTGGAAAGACCACATTACAAATGGCGAGGTTCTCAGCAGGATCGAAGAAGCCAGGCACTTGTCAAACACCATATCGGAAATGCGTGCAGAATGGATGGGTCATATGCTGCGACACGAAAATCTCCTGCGCAATATACTGGAGGAAATGATTGAGGGATCGATTGGTAGAAGACGTCCTCGCTGAGAATATCTGGAGCAAATATGCTACGATATGGACTGCACCTCATATACAGAGCTCAACAGGATCGCTGAAGATCGAGCGGAGTGGAGGAGGAGATGTAGGGCTGCTAACCAATCCCCAGGATTAAAAGTGAAGAAGAAGAATAATATATGAAGCAAATCATATGTTTTCTATGGACGGCAAATAAAAGCACTTGAAAAATATCATCAGGGATGACACCTCAGACAAATAATAAAGATTCGAGAGTGCTATATAATATGTTTTGAACAGAGCCAACTATCGTAGTCTACGTTGATCTGGACATATTTCTCATATACTTAAGTACATACCCTCAAAACGTTGTATTTGGTTAGTTAATGAAGGGTAGAAAAAGCACGGTAGGCAGCGCAAGAGACATTGTCGTCGTCGTTACTGGACCTCGTAGTCAAGAATCCCCTTGCTACTGGTATTAATTCAATTGGAAAGCGAATTGACAGAAGTCTTATTTATCTTTATACCCCCGAATACTATACGGAAAAATTTATGTGTCATTAAAGAGGAGTAGCAGATCACGGGGTTCGAACAGATGATCTTCCGCACTGAAGTCCAGTGCGTTATCATGCGGCCTTGCATAGATATATAAAGACGTGCTATGTGACACTCGAAATCATAAATGTTTATTATAACTGGGAGCAAGGAGAAGCAGATTGAACCAAATGTCGTAGAACTATTGCTAGTTATCAGAAACCCAACTGTGAAAGAAAACGCAGACAGGCTACAAGTAACGAAGCTCCATGACCTATATCCAACAATATCATAAATTGGCTTACACATATTGTAGTCACCTCTGGTGGCAGCACTGTCCAATTCCCGAATCCCTCACTTTTGTCTATGTCTTCTACTACACTCGTCACGGATTATAATTAGCATTCACTAATCCATTCCCCGCGTTTGCAGCAGATTGATTTTTGATAGTTTAATCAAAGAAAACTTTCTATGGTAACACATTAGGCATTTCAACCCCTATTTTTCCCTATTAACCAACAATGATTAATTTGACTCGAGCGTAAGTAAACCTCTAAGGATTAGTTCACCCTCAAAGCGCAGAATATACGTTATTAATGATTATGGGTTATCGCACCGTGTGGTCAAGAAAAAAAACAACTCATTTTTTTCACCACGACAAAAACAAAAAATATATAATACTAGTTGCAACCCGTGAAATATTCACGGAAGTAAAACAAATTCTACATTTATGAAAATATATATTCATGAATATAGAATTTATTTACATACGAGTATATCATTTATACATCGTCCTATTTTACACCGGTTCAAAAATTGTTAGCTAGGTATTTAAAATTCGTTCAGTATTGTTTCCATCTTTTCATTTATCACGGACCCACCGAGATTCAAATTTCGAATTACTTTCGCAGATAATCTAAGTATTCCTCTCTCGCTCTCTTGTATTCAAAATTCAATTATCGCATTCTTTCTTTGACGACAACCATCGGGTTGTGGCCTATTTATACTACGATGGTCTGGAAAAAAAATGCTATATTTATTTTTCGCTGCAAGTCAACAAAAATTTGATTAGTTTACCGCTATTTCTTAATTTAATATCCGCTAAAGAACGCTTTGTTTTCAGTTTATAAAAAGGCTTAAAAGCAACACTAAATTTGGAAGTAAGAACGTGCACGTACTAAGATCTATAAGTTTCTGACTTGAACAAGTTTGATCATGTATGGACGAAAGTTTCTGACCTGAACAAGTTAGATCGTGTATGGACAACAAGTTCCAGCATTAATCAATTGCGTACTGAACCAGGGGCGTACTGTCCGCGCCCACCACATAGTCAGGTGGTGCAGTTGAATTGATACACATACCCTCAGAATTGTGCCAATTAGAACTGATACAATAAATGTTAAAAATTAAATATTGCAGGGATATCAAATATCTTGGAAAATAAGGGAAATTTCGGCGGAAAATAAATGACGTTTATATGCTGTATACTAAGAATAATCTCAGACATATTATATACGATATCTCTATATGAATGAGTTTGGTGTCTATCTATGGCTCTATACTACTCAGTTTCTGCAGGGCTTGCTCGGGTATAAGTCCTTGAGCGTAAGAAGAGATCTGGGTCTCATAAGAAGAGATCTGCGTCAGACTCGTTCGAGGAGCTGTGAGCGTCCAGCATTACTACAAAGATTAGCGTTAAATGTTCCTAACAATTACACTTGACTGCGCCGGCAAGAATTTTTCTCAATCACATACAAGAGAACGAGTCTTCCAGCTGATATGTCTGTTGGAAGGGCCTTAAGTCTTTTGAACGGGACTGCTTCGGATATTGACATATTTCATATTACATTACAAAAAGCAAAATTAAATGTTCTTCTAAGATTGGTAACGTTAGAAAACATTCATCAACGTAGTTAAGTGACTTTGAATATGTGTGTGTGTGTGTGTGTATGTGTATGTATGTATCCACATATGTTTTTTCAATGTTAACAATTTTTGTATTTTTCAATGTAATTGGGCTAAGCCTGTATTGAGAAAATAAATAAATTATCAAAATATTCCACATTGAATGATCAGTCAGTCTCGTTTAAATATCATCATCATATCGTGTAGCTCATGACTGAGCATAGTGACTCCCATGACAGCCTCCGACGACTAATCTCCATCCATCCCTGCATTCCGCGACTCGAAGGGCTGTTGTTTAGGGTAGTCCAGTTATGTATTTCACTCGGTCAGTACAACGCATTGGTATTCTTCGTCTTGTGCGTCGTTCTTCCACGCTTGCAATAGCCACAAACCTCTCCAAATTGTCTCCCTTAGCCACAAGCAATATTCCCAAAGAATTGGATGACTCGTACTGTCGATGAAGGCATACTGTCGACTATTTGTCGGTGATTCTCAATTCTTCGAGAATTGAGGAGCTAGTTCTCCTTGCTGTCCATGGAATTCGTAACAACACTTCTTCAGCACTACATTTCAAATGCATATATTCTACGTCTGTTATTTGGTCTCAGAACCCAAGTCTCCGCGCCGCCATACATGAATATTACGAAGACGAGCGATAGGCGATAACTAGTTTTGTATAGACAGAGAATCTATTAAATATTAAGCTCCATTCATTAAACTCCATTTATTAAACCCCATTTATTAAACTCCATTTATAAATTTGTTTTTTCAGGTCCTTTGTATATGGTCCCGCCACCCCCTCTTATTTCGCCGAGAATTTTCAGCGTCTTTCCAATCATTGATTAGCGCTACGCTCAAACAGAGATTGTTTATTGGCCTTTCCATTTCACCGCTCCTCTTTCTTTACGTCGTCCTTTACTGTCCATGCAGTGAGGCTCTGGAATCAGTTACAAACCAATATAAGACTCGCTCCGTCCTTGGCATGCTTTAAGAACCGACTGAAAAACCTCTTAATTTCTAGTCAGTAAAATAACGTGTTTCGTTCCTGATTTTTCTTTTCCTTTCCTCTCCACCATCCCTTCCTTTCCTTTTGATTGATGATATCTCACTTCATATGAAAAATAATGTTCGGGTGATGGTCCATCTTTGTGGGGTTCGTGGGCATGTGCTCACTTATATGTTTGTGGATTTCGTGGGGATGGATAGTCACTTGAATGATTTATGCGACCACGTAACTTGCTTCATTTACTTTTGTCTGGTTGGTTGGAAGAGATTGCCGCCTGGCAATAAGCCCGCCAGATTGTATTTGCAATAAAAGTTTTAAAGAAATAAATAAATGGTATTATAGATTTGTCTCTCGTCGAAATATACTATACTTACTTCAGAAATTTCATAGTATTTTTTCATTGATATTGATAAATTAAAACATTGTTCTAAACAATGTTTTGACCTATAGGTTGACTATTGAAAAATATATTATTTTGATCCAGTCTCTCACCTTTTCTAAAGCTTTTAGCCCGGCAGTTATTAAATTATGTTCAAATTTTGAGTAATAAAATCTTCGCCATATTACACGACGAAAGATTGAGTTAAGTAGTTATGTTCAGGCAGATAATCTATTGAAAACGACCCTCGTTAAGGAAGACCACCTTAATTAAGCATATACTTCAGAATATTTTAACAGTGGTATGAAAAAAAATTCCTCTCTCTAAAAAATATACCGAACTTCAGGGTGACTATATTGAAAAATTAATTATTTTAATCAAAAGTTAAAAACATTCCTGAGGAAAACTGGAAATTTTTTTAATGTTGCGGCTTAAAATTTAAAAATGTACGTAACATAAGTAGCTCTAAGACGAACATGAACACCATAATCGAGATGTTTTGTAAGATTAAGTAAAATTCCACATATTTTTTTATGGAAAATATTATCATTAATCTATGGTAGCGGGAAGTCAAGTCGGTAGTAGCGAAATTGGCAAATTTATAATAAATCAGATTTGAGCAGGTTGAGGTATTGTGATATTTGGGTAGTATTTTGTCTGATGATGGAATATCATAGTTACGAGATATGTCGAAAGGAAGTGAATCTATAGGAAACATGTCAATGGGGCACTTAAACATATATATTCGAACTAGACAGTATCAAAATCTGATAAGATGATAGTCGTCAACAGTTTTTTTAGTATGAATTTTGACGTATTATTGTGAAACGTGGACGTGGAAACAAACTAAAGTAAAAAAAAATAATGTTTGGTCACCTTGTCAGATCGAAGACACATTATTTAAAATTGTCAGTTCGTATTTCAATAGAATAGAGGCGCATGACCGCGCGGTAATACACCAAACTTGCGTGCGGAAAGTCGGCGGTTCGAACTCCGCGCTGCTGCTGTCGAATGACACATTCATTTTCCGCCCAGTATTCGGGGGTATAAAGATACCTATGACTTGGGTCATATCAATTTTTTCAAAAAAAAAAGAAAGGAAACATGTTGGTGTGTTCTGATTATCTCACTTCGGGGTGCCATTGGATCCAGTTCTACGATGTGAGCGGTGAGTTTGCCGTTGTGCAACGCCTCACTTACTTAAAAAAAAACAAATTGTACGGCAGATATATAAAAACATTCTAAAATTTTACAGCAGACATATAAAAACATTCTAAAATTTTACGGCAGACATATAAAAACATTTTAAAATTTTACGGCAGACATACAAAAACATTCTAAAATTTTACGGCAGACATATAAAAACATTCAAAAATTTTACGGCAGACATACAAAAACATTCTAAAATTTTACGGCAGACATATAAAAACATTCTAAAATTTTACGGCAGACATATAAAAACATTCTAAAATTATACGGCAGACATGTAAAAACATTCTAAAATTTTACGGCAGACATATAAAAACATAAAATTGCACACATATCTCAAGATAAATAGCTAAAAATACGTATAAGAAAGAAGTTATAAAAATGTCTGAGCTACTCTGATAATATCCCCCTGGCGGAGATACAACCCACTAGTAAAAAGCAAGTCCAGCTACGAGGAAATGAGATGTTTTTCAAGAGAAAATTAATAAATGGCAGAAAAAAATAAAACCCACAAACACCACCTGTTAGCAAAAATAGAGGAAAAGCTGACAGGAGTCCAAATTTCAGAGTATTCAAGCTGGCGGGTATATAGTGTAATTGAGTGTCACTGTTGGTCAGGTTGATGAGAATGTGCAACGGGGTTTTATATAATCAAAAATCAGAAAGAAATATCTATTTATTTTTCATGCTATATGTCCTCAGTGAGATACAGGCAAACCCCTAGTTTACTGGGGACATGACAAATGAACAGCAACAAACCCAGATTCATTAAAATTGTGTGTCCAAATTAAGTTACCTGTTGTTTTTTTTCGCAAATAATGTACATATACTCGTATTTCTTGGCCTGTGTAAAATAAATTTAAAAAAATAAAAAATAGTCATGTGACTGACGGGCTTTTTGCTATCTCTTCCAGCCAACCAGAAAGATGTGTGAGATACTTTAAATGAAAACTAAACTGGAATCCGTTTTAAAATAAATAGGGTCCCAAAAATAATTGAATTTGTAATCCCCGTTGTTAGAAGACAGTCGTATTACAAAACGAGGGAATAAAAGTCACCGTTGTTACTAAACGAACTCTACAATTAGACTAGAACCTATTTTTTTTATTATTTTTTGGTAGCTTAGTAAATCGAACCCGAAACCGCCAGGTGAAAGACAAGAATCTTATCAACAAGACCTCTTGGTAATAAAAAAATGCTTGAGCATTCTCAATAACGTACACACCAATAAAATAAGCTACAAACAATTCTAACCACGCTCCTGCGACGTAACCCTTCTGTCAGTTTAGGCCGCCCCAAAAATATATTGCTATTTTTATTATTTTTCTTCGACTTGTGACATAAAATGCAAAAACAATCCAACCCACCTTTGATATAAAAGATAAAATACTGCGTTAACTGGAGTGTCGTTTTTAGTTGAGTTTTCCTCTACTTACACTCGTTAAAAACGAACCGCGTTTCTATTAGTGCGATCTGTACTCATTTTTTTAACTAACTTTTTTTTTTAAAAGTAAAAAAATAAGTTTGAAAAACTACGTTTATTTTCAAAGTTCTTTTTCATGTTCTTTTTTTAAACGTTGTTAATTCAAATTAATTTTCCATCCAGAGCTATTTATTCTAAAAATATTAGCATAGTTTCTCCAACTTGCTTTTTTTACATTCGTTTTTTGAATGCTTTTTTTTATGTCCTTTTTTTGAACCGAGTTCCTATTAATGCGGGATACTCGTACATTGATTTTTTAACGTTATTTTTTTGACGTTCTTTTCTATTTATGTTAATTTGAATCAAGTTTCTATCTAGTGTGATCTACGCTCAATTTTTTTATAGTTCTTTTTTCCAATTTTTGTTTTAAATATTTGTTTTTAATGTGGTAAATTTAATCGAGTTCCCATCTAGTGCGATAGACAATCGATTTTTTTGGGTCCTTTTTCCATCTATTGTTTAACATTCCATTTTGATACGTTGTTTTTAAACGTTATTTTTTTTGGTACTTTGATGTAAGTTATTTTTTTTAAATTTGAACTAAGTTCCCATCCAGTGTGATGTACAATTTTTTTAACGGTCTACAACTTTTTTATTAGATATTCCTTTTTTATTTTTTTTTCAATTGGAATCGTGTTCTCATTAAGTGTAATCAACACTAGATTTTTTATACTTTTTTTTTAATGATTTTAACGTTGTTTATTTAAAGTTATTTTCTATCATGTTTTTTCTTTCAAAATATCATTCATTTGATCCAACCATACTTTCTTTGGTCTTATGCCTTATACTTTTCACTCATATTTGCACTATATATTTGTTTTGATAGTCTTTCTTCTTTCATTCGTTCCACGTACCCAAACTATCTCAGATTGCTGAATAGTAAGCAATGCACTAATAAAAAGGTTGACGACCTCCACGGTCTGGTGGTAAGACGCTTTTCTGCTGATCCGGAGGTTGCGGGTTCGATCCCCGCTGAAACCCAGATTAAAAAAAACAGAGATTCCAGTCTGGTTTTCAATTAGGGCCTATTAAAACACCTTTCTGGTAGGAAGAGATTGCCACATGGTAATAAGTTCACTAGGTTAAATAAAAAAAAGTTGAAACCAGATATGGATAAATAGAAAAGGATAATGGTTGGATGAGATAGCTACATAGCAATACAGCCGCCAGATTTTACTGCGCACATCGAAAACGTATACAATACAATTCATATTTTATTATCTGTAGAAAACTGCGGGTATTCAAAATCGATCGAGCTTGAGTACTGATGTCCAATAACTCCCCTGTTGAAGGAGCTTTACTAGTTGAAGTTGACCTCAAAGCGTGTGTTTTAAGCTGTGTCTTATGGTGTTGAAAGCTCTGAATGGTCTGATGCTTGTAGCGTTCTGACGCTGTTATACACGATGGAATTATGCGTGATAGATATGTCCTCTGGGAGGCATGGTTTATTAAAGAAGTCAGGATCTCTACCCATCAGGGAGTGGAGCAGAAATGGTAATAGTTTTACCTGGACGCCGCTACACTGAGAGAAGCCGTCGTAGGCCAGAGTACACAAAAAATATCACAATTAAATGAAACGTTTGAAATATTCATTATAAAATAAATATTCCACTTCCAGTTATAATCCTTTTCAAATAATGAATTGGATAATTGACTGTCCGAAGTTACTGGAATTGATTGACTTCCGAATTCCTTCGAGAAGTACGAGACTGCAGGATATATTCCGGTGCGAGAGTTGTAGAACTAAATATTACTCGAATTTTCCCGTACCAAGATTGTATCGACTGGGTTATGACTATGCTGTAGACTCGGACATATTTGGTGATAGTCTTAATGCCTTTAAAATATCTATTAGATGGCGTTTTCGTTTGTCTAAACCGTAAATCAAACACCACAGCGTGACTCTCGTTAAATTTTCCCCCTCTTTGCATGATTTTATTTCTCTCAAACTTTTCAAAATAACTCTAAATATGTTAAAGTTTCGATATGCGTTTGTTTTTTTTTTTTGATATTGGTATGAATTAGTTATACACATGTATATTTTGGTTATTATTTTCTTAGATTATTAGGTCCTTTGATTACCTGAGACTTGACCTGTCTCAAATTTGTAGTTTATAGGTGGTATGCATGTACGTACAGCTTTTTTATATTTTTTTTAACATATCATAGACAATAATTATAAACGTTTACCCGGGTAAATGTCTATGATACTTGTGATAAGTTGTATTTATATTAATACGCAATCAAAATTATACAATATTTTAAGCATTACCTTCTGTAATGATCGATACAAGGTCGAGAAAAAGTGGTATGCATGTGCGTACCGCTTTATAATTTTTTTTTCCATATATTAATGTTTATATTTTTTATGACTAGTTGTAAAAACATATATACTTACTTATAACTAAATAACAATTCTTGTAACTAATTATTTTAAAGTGACAATTTGTATTTATATGTACGAGTATATTCATGTCCATTAAATATTCTAATTTGAGTATTACTCGTGTATTCTTTTTTAATGGTCGATAAAAGATTGTATATTGTAATAAAATAATTGTATAAATTAACTGCAATTACTTGAACAATAATCAGTGAAAAAAATAAACAATGTTGCCATGTCAGGCTAAATGCTCGGTGTTGCCAACCTTAATATCATTTCCAAATGGGTATCAGTTAATATTGTTCTTGATGGGTGTTTATGGATATTCATAATCGAGTATCATTTTACCAAATATCATTTTCAATGTTAATTCTTTCAAATTTTGTTTGTGTCAACACCGTGAAAACCATACATTTTCTATCGATGATGCCAAATTCTTACATATCAGCTGTAACGGAAATAAATTAGACAGATTAGAGGCCTTAGAAAGTTTTAAGTCAGTGCATCGGGAAGAACATCTGGCAAACACATATATTCCAAGAATCTCGTCACCAACCCGGATGTTTACCGTTAGAAGCGTGTATGTCGGTACCAGTTCGAACAGAATTCAGTCTTGTTGGTGCTCACCTAATGATGAGGTGAAAGTTATACCGTTACAAAAATCGAATTGAAATAAACAGTGTTTGATAAAACAAATTACAATGTCTTTAAACCTCCACAACGTTAATGCCTTAACTATAAATAATACATATCTCTATTGATAAACTAGAAATTGAATTTACAAAGAGGATTTACAAAGATGAACCATCACTAGATCAGGGGATTTTATTTAAACCTTTAATTGAAGTGCTATAAGAAAAGGAAAACTCTGGAGCGAGAAAAGGGAGATTGTTGTACTCGGAGGTGGGAAGAGAAAACCTTATTTTCCAAGTTATCTTTTGGATCATTTATTTTTAATCAGTTAATTCACATAGGACACGCCTTGTTGAACATCGTTATCTCTATCACGCCATATCCTATTCGGGTAGGCAGAGAGAACGTATCTCCACTTCGTTAGACTTTGATATGTTAGAAATGATGAGGATTACAACCTTGTCAGATAGAGGAAAAAATATTTGTTTGACCTCACAACATTATTTAAGATTATCAGCTCGTATTTCAATAATCCGGAACTTACACAACTTCTCATGGTACACGTTCCTTGTAGGCCCACCCGGCTATAAAGATTTGTTCCATAGTGAAGTGGTTGCAACTTATTATTTGTACAACTCCTGCACAACAATGTTGCACAGATTTGGTTATTAATATGGGCATAGAGTGGATTTTCATGTTTTATTTATTTTACACATGACAAGAAATGTACATACTTTGCGAAAAAAAACAGCAGGTAATTTAATTCAGATACACAATTAAAATGGGTCTGGGTTTGTTGTCTTTCATTTGTCGTGTCCCCAGTAAATTAGGCTTTTGCCTATATCTCACTGAGGGCATATAGCATGAAAAAATTAATCGATACTTCTTTCCGATTTTTTAATTATATAAAACCCCATTGCACATTCTCATCAACCTGACAAACAGTTACACTCAATTACATACGTACTCGTATACATCACGCGAATCAACCCCTTCACACTTCATCACTCCAGACAGACCAAAACGTCAAAATATGACTTACATGAGTAGAATGAAAAAGTTGATTGAATTGTTTGTTTTTTTTGTGTTGTTTGACTTATTTTGTTTTGTTCCTATTAAATTGTATCTGTTGTTGCCGTTTTAATCTTTTAATCAAAAATTTATTTGATACATTTTGAAATAAAATAAAAATAAGCCAATAATAACACTATTAATAATATTTGTATAAATCTACTACACAATTATTTAAAAAATAATCAGAAAGATAAATGATGCTGCTTTGCATCTTCCACCAATTTTTCTATGTCAGACTCTGCAGATATATTGTTACGAGTACCACTCTTAATATCGCTTCAAAATGGGTGTCAGTTAATCTTGATCTTGTTGGGGTTTTACAGATATTCATTATTGAGAAAGGTTTTATAAGTTGAACCAAATATAACAAGCATTTTGAATATTATTAATATTTGGTTCAACTTTATATGTGAATGTATAAATAACTTTAAAATATTGAAAAAACGTTATACTTGTACCTACATGTTATATAGGTACAAGTATAACGTTTTTTTTAACGTTATACTTGTACCTCTCTCCCTGGCTCCATCCCAACTCACTGTCTGCGAAGACTGTTGGGGTCAGCTCTCCTCGTCCTCAGGTTGTATGCTCTTCTGTCCCGGACTACGTCCCCCAGGCCGTGCCTCTGCATCAGGTTATCTTTTTGCACCACCCATGAATTCTTTGGTCTTCCTCTGGCTGTTATTCGAGGAAGATCCATGGAGATTGCCTGGTTCACAATGTGATCGGGTGCTCTGCGTCCAACGTGCCCATACCATCTCAATCGCCTCTCCTCCATCTTGCTGTTGATGTCTGTAACACCCAGGCTTCCACGAATGCGTTAGCTTCTTATTTTGTCTCTTAGGGACACACCTGCTGACCATCTTACCATGCGCATTTCAGCAGTTTCTAGTTGCCTAGAGTAAGAGGTATACATCGTCCAGCATTCGGAGCCATAGAGGAGTGCAGGTCTGACAATCGTTTGGTATAGTTTTCCTTTTAACTTTACTGGCATTTTCGGATCACATAGAACTACCGTCATTGATCTAAACTTCATCAACGTTATACTTGTACCTATATGTTATATTTTTTAAAACGTTATACTTGTACCCATATGTTATATAGTTAAAAGTACAACGTTTTTTTAAACGTTATACTTGTACCTATATGTTATATAGCACAAGTATAATGTTTTTTTTCCACCGAATATCCGCTCTCCGGTTCTTCATTCCCTATTAATTCAAATAATCCATGTTCTACTGTTACAATACATTGCTCTTTCACACATTCAGCGGAGTGCTCTCATTTCACCGGCATTTCCCAAATGGATTACCACGTTTCTTCGAACATCTCGGTAACATGTTAAATGGATTGGATCTCATTTGCAAATATATCGTCCGCGTGTTCTGATACCTCTTATTATAGTGTAGTAAGTCCCTTTCGGTAAAAAGAAAATAAATATTTTCGCGATAGAACACTTAATCATACGTTTTACGACGGGGATATAAAATTTTACGACCTTGTTACGTACGACATGTATGCCTACTTAAGTATTAAAAGTATCGTCGTGAATTTATATTTTTTCCCGTCGAATTTAACTTTTTCGATGATAAATTGAAGAAATGAAGAAGAAATATAAATGAGTGAGGATAATAAAAGAGGGCATGTATTTTTTATGATTCGTCTTCTTCCTAATATAACCAATAATGGAGTTACGATAGGCAATCTCTCGTTGTTGTTGAAAATGTTGAGATGGATGTGTGGTGTCACAAGGCTTGACATGATCCGAAACTCCTATATTCGTGGGAGTCTAGGTGTACGCGACATCTCTGACAAGATTCAAGAGAGCAGGCTGCGATGGTATGGACACGTCAGCATAAGACCGCCAGAGTATATAGTAAACAGGGCGTAGACAATGTCCCTGGTAAGAGGTCCCGAGGAAGACCCAAGCGCAGGTGGCGCGAGGTGGTTGAACGGGACATGAGGGACGCCGATATCGCTCCGGAAGATGCACAGGATCGGGCGAAGTGGCGGCGAATTATTGAAAGGGCAGACCCCACCACCATGTGGGAATAATAATGCCAAGGAAGAAAGAGAATCTCTTGTGATTGAGTATGATTGTCACTCATTCTGATGACGTAAAATGACCGTGCGTGTATTGATTTATTGTGTGCAAGCTGTTGCACTTGATCAAGCATATATTCTCGGAAGATCAAACCCAATGTACCGATGGGATATACATCAAAGTTCCAAGACGATCGACAGATTTAATCTGCACATCGTCATTGTCGTTGCTGGGCCTCGTAGTCGAGAATCCCCTCGCCATTCCAACGCCAATTCAGCTGGAAAGCGAAGCTGTGCCATGGAATGAAAGCTTATATTTTTCTTTCTTGTTTTGTTTCCTTTAAGGGAGTGAGCCGATGCACACTAGTAAATTTACTGGTTACTCTGCTGGACTGGATCCAGTAGCAAATCAAGTGTTTTTCTTATACAATACTTATGAGCTAAGTCATGGATAGTTATCCTTACACCCCCGAATACAAGGCGGATAAAAAAGTTATGTCATTCGATGGTAGTAGCACAGCGCAGGGTTCGAACCAGCAACTTTTCGCATGAAAGTCCAGTCCATTACAGTGCGGCCATCTACCTAATAACACTTTATCGTAAAACATTAAGGCACGCCTATTTCCTGGGATCAATCTCTTTCAACCAATCAGACGGGCTATTCAATTTTAGTAGGGAATAATAATAACTAGTTGCAAACCGTGAAATATTCACGGAAGTAAAACAAATTCTACATTTATGAAAATATATATTCATAAATGTAAAATTTATTTATGTATATCATTTATACATCGTCCACTTTTACACCGGTTCAAAAATTGTTAGCTAGGTATTTAAAATTCGTTCAGTATCACGAACCCACCGAGATTCAAATTTCGAATTACTTTCGGAGAGAATCTAAGTATTCCTCTCTCACTCTCTTGTATTCAAAATTCAATTATCGTATTCTTTCTTCGACGACAACCATCATATGGGTTTTGGCCTATTTATACTATAATATGGAGAAATATAATATTTTGGATGTTATTACAACCATTTTTAACCTTCCAAATCGAAACTTTATTTGATAACGAAAGGAATGCTTCAAAATAATTGAATAAAAATGTTTTCGTCTTTCTTTTATCGCAAAATCTAAGAATGTTTTAAAATATACAATGACTTTATTTAACCTCTAGACCTTACAACCATTATAATGAATGCAAAATTCACATGCACTTTGTAAACAACTTTGTTATCTAGTTCTGTTTTCTGATAACAAATTAATTAAAGCATCCTGTATTATCGACTTTCAATATTTAGGGCGACATCTAACTAAACTAATACAACATAATGTTGTATTTAGTGTAAATAATGCACTCACAAGCAAGAATATTCTTTTAAAACCTTAGAATTTATTCTTTAATTTGCGTGATCGTGTAAGGAACACCACAATCCGAGAGGTCTGTGAGGTCCAAGATGTGGTCAAATGGGGACGACAGCGTCGACGATACTTGTACCAACATGTACTATACAGAGAATGAACTCTGCATGAGGTGCCGGATGGTCGGCGTCCGCCAGGAAGACCCCCGAAACGATGGAGAGATAGCTGGAGCTCAGCATCACAGGCCAATCCTGCAGTAACAGACTCTTGAGAGTCTACAGAAAGTTTAATAAGAAGAAGATTTATTCAGATCTGAAGAGGTTAAAATAAACTCTTTAATAACATAAACAGAATAACTACACATAATCTTAGATTAAGTAGAAGTTAGGTTAAAATGCAATCAAAGTTCATTAAAGCCACAAAGCCTTTTGAACAACAACCTGCAGTTACTAGGTAAACGAATAGAGAGGACCATCGAAGGGATCAGTGGCTAAGTGAATTGATTTGGCCTGTAGAAACACCATGTCAGAATTTGGAGCATTGGTGGGGAGCTCAAGAAGGATTTGTTACTCTCAAATGGTCTAAAATAAATTTTTGAGATTTCTCTACTTACAGGAGTACGGTTACTTCTCTTGACTACAAGATTCTTTCTTGATATGTTGGGATACTACTTTTTTAGCGTGAGAAGGGATGTGAGGGGCTGTTCTTATATATATTTATCATAAGTTGCTGACAAAAGCTACACCCAATCTAACTGTTTTGTAAAAGATAATGTTTTATGTTCCTGACAACTATTCGGGGTCCATAAATAATGACTTAAGTAGACAGGCAATAAGTAAAACTAACCTGACAAGTGTTCTTCCTATGTATCACAGGCTGTCCTTTTTGAATAAGACCTCGGATATAAACATTTCCGAAAATGTTTTTAAAGAAAGCATTTTGAGCTTTTTAGTAATGAGAGTTAGTGATTTCGACTAAAATAATATTTCTCCTGTAATACTTTTTATTTTCTTGCTGCTGTATATATAGTAATTTCTCTTTAAGCTTTGTACGTAATTTTTCTTTCTTGTTGCTGTATATAATTTATCTTAAACCTTTGTATGGAATTGGATAAAACCTGTGTATGTAAACTTTATAAAATAAAAACATTTCTGTACTGGACCTATTAAGAGATTTAAAGTTTCTTCAATGCAGTTAATAAAAAAGTGCCAAATCTTCTATATGTAAAATACACCCCCGAGGCACCAATGTTACTGTTCATTTGTTCATCTTAGCACTAGTTAGTGGTTATTCCAGTGGCTACGTGGCCTTAATGAATATGTGCCTCGATGTTAAGGGACTGTGAGCTTGTATAACTACCAGGCAATGGATGAAGTTAATGGCATGGCGTTCGTATGCGCGGTCAATGACCGGCGAAACGACCTTTGCATACCTTAACCATTTGAAACAAACAAGTGCAAGGTCCACACGCCGGTCATTCAACTCACTATCAGGCGTGGAGCGCATTCCATGTTAGAGCGAGAAGGCAACACATCTGTCACGCCAGTTCCCAAAACAGAATGATACCTACATACGATAAGAAGCGTATTGTGAATGCAGAAACGAGACGGCGGTATATCTTGCGCGCATTCCCGCACACATTCAAGAATAGTATAAATACCTACGTCTATCAATTAAATTTCTCTTACCGCATTGAGATCTAAACAAGTTTCATTTATCAACAAACCATCCTCATCATCTCTCCTAAAATGGAATCCCATACATACATAACACTAGATCCTCGCAGAACATCGCACCCTAAGAAAGCTGCCTAAAAGGTAGAGACTCAGCTGGTGATATTCTTCCCAAGAATGATGTAGTTCAATTGAATTTAAAGGGAAATTTTAGATAGCGCCGTTAAGGGAGCAAACTATCCTCAAGGGCGCTCTAGCTCGAACCCACTCATATTACACAAATCACGTATGGCAGCTATAGCAGTTCCCGAATGAATAATTTATAACACTTTCTTTGTATAGAGTATAACCTTATTTCCATGAGACAATCTACTCCAACCAATCAGAAATATTTTTATGAGACCTTAAGTGAAAATCAGACTGAAAACCATTTTATTAAACCTGGTTTCAGCGGGAAAATGAACGCGCAACCTTCGGGTGGTAAGACAGGCATCTTACCAACTAGGTCACGGAGGTCGTCAAAATATTATATTACACTTTCTTTGTATACAAAGCCTTATCTTTGTAGAATCTGGCCAGTTTATTTTTTATGAAGCAATCTCTTCCAGCCAACTAGCAAGAAGTCAAAGCGGACTCAAGCAAACAATAGATTGAATTTATTTATGAAAAATCTGGATTCCAACGGAAAATGAACCCGCAACTCTTGAGTTGAGATACAAGTGTTTTACCAACTAAAGTTGTTTTATATAATAGTAATTTTAATTTTATATTATTATTATTAAACTCCCATTTATTAATTTAAACTCCGTTTAATAATTTATTTTTTCAAGTCCTTTGTACATTACAGGTTTTCCTTATTCGTAAGGACCAAACATAACACGTACAAAAAAAAACATGTATAAAACAGTTCAACATTTTAAGACTTATAAAGAATATTGTAAAAATGTATATGTTACTCTAAAACACTATGACAAAATGTAGCCTGAAAAATAATATAAAAACGTTAAATTATTTTAAGTACTACACTAAATTCAAGAGAGTTTTCCTGAAGGAGCTGAACGACACATGAAATATAGTACGTCTATATGAGGACACATATGGTAGTCTTAATGTGACACTAAATAATTAGTTATGATTGACGAATGTCACTTATTTCAATTCAAATTAAATTTTTTCTACAGAAATTGTCACAGAAAAAAGTATCACTTATGTTTCAATTTGAATAGAATTTTGTTTTTGAAAACATAATGAACGTATTAATTATTCAAACTCAATTTTGAGTATATTAAGACGTCACATGTGTCATTCCATAACTCTTTCATTCCGGAAGGAATTTTATGTGTCCCATAACAGTGATTTGATCAGCCCTTTTGGATACGTGTTTACTGCTTTATGGTATGGTGCCTAACCAATAGCGAGCATCAGAAGCAGCGGCTCTCAACCTTTAGAAGGCATGACTCAAATATAATTTTTGAATTATTATTCTCTTGTATGGTGATACTTAAAATTACGTCCTTCCATGGCATCTCCAATTCTGAGATGAATGGCGTAAGGTACAAATTTCTAGACCGAAGTACAAAGCGCTTCTTATTTTTCTATATTCAATAGAAATATTTTAAATATGTCCTCTTACGTGAGTGCAGTTTCTATCTGTGGCTTTATTCTTCTAGATATGTTGGGATACTACCTTCTAAGCGTGAGGATCTCTTATATATTTAAATTTCTGATGGTAAAATATAAGGTATTTTGACTCTGATAACTATTTGAGGTAGAGAAATATTTTTTGAGAATGGCCATAAGAAAAATTAACATACCAAGGGTTATTTTGAACGCGTATCCCTTTAGGGTCTCAATTATTGACATCTTTAACATTTCAGAAAGTATTTTTGAGTTTTCGCAATAATGGCAGTTAATTGTTTTGGTTTAATTTTTTTCTTATTCGTTAACTTTTGTTTCTTGTTTCATATATTTAATTGGTTATAACATGTAAATGTAAGATTTTTAAAATAATAAAAAAAGCCTTTAAATAAAGCCGAAAACAGCTTGGCGAGTTTTTCAATAACCACATGGCAATATTTTTTAACTAACCATAAAGCTTTTAAAGGAGCCTTAAATTAAAAGTCATTAAATATTTAAAAAAAAGTGGACACCAATGAAAATCTAGCCCGTTACGTTTTTAAGAAAATGTCAGAGGCAGCATTACTGATGTCAATTTACTGATGGATAGTCGACATTATTTATTACTGATATCTCGGTAACGTTTTTACTCAAACGTCAGAGGCAGTGTTACTGATGTCAATTTACTGATATATAGTAGACATGTTATTCATTACTGATAGGCTCGATACTTTAAAATATCATTCTATTGAAATTGATTCAGCGACGTTAATGATCTGACTTATAAAGTAAAAAAAAACCAAATGATATTGAAGCAATATTTTATTACAAAATGCAGCTATAACAGTATTTTATTTCTCGTTGAGTTTTACAGTTATACTCGTACACAAAAATAGTGTATCTACGAATAAAATAAAGATTATGTTTCTTTAAATAACTCCGGCGGCATTTTCTGTAAACTCCAGTTTTAAATTAACTCCGGCGTCATTTTGTGTAAACTCCATATTTAATAACTCTGGCGTCATTTTGAGCAAACTCCATATTTAATAACTCCGGCGGCATTTTGTGTAAACTCCATATTTAATAACTCTGGCGTCATTTTGAGCAAACTCCATATTTAATAACTCCGGCGGCATTTTGTGAAAACTTCATATTTAATATAAAAATAAAACACTGTAATTTTGTATTATTCTACTTTATTCATATCAAAATGCAAGTAACTTTGTATTATTCTACTTTATTCATATCAAAATGCAAATGAACGCTGTGCCATCATCAATCAGGTGAGTTGACAAGAACTTAATTATTTATTAATTACAGCGTTATGTGTGTTTTTTTAATGGTAAAATGGAGTAAAAGTGTCTAAACTATTTGTTGTATATGGTACTAAGGGGGGATATACATTTTTTATTGATTATTTGTAATATTTATCCCCTTCTCTGCTCCTAACTACATCTCCCCTTAGTACCATAATCAGCAAATAGTATAGACACGTTTATTCTTTTTTACCATAAACAACACATATAATTATGTAATTAATATATAATTCAGTTCTTGACAACTTACCTAATGATAATACAGCGAGTGTTGAAATGCGTTGTAATATGAATAATACAGAGTAATTTTTATATTAAATAAAAAATATTCCCGACCCACAGGTTAAGGAACGTTGCTCTTAATCCTAGCACCCCAAAAAAGGCTTTCACAAAGCAGATGGGGGAGAGAAATAATTAATGAGGGTTCTATGTTTTTACGAGGGGTGGCTTCATTTGTGTAAAGGTGCATACAACTTACCTGCAAAGAAAGAATATTGTTTCTGTGAAAATTTTTCACTTCACCTTTTTTCCAGTTTCAGCGCTGAAAAAACATTTATTCAGGTGAATTTAAAAAAAAAAACCATACATCATTGGAACTAATGCCGGAAGAAGGTTCATTTTAAAATTATCTGAAAAACATTCTGCCTTAATTTTAACGTAGTTAAATTTTATGAAGTAACTCAATCAGTGGCGAATCGTGCAGTCAAATTATAATGCAGATTTATTTTGCTAAAACAAATTTTTATTTAGTTGGTCACTTTATTTTGCAAGGCCGTCCATTTAATTGGCACATAACAATATTTTCCAATCAGCCAGATAAGAATTATAAAGTTCCATAAAATTTCTATTTCCAATGTCTTTGGGTTACACACATATGTTACATAACATATACATGTCATCACACTGTTTCCTTGTTTGTGTTGGCGGAGGACAGAGCGCCTAATATTCCGATCTCAGCACACACATATTTCGCACCTTCACATCCATACACCTTCTCATAAATCTCCTACGATTTCTCTGACTTCGTACATTTATTTCTTTCAAAGTATCATTCACTTGATTCAAATATAATTTTCTTGGTGTTCTTTACCACACCTATTCACATTTATACTGTATATTTATTGTGTTAGTATTTCTTCATCCATTCGTTCCGCATGCCCAAACCACCTCAGAGGGTTCTTCTTCAGCTTACGACCACCGAGGCCTAGTTAGTAAAACACCTGTCTCCCAGCCCAAAGATTGGGGGTTCAAATTCCGCTGGAACCCCGATTAAAAAAAAAAAGGATTCCAGTCTGGTTTAAACTTAAGGCCACTTTAACATAACATATTTCAGGTTGGCTGGAAGAGCTTGCCACGTAGAAATAAGACCGCCAGATTCTACTGTATACTTAAGAAAGTGTAATACAATACAATACAATATGACAGTCGAGGATGGTTTGGAAGGCTTATTACAAACGATGACGAATAAATCAAAGCTTTGATAGAGTATGACCAGCGTTTTACATTTAAGTGTTAAATTATTTTGCTTAAAAGTAATTTATTGTTGAATATAGAGTTCTACAAAGTAAAAACCGAAGCCTTAGATAAAATACATTTTTTTAATACGGTCTGTTTGACAAGAAAGTGTAATACAATACAACCTTAAGTTCGTATTCATCCCTAATCACTTAATTCCCACCCCGTGTATTCTACAGCATATGTATTTCTACAGCATTCATTGGGCTCCTTTCAATCCTTTTCTACTTCTGCGTTCCATTCCCATAAATCAAATTTGTTACTTAAATATTGTTGTGGGCTATCATTTATGCAGATTTTAATACTCTCTAGTTCGAGTATATATGCTTTTTACCCAGTCGACTTTCTTCCCTATCGCTTCACGCCATTCGATATACCTCGTAACCCTTCCATAATCTGAAAAATTACTTGCTTATAAACAGTCCACAACTTACTCTTTTCTTTCATTGCTCATCCATATTTCTTATTTTCCTATCCTTTCACTTGTTTATTTTACAATAACCTAAGATTTCGCAACATTCTTTCTCGCATATTTCTCTTTGCGTCTAATTAATTTTATTTTTCGTTAAAATAATATTTATTATCACTTTTATACTGTTTTATCATTATACTCGTATTTCACCTATAAAGTGTGTTTTACTAAAAAGTTCTAGAATTAAATAAAATAATACATAAAAGAAAGGTGTTGAATCCTCAATTTCTCGACCGAAATATGTAAGATATCAATATCAGTAAAAACCTTTCAAAACATTCATTCCGTGTGCGAGTGAAATTATGAATTTATACTGAATTAATTAATTCAAATGTATATTGAAGCAGAAACGCAGCACCCTTGAGCACTTTACAAATAAAAATAATTTATTTTGATCCCAATATAATTTTTCGCTCGTTATAAAATTCCTCGAAAAAACCGATTCGAATATATAATATTTCATTGGAATCGTGAATTTTGCAGATGTGAAAAATGACGAAATGATACATTTTCAAATATGAACCTTCCACCCTCGACGCTTTGTCACTTTATGGTTTGGATCCGTCCTATAGAAATGGCAAGGGCTTGATGGAAGAATTAATGAGAAATATGATGGATGGTTTGTCGGATGTCGGGAGGCATGATAAATCTGACAGCCATCCGAAAAATGAAATGAAATACGTTCTTTAACTACGAAGGTAGAATATTTTTTTACATTATTAGAGGTAACATTTGAAATAATTGATCCACTATGAAACCTTACAACTATGGGTTTCGGGTTCTTAGTAGTGTACTCAAATCGTCGAATTCTTCGGATCCACTGGAGTGATAGTGTCACAAATGTTTCGGTTCTGCAAAGCTCCAACTGTAAACCTATAGAGGATATGGTTGTAAAGACGAAATTGCGGTGGACCAGACATGTGATACGCATGGGTGATCACAGACTCCCAAAACGCGTCTTGTACGGGGAAATGGTAGGCAAGCGAAGAGTTGGTGGGCATAGGAAATGCTATGAGGACAGTCTGTGAGAGTCGCTTACTTTGTGCGGGGTGCCTAAGGACTGGGAGCAGGTGGCTCGGGACCGTGAGGGGTGGAGAGCCGTATGTTCTCGGGTTGATGGCGTCTCAGCTGCTAGACGTGTGAAAAACAGTTTGCGCGCTGCGAACATGCGTCAACATAGCCAGGCGGCTCAGCAGGGTCCATATGTCTGTGACATTTGCGGGAGGGAGTGCGCATCCAGGATCGGGCTGTTCTCTCACAGAAGATCACATGATCGACGTGGGAGAACGGTTCAAGACTGACGTTGGAGTGGCTAAGGAATCCTCGACTGTGAGGCCCGGCAACGACGAGTACTCAACAAAGGAAATAAACCAGTTATATTATATTTACCAAAGCGGCTGACGCGGACGTGAAAAAAGAAGTGCATTGAACTAGGAAGACGAATAAACAATCGCTGTATAAACGTAACGCTAGTTCATATTCGAAAAAACTTACTAAACAATAGATATAATATGTTAATTTAGCGTCTACTTCGTCACGTCTAGTGAAGTCTAGCGTATTTTTGTATAATTTTTTTTGCATATTTTATGTCTAGCGTCTTAAGGGGGTATTCTACTCTAGAGGCGTGAATTTTGGGCGTTTTTTCAGATTTAATAAAAAAAAAATAAAAACATTTCTTATGCATTTTTTACAGTTTATTTATTGATGATTCGAGAATGTCCAAAAAAAATTAATTCGAGATGTTATCAGCTGTTATATCTTGTCGTAAAATAAATAGGGGGTAAGCTGGTCGACATGATTGAAGCCCTTTCGTAAATTTGAAACAAAAATTATGCAGTTTCTTCATAAATAATAATGTTGCTATAGTTGGTACCAAAAAAATCGTAAAATGGCTGTCTGAAAAAAATTACCCTTTTTTCAAATATTTTAATTTAAAAAAATATAGTTTTCAATTTTCCAAAGTAGGAACGATACAAAAACATTTATTAAAGTTTTATACCAAATTTGAAGGCAATCGGTTCGATAGAACTTGAGATTTTATGTCGATCAGGTCGACAAAAGTAATTTCGAGAAAAATGAGTTTAAAGTTTTGAGATATGAGATTATTGTCTGAATCATTCCGGTGCGGCGTAATTCCTGCCTCATTTATCATATAGCTATATAACTTCGTAAATATTGAGAGTTTTTAAATTTCCTTTTGAGAACATATTTTTAAAAGTCTAAACTTGAAAAAAAAAATTTTTCTTCAAATTTCTAGAGTAGAACACCCCTTTAAGTATTTCGTCTAGCGTCTACTCGTATTTCACGGTAGCCGTGAAAAATATTCCGCCAGTGGTACGCCGGACTCGAAACTAAATAGAGAACCACAACGCTCAGCATTGAGGACATTATGAAGAAGATCATATGAATTTATTCATTTAAATGTTTTTTTTTTTTAAATGTAAAAATACTTTGAAGTGTTTTGCTAAGGGTGCTTCCATATTATTCAAAGACCAAATCTGAAATCTAAAATATGATTGTATCGAGGAGAACAAAGCTTTGTTACAATGGAGGACAGAATTACAATAGGGAATCATAAGATTGACGTCAACTTGTCTGGCCAAGATATTTTAATCTGAAAATGGAAGGCTTCGTATTCAGAATCTGCGATCTTCAAACTTTTAATATTGTAGATTTATTTTCATAATATAGAGCGGAGGACTGGTCTCGTCATATATTGGTGGGGTGTACCTCGGCCGAGGGAGGGGAGTGGGGTGTTATGAGATGAGCCTAAACCTTTTAATAGCTTCTCTCTTAAATGTATTTCCTGCTATTTATCTTGAGATATACGAGTGTATGTGATTTTGAAATATATTTAAATATGTATGATACATACTATGGTGTTTAAGAAGCGACTGAAAAACCTCTTAATTTCTAGTCAGTAAAATAACGTGTTTCATTCCTGATTTTTCTTTTCCTTTCCTCTCCACCATCCATTCCTTTCCTTTTGATTGATGATATCTCACTTTATATGGAAAATAATGTTCGGGTGACTGTCCGTCTTTGTGAGGTTCGTGAGCATGTGCTCACGTATATGTTTATGGATTTCGTGGGGATGGATAGTTATTTGAATGATTTATGTGACCACGTTACTTACTTCATTTACTTTTGTCTGGTTGGCTGGAAGATATTGCCGCCTGGCAATAAGCCCGCCAGATTGTATTTGCAATAAAGGTGTTAAATAAATAAATATGTTGCTGCAATAAACCTATTTTTATTTATTTATTTGCATTCTTCTCAGCTAACATTGCCCCTTAATCCAGAAAGGTTGTCGAGATTCCAGGATAATTACAGAAGAGCAGGAAATATTAATGTCTATTGATAGTAGTAATGTAAGCAGACCTTCTGGTAATGGTCTTCGCATCGTATATTAGAAGGCAGAAGGTTTGCAAAAACCGAAAGTCTTTCATATTACAATGGCTTTTAACTCTTCCCTATCTTAGTATTTGATTAACGAAGTTGTCATGTTATTATTGGTATTCTCAAACTGGAATAATGATAATAATTGTAAATCTTTGTACATTCTTTCTTACCACGAGGCTGATCCGTTTCAATACTTCTTTCTTAATTATAAATACTGCAGTTT
The DNA here is from genome assembly GCA_949825065.1 of Odontocerum albicorne. NCBI lineage: Eukaryota > Metazoa > Arthropoda > Insecta > Trichoptera > Odontoceridae > Odontocerum > Odontocerum albicorne. The sequence goes on from OX463865.1 coordinate 10,270,976, forward strand.
ATTCTAATCTACATTTTTTGCTATTATTCTCATTCCTTATTTTGTCATACATTGTTTTTTTCCACGCAGTCTACGCAAAATTCTCGTTATTAGAAATTAATTAATCAATCAGCATGTTGACTGTACTGCTTAATATACCATCGATTCCTATCAGAGTAAAAAGTAATGCTTGTATTTGGAGCCCGCTGGTGGTGCAGAACTCACTCATGGTGGAGAGGGTATAAAAATGTCTACGAAATCTCTATATGAGTGAGTTAAGTGTCTATCCATGGCTTAATCCTACTCAGTTTCTGCTGGAAATGCTCGGGTAAACGTTGTCAGACTTGTTCGACGGTTGTGAGCTGTCCAGCATTACTACAAAGATTAGCGTAAAATGTCCCTAACAATTACACTAGACTGCGTCGGTTAGAACTGTTCTCAATAACATACGCAAGAACGGGTCTCTCAGTCGCTATGCCTGTTGGAAGAGCCTTGCCAAAGTTTTTAACGGAACTGCTTCGGAGTTTAATATATTTCATATCACATAACCAAAAGTAAAAGAAAATTTTCTTTTAAGACTGGAGACGTTAGAAAGCACTCAACTTATTAACTTTTAAATATATGTATGTATGTACATATATATGTATACAAGTGTGGTGCGTATATCATCATCATCATCATCATTGTCAATCAGGGCCGACCCACTGCGGGATGAAGGTCTCCCCAAGTTGTATACATATCATCATCATCATTGTCAACCTGGGTCGATCCACTGCTGGATGAAGGTCTCCCCAAGTTGTATACATATAATCATCATCATTGTCAACCTGGGTCGATCCACTGCTGGATGAAGGTCTCCCCAGGTTGACTCCAAATAGTTCGGTTTTTTGCTCGTTGATGCCATGTGATGCTGCCATGCTTCCTGATTTCATCTATCCAGCGTACCTTCGGTCTTCTTTTGAACCTCTTTATGCCTTTTGGGTACCATTGGATTATTTCGGATGCCCATCGAGAGTCTGACATTCTGGTTACGTGTCCTACCCATTGCCACTTCATTCTTTTGCACACCTTTATAACGTCTTCTACCTTTGTTATATTGCGAATTCATGTGTTTCGTTTACGGTCTCTTTTAGTATATCCCAAAATGCATCTCTCCATGCTCCTTTGTACCGTCTGGAGCTATTGTGTGTTCTTTAATGTGAGCGTCCATGTCTCGCAGCCATACGTAAGTACTGGGAGAATACACTGGTTGTAGACCCTTCGCTTCAAGGATATTGGGAGATTACTTTTGAAGATGTTGTCCAAACGTCCAAATGAGCTTCACGCTAGTTTTGTCCTTCGTGCTATTTCCTCCGATATTCCACTTACAAAGGAAACAAGTTGGCCCAGATACACATATTTCTGGACCAGTTCTAGCGGCTTTCCATCTACGTTTATTGATTTTGGGGTAGCAAAGCTATTCATCATATATATATTTTTTTGATATTTTAATCTTTGAACCTTCTTTACTGACCTCTGCCAATTCTTGCAGTTGGTGCTGGTGTGTATATACGTATGTGTATGTACCATATGTGTGTATGTATTTATATATTTTTTAAATATATGAACAATGTTTGTAATTTCCAATTTTACTAGGCTAAGCCTGTATTGTGAAAATAAACAAATGTATAAAATAAATAACATGGAGTTACCGCTCACCTTCGTTGGTTTGTTTCAAACAGTGCTTTTAAAAATATTACATCTCTTCAATGACGAAATCTATAACTTCTATTTTCTTATCCTTTCCTATCTTATTTCTCCTTTCCTAGTCTTTGGCCATTCATTATGGACGTTAAATAAAACTTGCTTTCAGCCATCATTATATTCGTTTCTATGGAAAGTAAATTCGCATTTTTCAAATACAAACACATTAATTGTATTAACTAAAAAAATACATTAAACGCTTTTGAACTGTAGTTTTCGATAGTTTCCTTATCTCAACCATATCAAGTTTCATAAAACGCCACTTATTATTTAACATAGAGCCTTGATTTGCTCCACATCAGTGGTAATCGGCCTTCCAGGGCAGACATCGTCTTCGAGTGTCCTATAACCATTACGGAATTTTTAAACCACATTTGACAGAGAAAATAGCTTTCTGAATCGTCGCCATACGCTGTACATATCTTTTTTAAGTGTCGCATTTTTTTCCGTTGCGGTAGCAAAATAGTTTCAAGTGCTGAAAAAAACCGAAACAGCCGCTCAAGTAATTTAAATAAATAGTTTAAATATGCGCTAATCTATTGCATTTCACAAGACTAAACATTCATCCCGTTTGAAATTAAATCAACAACGAAAGTTTAGTCTTAACGATATCTATTTGAAAAATACGAAACTACTTGTAGTTATTAAGTGGCGTTTATTAGTTGCTTTACATGAATTAAAAAATAAAGCTATCTTGAAGTTTTTCATACGAACTAGTAATTCGGACATATGGATGATTGGAGTCGGGAAGCAATATTAGCTTCGGCCATGCTTGTTTCAATTAATCGAACCTTACGGAACCACCGGTTCGTCATTGAACGTGTTGGTTATAATATTTACAAATGTGAATAGTCAATATTTATCGCTTAAATCTACCGCGTGTTGTTAGTATTGCTTCAAGACTTGAGTACCTCTCCCCTCACAAATGACTTACAGACTCGTATCACAAACTCTTTTACCCTATACATATCATCATGCCGTCTTCCTAATACACGTAAACATCTTTCGCTTCTTCTACATTCATACACCTTTTCATAAAACTTTTACAATTTATTTGGCTCTTTACATTTCTTTCTTACAAAATATCATAGTTATCGTTGCTGGACTTCGTAGTCGAAGATCCTCGCGCCATTCCAACGTCAATTCAGTTAAAAAGCAAAGCTGTGCCTTAGAGTTATTATTTATTTCTCTTTTCCCCTCGTTAAGTGAGTGAATCATTTGCACACCAGCAAACTCACGGACACACCACCGTACTCCAATTGATACATCAAAGTGAGACGATATGAGCACGCCATCATGTTTTTTTTATTTTTTTTAAAGAATATACATGATCGAAGTTATAGGGATCCTTAAATCTCCGAATTCTAGGTTGAAACAATGCCTGTGTCATACGAGAGAAGAAGTACAGCGGAGAGCTCGAACCGATGACCTCCTGCACATAAGTCCAGTGCGTTACCGCGCGGTCATGCACCACAAACTTACACAATGTGAAATACATTTTTCTTCCATGTGATAAGTTCGTTAGACTCATCACTTCCAACAATAGACTGTAGTCTAACTCAGTTCTTGGGATTTGCAGTTTAAAGTTTATAAAACGTAGAAACTTTTGCGATGTACCGTATACAACGAAAGGGTTATACATTACAAAAAGTCTAGTGAAATGCTTTTTATTTATCTCATACTATTTAATCTAAATACTTATTTTGGGTCAAATCACCAGGACATAATTTAGGTGACGAAATTTAAGGCAAAATGGAATTTATATTGTTGGGAACCACTGTACGATATAAAGGAAGAACAAATGAGGAGATTTGTGGAGGAAAGAGTTGTGGACATTTCAAGAAGAGTGATTCAAGATAATAAAAGTTGATTTTCATCTTCATTGAGCGTTCAATTCAGCTCATTTTGTTCCCAATTGACCTTATTTCTAAAGAAAATCCGTTTTATTGTGTGACGAATAATTCTGACGATTTATTTGAAATGAAAGCTTTTTCGTTCCGTACCAACTACCTTGATGACAATATTTCTCGAAGTCTTATATATATATATTATTTTTAGTTAAGACATTAACATTGGGGAAGTTCAATGACATTGTAATTTATTTAGTCCAACACTGTTTATTCCATTTAATATAACGGTATAACACTACCGGTTTCAAGGTTTTCACTTTATCATCGGAGGAGCATAAACAAGACAAAATTAAATTTTCTTTTGAGCGCGTTAGAAAGCACTCATCAACGTATTTATGTGACTTTGAATATATGTGTGTGTGTGTGTATGCATGTATGTGTATGTTTGTGTGTATGTTATATACGTATACATTATTTTTTGTTTTACATGGTTTTTTTATTTATATAATTTTACCATTTTTAATGTTAACATTTCTTTTTTTTTTCAATGTAATTGGACTAAGCCTGTTTTGCGAAAACAAATAAATAAAAAGACTGATGATACTCGTAAAGTGAAAACTTTGAAACCGGTAGGGTTATAACATACCGTTATATTAAGTGCAATAAACAGTGTTTGATTAAATAAATTACAATACCTTTAATACATATTGTGAATTAAAAAAAATTATTACACTTTTGATGTATAGCTGGCGGATTTAATACTTAATGACAATAATTTTCTAATCAACAGGAAGATGATCAAAGTCAAATATATAAATGTGAAAGATTAGAACGAGTGAAAGAATTATGCTATTGTCGAAAAAGTGGAACTTAAAAATGTCTCAGTTCGATGGGCCATTGAATCCAGTCCAGTGGTGTGGCCGGTGAGTTGGCTGGTATTGAACGACTCACTCATTAAAAAAAAACTCAGTGGCACAGCTTCACTTTCCAACTGAATTGACGTTGGAATGGCGAGGGAATCCTCGACAACGAGGTCCTGCAACGATGGTGATGGAACGAAATATTGAACAGCGACGTGCAAACAAAGTCAATGGTGCACAAAAAGACGTTTATTTAAACTAAGTAATGTCATGATCAACTAAAGAATGTTTTAGTGTAACATTGATAATGATACGGGCGGGAAACATATACAGGATTTTTCAAATTGAGCGTTTTTTTTTATTCCATTTTTTTTAATTCTTGAATAAAACACAATTTTCTTTGATTTCAAAAAACTTTTTATTGATCATAGAAGTATAATGTATGACTTTTAAACACAAAAATTAACATCCGCCAAATGTCCACCTCTTGCAGTTCCACAGATGTCCACTCTTTTGTCAAAATTTTCGATGACATTTTGGCATAATTGCGGTTCTAACTCACCAATAACGCGAATAATTTCGTCATTTAGCTTAGGAATTGATCGGCGGTCATTCTTATAGACCTGGCTTTTCAATAACCCTAGAGAAAATAGTCCGACGGTGTCAGATCCCATGATCTTGGTGGCCAATTAACATCATCGTTTCCGGAGGTGACAATACATAAAATAATTCAACAATTTGAACGTGTTGTTGTATTGTATACGACTCCATTTTTATAAATTTTATACATTACACTTCTTAAATGTCACAAGACCCAGGCAAGTTCTCGACGCCATCTGTGTTTTATCCAAGAATTAAAAAAAAACGCGCAGTTTGAAAGATCTCATACCTACGTGGAAAATGAATGAAAAGAGTCGAATAAATGTACATACTGGGAATAATATAGTGTGCCTTGTCATACAACTACAGAAAGAGAAATGCAATTCTAAAGGATGAATGTAAGCTGAAACCTGAAGTGTTTAGAAGGGTGAAAAGAGCAAATTGAGGGGCTTTAAATCCATCGAACAGATGGGTGAAGAAATACCGACTTAAAAAATGTACAATACAAACATAAATAAATAGAAAAAAAATTATAAATATGTTATAGGTTAGTTGATAGCAACAACTTCTTTGTCATTGTCCTAAGATATATATGTACATATATATCTTAGGACAATGACAAAGAAGACGTATATAATTAGGAGACGATGTATCAAAAGGTCTGGGTTCATCTTATAATATTTTCAAGTCGAGATACTTGTACACATTGGCTGCGAGAACATCAAATGTTTTCACTAACAAAAGTATAGTTGGACAAAGAGAATGTAATTTTTAAAGAATGTTAGGGTAGGAGTTTGAAAAATTGGGGAGATTTTTTAAAGATATGGAAACAATTAGTTTTTTTCTACAGATAAACTATGATTTTTTTCCTGTCCTCTCCGCAATCCCTTCCTTTTCCTTTGATAGATGAATCTCACTTTATATGAAAAGGAATGTCCGTCTTTGTAGGGTTTGTGGGCATAATATGCTCACGTATGTGTTTATGAATTTCGTGGGGATGGATAGTCATTTGAATGATTTAATCGACCATGTAACTTGTTTCATTAACTTTTTCTGATTGCTTGGAAGAGATTGCCGCCTGGCAATACGCCCGATAGATTGTATTTACAATAAAAGTGTTAAATAAATTATTTACATTTGTGCGATAAATTATTAGTGGTACATCTTTAAGAAAAATCCAATAGTTAACATTCTCAAAAAATCCAGTGAGATAACAACTAACTATTGATGATTTACCTAGTGAACACGTGATGATGTTCATCTAGATGTCAATCTGATCAGCTACAAATAAATGATGATGTCTACTAATAAATAAGATGCCAAGTTAATAAAACCGCTGCTGTCTCCGGATGTTTGAAATATATGGTCTGATGACAAATACATATTAGACAGTATGATCTAAATTTATAAATATGAGGTTAATCATACTTTAAGGATTCTAGAGCTGATACATTAAAAACAAAAAATTGCTCAAAACTAATGAAATGCAAATCCTCAGAGCTATAGCAGATAAAATATTAAGAGAGGAAAAGTTAGAATCTTCCTCATCCGAGAAATGTGTGAAGTAAAGGATTGTCTAAGACGGGGTAGAAGAATCATACTTTATGGAACAAAGTTTTGAGCAGATACGACAGAAACAAAAAGTATGCTCAAAACTAATGAAACCACAACTCTCAGAGCCATAGTAGATAAAATATTAAGAGGTTAAGTTAGAAACTCTAGTACCCGAGAAATATGTGAAGTGAAGGGTGTTGTAAGATCGGGTAGAAGAATCATACTTAATGGAATATAGTCTAGAGCAGATACAAAAAAAAACCGAAAGTACACTCAAAAGAAATGAAACCCCTCAGAGCCATAGTAGATAAAATATTAAGAGGTAAAGTTAGAAACTCCAGTATCTGAGAAATATGTGATGTAAAGGATATTGTAAGACGGGGTAGAAGTCACAGAAGACACTAGAAAAGCTATTAGGAAAGGATATAAAGTATAAGAGTTCTCTAAAGTCAGGTAAAACAGTATCGCAGGTGCAGAATACGTGTGTTGTTGTCTCTTAACGTGCGGTAGTGTTACCAACACGTGCAATGACAAACCTTACATGCCCACTCCACTGGATCTTAGCTCAAAGGCTCGATTACTAGGTCCGAAGTCAATATTTTCTCCCAGGCATGGTCTTCAATATGTACAAATCTCCAATTCGGATATGTTTAAATGGATCATACGAAATTTTAAAAAAATGCACATATTTGTACATCGTGTATTCAGCTCCTTTAAACAGTCATGGTTTGTATGTTCAGGATAATTATTTGAGACGACGCTCCCATAGATTGTTCTATCTACCTATAAGAAGAACCAACCTGCCTTTGGAGATACCGGTGGTAGGTAGAACAATCACACTGTTTAACAGTGCGTGTCATATTGACGTATTTCATGTTTCACTCAGCTCCTTCAGGAAAAATTTCTTGAATTTAGTGTAGGACTTGAAATAATTTAATCTTTTTATATTATCTTCCAGGCTACATTTTGTCATAGTGTTTTAGTGTAACATATACATTTTTACAATATTCTTTATAAGTCTTAAAATGTTGAACTGTTTTGTACGTGTTTTTATTTTGTACTTGTTATGTTTGGTCTTTGTACGAATTAGGGACACCTGTAATGTACAAAGGACCTAAAAAAAATAGTAAATGGAGTTTAACCATTATTTAACCTTTACGTTTCACTCCCATTAATTTTACTACGTTTCACTCCGATACATCAATATTGGCTTTAGAATACTGTTTTGGACTTTGATACTGTCTACTTTAAGTATTTATGTTTTCAGTGCCCTAGATTTTGATACTGTCTAGTTTGAGTATATATGTTTTCAGTGCCCCAGATTTTAATACTGTCTAGTTTGAGTATATATGTTTTCAGTGCCCCAGATTTTGATACTGTCTAGTTTGAGTATATATGTTTTCAGTGCCCCAGATTTTAATACTGTCTAGTTTGAGTATATATGTTTTCAGTGCCCCAGATTTTGATACTGTCTAGTTTGAGTATATATGTTTTCAGTGCCCCAGATTTTAATACTGTCTAGTTTGAGTAAATATGTTTTCAGTGCCCCAGATTTTGATACTGTCTAGTTTAAGTATATATGTTTTCAGTGCCCCAGTTTTTAATACTGTCTAGTTTGAGTATATATGTTTTCAGTGCCCCAGATTTTGATACTGTCTAGTTTGAGTATATCATATATGTTTTCAGTACCCCATTGTCTTTGTTTATTATCGACACACATCACTCAATATCCCTCGCTAATTTTCCATAATCTAAAAACATACTGAGTGACCGTTGAGTGATAAATAGTGTTAGAGAAATAAAATGACACAAAAGAATAACACAAATTCAACACGACAGTTTTACATTATCCACAAAAAAAGACTAAAGCGAAAAAATCCATTGTTCCACCGATTCCTTCATTGTAATTTCGTTGTCTTGCATAATATTTTCTCCAAATGATGGAAAATTTCCTAAAGAAATTCCGCGATGCAAATGAGTTGGTTGTTTAACAAAAGAGAAAGAGGAACTGGGAGCACAAATATGGCCCAAGTTATTTCGTTTGAAATGGATGTAATCAGAACTTTTTCGAAATTTGTCGACGCTTAATCTTGGAATAGGGTTTTCCAATGTCGTTATTTGCGAAAGCATTTCAAATTGCCATTAAGATTTCAATTTCATGGGTTCATTTTAAACGAAAAAGTTTTTTCTTTACTTAATCACTAGATTTTTTTATTAGCATAATCGAATGTACCATCTGTTTGACAAGAACGTGTACGGCTACATTTTTTCCTGAAAACCGTTAGAGGGTAGATTCAAACGCGAGCAGGAGGCATAAACCTTCTCTTAAGATGTTTTGTTTAGAAAAACTCAGTTGTCGTTCGACCTTGGTTACACAAGAACTTATTTCACCATGAGTGCCGCAATACGCATCACGTTACAAAGCCATGCTTCTGTGTACACATCCGAAAGAACGGAAAATGTCGTACGGAGCCACTGATAAATACACGAGAAAGTCGAAAACGTTTGTAAGTAAGTGGGTGAAACGCTATTCCGACGTAAATAAAACACGTTGATTATCTACCAGATCGTGGCACTGCACAGAAAACGACGAAAAAGGATGACAGAATGATTTTACGGGTGTTTGAAAAGAATCCTCGTCTATCGTTGCGTAACAGACAGGCGGGTTTGCGTGAAAAGGGTCAAATTGTGTCATGTGACACTATAAGAAGATGTTTACTAGCTCATGGTGTGAAATTTCGAAGCACGGTGAAGAAACCACTACTGTCCGAAAAAACAAGTCGAAAAAGACTCACTTGGACGAAAGAAAATTTGGACCGCGATTGGGACGGATGCTTTTTTTGGGCACCTTCTTCCATTAATCATACCAGGTTTACCCGCACCAATAGACTGATCCAGCGAGCCATTAAACACCCGGCAAAAGTCCACGTCTGGGACTGTTTCTCAAAGCAGGGATCAGAGGGCTTTATTACCATCTGCTCAAAGGTGGTTTATAAGAAGAAATTGAAATTGACTACTGCAATGAATAGAAGACAGTGACCCAAAACATCGGAGTCGCTTTGTACTACGTGGAAACAGGAAAATGACGTTGGCGTAAGGAATTGGGCATCGTAGTCACCAGATGCAAATCCCATAGAAATGTTTGGGTACTCATGAAATTCAAGCTCCGAGGGAAAAAGATCTGGAACGTCAAGCAGTTATTTCGACAGATTCGACTTATTTGGAAGTCTTATCCCCTAAATTATGATATAAAATTATTAGAAAGTATGCCTCGGAGATGCCGGGCAATTATTACTAGTGGAGACGACTGGAAAACTTATTAATAATAAAGCATCACGGTTTATATAATGTAGTGTGTGTGTGTTTTTTTTAATGCCTTATCCCAAATACTTTTTCGGATTTCGCCATACACGTTCATGTCAAACAGACTGTATTAAAAAATGCATTGTATTTATCTAAGGCTTCGGTTTTTACTTTGTGGAACTCCATATTCAACAATAAATTACTTTTAAGCAAAATAATTTAACACTTAAATGTAAAACGCTGTTCATACTCTATCAAAGTCTTGATTTATTCGTCATTTGTAATAAGCCTTCCAAACCATCTTCGACTGTCATATTGTATTGTATTACACTTTCTTTGTATACAATACAACCTGGATGACTTATTGCCATGTGGCAATATCTTCCAACCAACCAGATATACATGTATGTTAATGAGGGCTTAAGTAAAAACCGAACTGGAATCCCTTTTAAAATAATCTGAATTCAAACGGGAATCAATTCAAAGAATTGCTAGTTTAAAATATCTTAATTTATTAAATGATAAATAACGATACAATAATACCATATCCAGAGTTAAAAGACTTACATTTCAATAATCATAAAAAAATACCTTCCCCCATCATGATTAATTATGCTCACATACCGTCGACATGCTGACTGACTAACTAGGAAATCCTGTTTTAAGTCAATCAGCTTATCACATGTGTCAATTTAAATGCTCTCATCATTGAAAAGAACACAAAAATTTAAATGGTCAATGTCAATGAAATTAAAGACATGTAATACATTTCAATAATCATAAAAAAACCTTCCTTTATCATGCTAATTATGCTCATTTGCCTTTCCCCCATCATGCTTCATTATGCTCATTTTCCCTTCCCCCATCATGCTTAATTATGCTCAGATACCATAGACATGCTGACTGACAAACTAGGAACTCACGTTTTAAGTCAATGAGCTTATCACATGTGTCAATTTAAATGCTCTCATCATTGAAAAGAACACAACAATTTAAATGGTCAATGTCAATGAAATTAAAGACATGTAATACATTTCAATAATCATAAAAAACCTTCCTTCATCATGCTTAATTATGCTCATTTGCCCTTCCCCCATCATGCTTACCATAATTATGCTCAAATACCGTAGCCCTGCTGGCTGACTAACTAAGAATTCTTGTTTTAAGTCATCCAGCTTATCACACGTGTCAATTTAAATGCTCTCATTATTGAAAAAAACAATGTCGAGATATTAAAGACATATAATACATTTCAATAATCATAAAAAACCTTCCCCCATCATGCTTCATTATGTTCAGATACCATAGCCCTGCTGGCTGACCAACTAAGAATTCTTGTTTTAAGTCATCCAGCTTATCACACGTGTCAATTTAAATGCTCTCATTATTGAAAAGAACACAAAAACAATGTCTAAATATTAAAGACATGTACCATAATACATTTCAATAATCATAAAAAAAACCTTCCCCCATCATGCTTAATTATGCTCATTTGCTCTTCCCGAATCATGCTTACCATAATTATGCTCAGATACCGTAGCCCTGCTGGCTGACTAGCTAAGAATTCTTGTTTTAATTCATCCAGCTTATCACACGTGTCAATTTAAATGCTCTCATTATTGAAAAGAACACAAAAACAATGTCTAGATATTAAAAACATATACCATAATACATTTCAATAATCATAAAAAACCTTCCCCCATCACGCTTAATTATGTTCAGATACCGTAGCCCTGCTGGCTGACTAACTAAGAACTCCTGTTTTAAGTTATCCAGCTTATCACATGTGTCAATTAAAGTGCTTTCATAATTGGAAAGAACAAAAAAAAACAATATTTAGATATAGGCGAGATTTGCACTTTTATAATACAAGGTAATAGCTAGATAACATTAACGATAATTTCACTCAAATTGATATATTATATTATATACGAGTGCAATACTAAGAATCCTACATTTTAACGCAATAATTCATGTACAAAAATAAAATAAGATCCTCGCCATTATTTATTTCCCAATGCACAATATTTTCGCGGATTCAGCAATGCCCTAAGAAAGGAGCCATTCCTTCAGTGTGTATTTGAGCTTTTAAATACTTAATGACTTCCACTCCTCTGGCAATGAGTTATACATCCCCTAGGTGCTAAAAAGTATGATGCCTTTTGCCAAAATAAATGTTCATCCTTTTCACATTAAGTATAATATATTCCCTCTACTATTTTTCCTATTCTGATAAATGTGGTCATTGTATGAACTCCAGAGCGTTTGTTCATCATAAGAACCATTTTTATTATGTACATTTGTCTTATGCTCAGAACGCTCAAGTCTTTGAAAAATTGCTGATTTGGATATCTTAAGGGTTTTTTTAAAAATAACCTTGATTATTAGTTTTTTCTTTTTCCCAGTATCATGTCAGGTCCCTTCAACGTTGAATATCACCTGAAACTAGACGTCTTTGTCCCCGACGCTCCTTATACCAATCCAATCACGTATTATATATTGCGGAGTCAGGAGATTTGCCTCCTGCCAACACCTCTTCGACCCTCTAGTTTGCCCTGTGTGATCATGTGCAGTAATTTGTACTTTCCTCCTCTAAGTACATGACCCAAATAGGACACCTTTCGGATTTTAATATTAGTCAGCAACTCTCTATCAACTTTGGCTCTTTGAAGAACCCTTGTGTTGCTGACCATATCCGTCCAGGGTATCTGTAGCATTCTCCGGTGTATCCATATTTCGAATGCTTCCAGTCGGTTCATACTATCAACTTTGAGGGTCCATGATTCCACTCCATACAACAACACTGACCAAACGTAGCATTATATATATTTTTATTATGTACATTTGTCTTATGCTCAGAACGGTCAAGTCTTTGAAAAAAAACTGATTTGGATATCTTAAGGTTTTTTTGAAAAATAACCTTGATTATTAGTTTCTACGCCCTCTCAATTTTATCGATTATCAATTTTGTCTTATAACCCAATTTTGCATTGTAAAGATTTGATTAATTTCTATTTAACAACAAATCATGAGCTATTTATTCTAAAGAAATAAACAAATTAATTTATCAACATTGAATTATTTTCATCAATAAACCAAACACACTTTTTAATGTTGGTGGTGTAAAGTAACATGACATTAGTCTGATATAAGCACTGTTCTCAAAACAAATCGGGATCATTACGCTTGAAGAAAGACTCTGCATAGGAGGTAGAAACACGTGTTAAGGGATTAATGTTAACAAAGTAATTCTTTTATAGGTTAATTTTAAACGCATTTGTTTATTTGATCACTAGTTTTGCGTTTATTAGCACAATCGAATATATTAAAAAAAAAAAACAATGTATTGTTTTTTACGATATACTCGTATGTTATAAAACTTCGGAGCAAGGATGTAAAGTTTATATCAGGGTTGTGAAGTCGTAGTCAGGGGTCGGAGTTGTGTTGTCGAAATCAAAGTAGGAGTCGGGAGATGTTGTTCTAAATTCGACTTCCACTTCAATATCTTTTTAAAACTTATTGGCTATATAAATGAAATTATGATCTATGTACAATTTAGCACAAATAGTATGTACCATAATCCCCGTAGACATTATTTAAAAATATAAACATCATTTAAGTAGTTACGTCATGTTATTCAATAAAACGTATGGTTAGCAATATACTTGTATGTACTATAATTGGAGTCAGAGAGGTGCATGGCCGTGGTAACTCACTGGACTTCCGTGCAGAAGGCCGTCGGTTCGAACCCCGCGCTGTGCTACTCCCTTCTAATGACACAGGCACTTTTTCCGTCTACTATTCGAGGTTCATCTATTCTTTAAAAAAAAATTCAAATTTCTGGAGTAGGAATTTTTTTCCGACACCACAACTTTGGTTTAAATTGACAGGCAAACATAATAATATTTAGAATTAATTAAAAATAATTACTCACTAAATTACAATATTTATTTATTTATTTTTACAATGTATAATCAATAAAATTGTAAAAAAATAATTAAAATTTTGGATGATACAAAAGTATGAACATTAATATGACCCATATAAAAGTTAACAGATAACCTGGAAAATAAAAACTTAGCCAAAAACGCAAAATTGTACCAAATGCTCGTGTACAGTGGTTTTTAATATTTTCAGTGTGTCAGTAATCTCTCAAATTCCAATTCAAAGGGCAATTTTATATTGCACCATTTAGAGGACAAACTCTCGTCAGGAGCGCTGTAACTTGGTACTAGAACCAACTAATAGAAGTATTAAATGGGTTACGTCTTGCAGTTCTCGTGTCGTAAAAAACTCGTTATACTAGATCAAAGCCTTGATTTATTCGTCGTCAGTTGTAATTGGCCTTCCAGACCATCTTTGAGTGTCAATATGTATTGTAGTACACTTTCGTCGTTTACAGTACAACGTGCTGGGCTTATTGCCATTTGGCAATCTCTTCCAACGATATTTTTGAGTATTCCTGAAGCTATGCACAATATTCCATTATATTAAGTCTTTTTTTTAATTGATTCAAATCAATCTCCCAGAAAGATGTTCAAGAGCCTTTAAGTGAAAACCAGACCGGAATCCTTTTTTATTGTGCCTCAACGGGGATCGAACCCACAATCCTCTAGTTGGAAGACAAGCGTTTTACCAACAAGGTTACGAAGGCCGTCATAAAGATGGAGTATATTATACCACATTTGATACACGCGATCACTTACTCCATTGTCACTGTATACTTTTTATTATTTTTTTTAGTTTGTGTCGCATTTTTCTATATTCATAATTACGCCATCAAGACCTTCAGAAATTTTAATAAACAATGAGAAATGCGCAAGACTATTATCCTTCGTAATAATATACGTTCAACAAGTTCGGAATGAAGTAAGTAACATTTTTTTAATGACATCTATTTAAAAAAAATAAACTTATTTCCTTACAGCATGCTATATATACGAGTACAAGTAAAAATACAATAAAATCTATTATGATATATAAAAGACGTCCATTTACTTACTTCACGCAATAACAAAATACTAAGAAAAAGATAAAAGCTTTAAAAATAAATATTCCAAGAGTTTTTGTTTGTTTGTTTTGTATTTTTTCCTTTTGCGTTAGTAAAAAGCATCAATCAGCGAAAAATACAACTTGTTTTTGCCATCTTCAAAATGGCGCCAAAAAACCGCTCAAGCAATTTGGGTAAACAATGGACGAAAAAAAAAATCTATAATCATGGTATAAATAGGCCAAAACCCGTACGATGTCGTCAAAGAAAGAATACGAAAATTGAATTTTGAATACAAGAGAGCGAGAGAAGAATACTTGGATTCTCTCCGAAAGTAATTCGAAATTTGAATCTCGGTGGGTCCGTGATACTGAACGAATTTTAAATACCTAGCTTACAATTTTTGAACCAGTTTAAAATGGGACGATGTATAAATGATATATATGAACAAATTTTATATTTATGAATATATATTTTTAAAAATGTAGAATTTGTTTTACTTTCATGAATATTTCACGAGTTGCAACTAGTAATATAAATTCAGCACATTTGGAATGAATTAAGGAAAGAAAACTTTATCTTTGAAATAAGAAACTAATTGCAAGACAACATAACATATGGTAATCAGAAGCAATACACACATTCACAAAAATTGAGAATTTAACCCACTGTTATTGAAAGAATAAAAATATTTTAAAAAAATGTTGAGGGTAACGATAGGAAAGTGGTAACTGCTCTCTAGCACTAACGATAGGAAAGTGGTAACTGCTCTCTAGCACTAACGATAGGAAAGTGGTAAATGCTCTCTAGCACTAACGATAGGAAAGTGGTAACTGCTCTCTAGCACTAACGACAGGAAAGTGGTAACTGCTCTATAGCACTAACGATAGGAAAGTGGTAACTGCTCTCATAGGTTTAGATTTTAAGCACATCTGTGTCTTTCGAGGACTTTTAAGAACCTTTTTTTAAACTGGTTTTTAATTGATTATCGTGTTTCTTTTTACTATTTTTGTGATTTTTTTCCCCGTGCTTTTTGAGGATTTGTGCAGTTGAATCAAACCTGTCTGATTCCATCTTTAATACTTTGTTTTCAGTTTGTATTTAGTTTTTTTATTTGTTTTTCATTGATTTGTCTTTTGTGTTTATATTATTTGCGCAGTGCGGGCTGTGCGCCTGTGAACGGCCCCGTATTATGTTGGTAACATATGATTTTACGATTTGATACCTATTTCATTCTAAATATTTTTGTTGTAATTGTGTGAAATTTCAAATATATTTTTTGTATATTCTGTCAAACTTAATGTGTTGAGCACTCACTACTGGCTCTTTCATATTTTTTATTATAAGTTAAATAAGTCTGCATGTGTTTCTTCCTCTTGAGGTATCATCTCTTATCGGTGGTTGGTCACCATTCTAGTAATCTTTATTACATGTACTGCAGCCCAGAACAACTCGGTAGAACTGCATCTAAACCATTTCAAGTTTGTAAGCGAAGAAATGCAGCATTTGGTCATTTGGTCTTTATTTTCCCCTGGATGATTAGTTGTGTTATAATGTATCTAGTGACCCTCATTATGTGACCGAGATACTGCAATTAGCAAACCTTCACGGTTTTAAGCAGTTCTCAGTCATTATACATACGAACCTCCGTAGTCTAGTTGGTAAGACGCTTGTCTCCCAGCCCTGACGTTGTGGGTTCGATTCCCGTGGACCCCAGATAAAAAAAAATAAGGATTCCCGTCTGATTTCAACTTAAGACTTCTTTAATATCTTTCTGGTTAGTTGGAAGATATTGCTACGTGGAAATACGCCCGCCAGGTTGTATTGTATACAAAGAAAGTGTAATACAATACGAACATTTCCATATTTATAACAGCCTGTCTAAGGAATCGTTGTAATACATCGTAAGCTTTACATCTCAAAAGCCTCGATTCTACGTGTTGTCTTGGTTCGATATCTACGCCTCTATCCCATAAAGGAGAGTTGATAGTATAATATTTAGCAGCAAATTGAACGCGTTTTCAATTCCAAGTTCATGTCTCAGATTTAGCATATGTATTTGTGTAGAGAAACAAATAAAACTATATTTAGTGTTTCGTTAAAATAATTTGAAAAAAATAAGAAGATGAATAAATAGACAATTTATATAGCGCCCTTTAGATGGCAGACTTTCTTCAAGGGTGCTCTAACTCTTGGTTCCAAACCACTATTATGGGCATATTAACAATGTCACAAAATAAATAAATAAATATATATATATATAAGTTGAATGTAATGATAGGAAGGTAATGGCCGCGGGCATAAGATTAATTACTTGTCCACATTTAGGTACATACGTTTAGAAAAATCGCATTAAACTTACTAAAATAAACCTTTGTATATCTTCCGTTATGTGATGTAACACATTGGTGTTTAGGTGGAGTATAGTGTATGTATTTATATAGTGTTCATATATTATCTTAAATTTTGATAAGACCTCTCAAAAAGGTGTGTCTTCAAGTGCTTCCTAAAACTGCTCGCGCAACTCATATGCCTAAAACAAAGAGAAAAACCATTCTATGTCACAAGACCAGCAAAAAATTTATCGTAATTCTCCTCCTATAGGATCTAAAATATTTGAAATAATCAATTAAATGAAGATGATTGTAATTTGTTTTATAAAACACTGTTTATTCTTATTTTATGATAAAACAAATTACAATGTCTTTAAGCCTCCACAATGCCTTAACTATTATATAAATAATATATAAATAATTATGAAGTCTATCTCAAAGTTCTTTATTTATAAAATATCGTTCCATTCCAAATAATTCACAGTGTATTTTCCAAATTTTATTTTATTCATATTTCAAACGAAGTACACAAAAGATGTTTTCGTGATTACAACAAACAGATTTGCCTGACACATCCTGTCCCTATATCTACCATTACTTTACCTGCCTTACTTCTGGTACATCTGTAGCATTGTGTCTCCTCTCCCACCGATCCCTGGCAGCCCTAGGGCTCCGCGCCCCTCTCAGACTCCCGCAGGATTTATATGTTTCCTTGATAATAAATAAGATTGTATCTTTTATCATGCCTACATCTCCCTGCTATGTTGAAGGTACCGCTTTATATTCTGGATGATATTTTGATCGTATAAGATAAAACCGCGTTAAAGTAAAATTAACAAGTATAAGAAACAATTTTTTTGTGGAATTTCACAATATACAGAAATACATACAAACATACCATCACGCTGTTCCCCTGTCTTGCAGACTTTCATATCGCAACACGCATCTTTGGTATCCTCTACAACTATACACTTTTTATGCAACTCATACGATTTCTATGACTGCTTACATTTCCTTCTTTCAAACTATCATTCGATTGTTCCAATCATGATTTTCTTTTTCTTCCTCTGTCACGATTTTCACTCACAATTACGTTGTTTATTTGTTTTGTTAGTCTTATGTCATCGATTCGTTCTACATACCCAAACCATTTCAGAGTACTCTTCTTCATCTTATTTAATACATCAGTCTTCTTCTTACTTAATACATCAGTCTTCATCTTACTTAATACATCAGTCTTCGTTTTATTTAATACATCAGTCTTCATCTTACTTAATACACCAGTCTTCATCTTTCTGAATACACCAGTCTTCATCTTACTTAATACATCAGTCTTCATCTTACTTAATATATCAATCTTTATCTTACTGAATACATTAGTCTTAAGTGCACATTCATCTTTAGTTACTCTAATGCGTATTCTGTCATATGGTATCACCCCATGTAGTCTTTTAAGCGCACATATTTCTACAATATATATTCGGCTCGTTTAGTCCTTTTCCACGTCCACGTTTCACTCGCATGCATCAAAACTGGTATTAAAATACTGTTGTGGTCTACTATTATAACAGATTCTGATACTGTTCGCTTCATTCGCATCCATCAAAGCTGGTATTAAAATACTGCGTGGACTATCATTTTAACAGATTCTGTTTCTGTCTTGTTCACTTGCATGCATCAAAGCTGGTATTAAAATGCTGTGTAGACTATCATTTTAACAGATTCTGATACTATCTGATTCAGTCGTATGCATCAAAGCTGGTATTAAAATACTGTTGTGGATTTTAACAAAATATCATATATATTTAAATGCCCCATTGACTAGTTTCCTATCGCTACACTCCGTTCGATATATCTCGTAACTCTTCCATCATTTGAGAAAATACTATCCGAATAGCATTGTTATAGTTTTGTTATTCTTCATTCATTTAACCTATACGACCAAACCATCTCATAGCTCGTATTTTTTATCTCACTCAATACATCAACCTCAAGATAATATTCATCCCAAATTTTTTCTATATATTATATATTATGTCATACATTACATCCCGACGCATTCTTTTTATTGCACGCATTTCTCTAATACTGTTGTGGCCACTCATAGTTTCATGCCTTCTCCCAACATTTACACTATATATTTGTTTGTCAATCATAATTGTACGCCTTCTAAAATTTACGCTATATATTTGTTTTGTTAGTCCTTCTCTGTTTATTCATTCGTTCTACATGTTTAAACCATCTCAAAGTACCCTTTATCATCAGCGTTACGTAAATAATCATACATATTTACTTTATCCTGTTTTCTGTCATAAATTGTCAATCCACGTGTTATTTTCTGTGACTGCATTTCTATCGCATTTATTGCAGTATATTTCCATATTTATGTTTCACTCTCTCACATAAAATATGGTTTTTTTCACTTTTGATCATAAAATGATTAATTTTGTAATTATTTTTTATCTGATTAAACAAATTAAACGCTGCTTCAAATTAAATAGTGCCAAATAAAATTCAGCTAATGGAATGAAGGATACAAATTAATTATCCTTGTTTCAGTGAATTCGCGTAAAAAGAGCCTTATATCCACGTTAATTTATCTTGTTATAATTTTCCGATAGAGGGAACCGAGGCAGATTTTCCTTTATACGATAAATTATTTTAATTCCTCCCCTCCGTTCGCTTTTGACTTATAGGGGTATTTTCAGAACTTTGTGTTTTCTGATAAATAGTTTTACCGTTTCGCATTCTTTGAAAACGCAAAAAGTTCGCGTTGTTTCCTTGAATGTATGTTTGTGCTGTAAGCGCCAAACAAGCGAGAAAAAGTTTCAGGATTTTTTGATAAAAATACTTCGCCTTTTCAGGATTTCATATTTCTTTGAAAGTTTAAAAATATTCTTGATTATTTCAAAAGGTTTTCTTGAGAGAGAAAATCGTTTGAAATATGAAATGTAAAGTTTTTTTTATATGTTTTTTTATATACAGCTATATTTAAAAAAAATATTTGAATATTATTTATTCTCGTACTGGGAAATTAATCTATTATGCGAACAAGCACACCCTCCAGCTGTTTTCCTTCAGTCTACGAAGGAAAATCCAGATCGTCAGTTTTTCCTATCTCAACACACATCTTTCGCTTTTTCTAAATCCATACAGCTCCTATGATTTCTCTTACTTTTACATCTCCTTTCAGATTATCATTCACTTGATCTAATCATACTCTCCTTGATCTTCCTTTACCATGCCTACAACTCACATTTGCACTGTATGTTTCGTTTGTTAGTCTTTCTTCATTCATTCGTTCTACGTGCCCAAACCATCTTAGAGTGTTCTTCACTGATTTGTTCCCAGACATATATATATTCGCATTTAGCGTGCAATTTATTGATCAAAATTGTAATTTATCCTCATTTTTCTCTAACAATTCCATGTCATTAGCATACGATAATCCGTACATATTTTATTGACTTCTGTAGTTCTTTCATACACGAATATATCGAACAACCTGGGTGACATAACGCATCCTTGTTTTACCCCTTTTTAAATATTAATCGAATGAGTTATTTAATGCTTTGTCTTAATACCATTTTATTTTAGATTTCAACTGATACTAACAAATGAATTATTTATTTCTCTATTTCTTTCTAAAACGAGTTTTATTTGATCAATGATTTCGTTATACATAAAATATAGAAAATCAAATATTGGATATTTTTTTCGACTGCTCCTTTAGCATGAAAGCTGCAATCGTCCTCGTTGCTGGACCTCGTAGTCGAATATCCCTTCAATCTTGAGCTACTCTTATACGCCGATCATTTGATCTTCTGCGAGAAAACAGCCCGATCCTAGGTGCGCTTTCCCTTCCACACAAGTCACAGAAATGTGGACCCTACTGAGTTGCCTGGTAATGCTGACGAAGGTTTGCAGTACACTGACTGTTTCTCATACCTTTGAAATATTAGTCATAATTTAAATGAAGTCTAACCTTTGAAATGTCAGTCATAATTTAAACCAAAAAAACAATAGCTTCAACTTTGGATGTACTCGTATATTGTCTTAAAATCATCATCGTCGTTGCTGGGTCTGGTAGTCGAGGATCCTCTCGTCATTCAACCGCCAATTCAATTGTAAAGCAAAGCTGTACCGTTGAGTTTTTCTCTTTTTCCTTTATCTTCTCTATAAGTAAGTAAGCCATTATACCCACTAGACTAGACTGCGTCCACTAGACTGCGCCGGCAGGAACTGTTCTCAATAACATACACAAGAACGGGTCTTCCAGCCGCTATGCCTGTTGGAAGGGCCTTAACTCTTCTTAACGGGACTGCTTCGGATATTGACATATTTCATATCTCATTACCAAAAGCAAAAGTAAATTTTCTTCTTAGATTAAGCGCGTTAGAAAGCACTCATCAACATACTTAAGTGACTGAATATATATGTAACATACGTTTGTGTGTAAATACTCGTTTGTATACATATGCATTATTTTTTATTTTATATAATTTAAAAAAAAAAAATTTCCCTGTAATTTTTCTTCTTTTTTAATGTCTTGTATTTTTCAATGTAATTGGGCTAAGCCTGTTTTGAAAAAATAAATAAATAAATAATAAATAAATATACACTAGCAAAGTCACCGGCCACGTCGCTTTACTGCATCAGATGGCACACCTGAATTAAGATGACCGGAGCCCACCGGCGTGTTTTTGTTTTCCTTTTTTTTAAAGAAGAGAGTCATAGATATCCTTGTACCCCTAAATACAAGGCGGCAAAAGGCTGCCTGTGTCCTTCGAGGTAAGTAGCACAGCGCGGGGTTCGCACTGGCGACTTACTGAATGGAAGTCCAGTGCGTCACCGAACGGCCACGCAACTCATAATATTATCACTGAATATCTAAAAAAAACCTATAGGAAAAATAATTATATGAAACGAAATAAAAAGCAAAAATGGCACTTTGTTGTTCAATAAAAGTGTCAGTTTAACATTATTTTCAGTCTGAATAAGTAAGAATGTGTATATATACCACACCGACCATATTTAATGTATAGTCAGAAAATGTTACTGTTAAAATTTGATACCTCGAGTAGTATATGGTATCAACATAGGTCGATACAAGACATGTTGTTTTGTAATATTCTGAAATATTAAAAGTTTTATATCCCGCGGTTATCAAGTTTCTTTCAAAATAAGAGGTTTAAAAGACTTTTTTTTAAACCTTGCGAGTTTATTGCCATGTGGCAATCTCTTCCAAGCAACCAGAAATATGTTTTTATAGGCCCTAAGTGTTAACCAGACTGGAAACCTATTTAGAAAAAATCTGGGTTCCAGCGGGGATCGAACCCGCAACCTCCGGATCGGCAGACAAGTGTCTTACCACCAGGCCACGGAGGTCGTCTCCCTGTGCAAAATGCCGTCTCCCTGTGTTCGTCTGGGAGACGGACTTTTGTCGTCTGGGAGACGGCAAGAGGTCGTCTCCCTGTGCAAAATTTTCTCCATCATATTCCACAGCGAAATATTGGAGTTAACAGTTTCACTTAGGCGGAGAATCGATTGAAAATAACCTTCTTTAAGATGCAGAAGCACTTATTTCAGAAACAGTTGTATTCTTGCTAGAAAGAAGACTATAAAAAATAGCAGTTAGGGTGCGTTTTCCAAAACCCTTGTGTTTTGAATTCTACACAATCATCATGGCATGTATTAGGTAAGTATCGTGAAATGAATGTCAAAACTATTTATTAGTCTAAAAGCACCATGACATGTTAAATTTTACAGTGAATTTATATTGTTTTGTATAACACTTTCGTTGTAAACTATACAACCTGGCGGACGTATTGCCATGTGGAAATATCTTCCAATCAACCCGAAAGATGATAAAGAGGCCTTAAATGAAAACCATTCTAAAATCCTATTTAAAAAAATCTGGGCTCCAATGGGAATTGAACCCGTAACTTTCGGACTGGGAGACAAGCGTCTTTTCAACTAGACCACGGAAGTCGTCGTAATGTTATGAGCTGGGAAAGAAAAAAATATAATTAAGTCTGAATATTTAGGTCCTTTGGAAGCATGTATAATATATTTTTTTCAAAATTATTAAATTTCTTAGAATTTTAATTTTTTAACAAACAACAATATTCCTTTCCTAGAAATCTTCATTCCGTGCCCCCCGCAAGGCAATCTCTGTGATGATGAATAATTTATTCTTTCCTAGGCCGCGAGGAACGAAGAGGAAGACGGGAAAAAAACGATAATAAAATTAAATGCGAGAGCATCACTCTTCCACCTTAGCATAAAATATATGTTAATGTAGAAAGAGAGGAAAATTTACGAAAAAGAAGAAAAATTATCATATTGTAGTGTTGAGAAACAATACTTTGTTATTATTGATATTACTTTATTTCTATGTCAGTTTATACACAGTCTCAGATCGCAATTAAACACATTTTCATGTGTATACTCGTATGGTTAATTATATAATGCTGGTCGAAATAAGCAGTGTTATACAATCCGTATTGCCAGCAAGAAAAAAAAGCTCACAATAGCGTTCCTATCGAATTAAATGGAATATCGATAATAAACTTGTAACTATCCAGAAACAAATATCTAAGATTTCACCTTTATCCTTGGATATATAAATATAGGTAGAAAAAATAGGGTTGGTACTTTTATCCTTTTTATCAATTATTGATTATAATTTAATTCCTTCGTCAAAAATGATCATTAATTTGACAAGATGTGAGACCTAGTTACAAGTTTATACCACGTGAGTAAACATCCTCCTTCAACTTATTTCATTAACTTGATAAGTTGTGAAACCCAGTTCCGAGTTTATACCACGTGAGTATACAACCTCCTTAAACTTCTTACATTAACTTGATAAGTTATGAGACCTAGTTACAAGTTTATGCCACGTGATTAAACATCCTCCTTCAACTTATTTCATTAACTTGATACGTTGTGAGACCTAGTTACAAGTTTATACTACGTGAGTTTATCCTCCTTCAACTTCTTACATTAACTTGATTAGTTATGAGACCTAGTTACAAGTTTGTGCCACGTGATTAAACAACCTCCTTCAACTTCTTTCATTAACTTGATACGTTGTGAGACCTAGTTACAACTTTATACCACGTGAGTAAAAAACCTCCTTCAATTTCTTAAATTAATTTGATAAGTTGTGAGACCTAGTTACAAGTGTATACCACGTGAGTAAACATCCTCCTTCAACTTCTTTCATTAACTTGATAAGTTGTGAGACGCAGTTACGAGTTTGTACCACGTGAGTAAATAACCTCCTTAAACTTCTTAAATTAACTTGATAAGTTGTGAGACCTAGTTACAAGTTTATACCACGTGAGTAAACAACCTCCTTCAACTTCTTCCATATATTCATAAAATTATATTTACTCGTATAAAACATATTAGATATAAAACAATAAATATACGTTTATTGATAGCAACATATCTTAAACATACTATACGTGTGTACTCGTACCTGTATACATACATCCTGAAATTGATTGCAACATATCATGAACATATTATACGTGTATACTCGTACCTGTATACATAAATCCTGAAATTGATTGCAACATATCATGAACATACGTGTATACTCGTACCTGTATACATAAATCCTGAAATTGATTGCAACATATCATGAACATACGTGTATACTCGTACCTGTATACATAAATCCTGAAATTGATTGCAACATATCATGAACATACGTGTATACTCGTACCTGTATACATAAATCCTAAGATTATATGCGCATATATAGGCTGTCGCAAAAAAATGTATCCACAATTTTATTGATTATAACGTCTGTGTTTATTATGATCCAGTTCCCTTTCAACATTCACGATAAACTACATAAATGTATATTTTTATACTTAGCGCCTGTTTTCTAACTGATGACCATTCTGGTCTAGACATTGCTGGCAAATCGAAACAACGGAATAACAAACATTGAGAATCATTTCATGTGGTATTTGGGCACATTCTTTTTCAATGCATACTCGTATGGTATGGCATCAATGGTTTCAGAATTTTTAGCTTAAACGTTATTCTTGAGAAATCCTCAAAAGAAAAAGTCCATAACCGCGTTTTCCTACTTCCAGTAGCACTTCAAAATAAACTTTCTTTGTTCGAAACTTAGTCTGATTTCAGACATTATTTCTCAACGGTTAAAACTTAAACAAAAAAATCAGCAAGTTACTACCTAGTAAATTGTGGATAAATTTTTTTGCCTCACTCTGTATATTTCAAAATAATAGAAAATACAACATTTTTAAGATAGAACCTATCGAAAGATCTGGGCTCTTCTTTTTACATCCCCCAGTCGAGAAACATCCACAACACTAGAGAGCTAACCCTGTTGGGAGAATATAAGATATTTTTTTAACTCACACCTTTTTTATACATGTAAATTAAAACAAAATAAAAACAAAGGACAGTAAAAACGCAGTTAATACAATTAAAACAATAATTAATTCACCGATAAAAAATACCAAATATATCATATCTCACAATAACACACATGGTAAAAGCAAATGAAAAGAAAACATATTCAAGATAAAGTATAATAGTAGATGTCTTATGTAAAGATTAAACGTAACCCCACTTTCACTCTCAATTCCCGACAGGTGTTTTTTTCTGTTTCAAGTATTTTATTCAATTCCTTTTTTATTTTAGCGGGATAATCCCATAAGTAAATATAAGGTGTTACCACAAATATTCCCTATATTTCACGCCTCCTGCAAGCTCAAGTACTCAAACTCCTGTCGTGACAACAATGATTTAATAAATCTATTATCTCTCCAGTAATAGATGGCGCGATATTATGTTTGTATATATATTTTTTTATTCGAATAACGGCAATGAGACGTTTATCTCAACAATATAAGAAACTAACAAAAACAAACAAATACATTAATAAGATAACTCACATAGGTATAGTACATAAAAAAATTATCCGATAAAGCTAAGAAAAATAGTATTCCAACTATTTTATCTGGGATCAACGAGTGTTGAAATGGCTCTATCGGGGTATTCCTGAAACTATGCACAATATTAATTTATATTGACAGTCTGTTTATTTTTTGGTTGTAGTCGAAAACAGTGTATTTTTCTTAATTTCACCACGTTTATTTTTATTATTGCAACAATCATATTATTATTGCGTAATATCAAATGAATTAATTGACGATCGTTTTCTGGAAATATTTTAATTGAATACATATTTTTATGTGTAAAGTATTTATATATGAGTGGCGTGTGCAGCTTTAGGATACACTCAAAGAAAACCCTTTTTAGAAAGTATTATCAACATTTATGACCATATATAATATTCTTACAATCACTCATACCATACACACAAATGTTTCACTATTACATATTATTATGTATGGTACCCTACTCACACCTACAAATGTGTCACTATTACATATTATTGTATACTCTGCTCACACCCACAAATGTGTCACTATTACAAATAATTATATACCCTACTCATACCCACAAATGTGTCACTATTACATATTATTATATACCCTACTCACACCTACAAATGTGTCACAATTTCATATCATTATATACCCTACTCACACCCACAAATGTATCACTATTACATATTATTATATACCCTACTGACATCCACAAATGTGTCACTTTTAGGAGAATGGTCCTTAAGGGAAGAGATGATGATGATTTGTTGATAAATAAAACTCGTTAGATCGCAATGCGGAAAAAGAGGAATTTTATTAGTAACGTAGGCATTTATATCATTTTAGAATGTGCGCGGGAATGCGATCGCGATATGCCTACGTCTCGTTTCTGCGAATGCAAAAACGATTAATGTTGTATGTAGGTATCATTCAAATACGGAACTGGCGAGACAAGTGTGGTGCGTTCTCGCTCTAGTATGGAATGCGGTCCGCTCCCGGCTACGGGTTGAATGGCCGGCACGTGGACTTTGTAATTGTTTGTTTTGCATTGCTAAGGAATGCAAAGGTCACTTCATCGGTCATTGACCGTGTATATGGACGCCCACAGTGTTCCGAGTGTGCGACCGCCACACACTATTACATATTATTGTATACCCTACTCACACCCATAAATTTGTCGCTATTACATATTATTATATACCCTACTGACATCCACAAATGTGTCACTATTACACATTATTGTATGCTCTACTCAAACCCACAAACGTGTCATTATTACATATTATTATATACCCTACTGACATCCACAAATATGGCACTATTAAATATTATTGTAAACCCTACTCACACCCACAAATGTGTCACTAAAACATCTTATTATTTATTTATTTATTTATTTAACACTTTTATTGTAATACAATCTGGCGGGCTTATTGCCAGGCGGCAATCTCTTCCAACCAACCAGACAAAAGTAAATGAAGCAAGTTACGTGGTCGCATAA